>KK118474.1:36274-100894 GCA_000611955.2 Stegodyphus mimosarum
AAAAAAAAAACTAACAGTCCTAAAAATTTTACATGAAATTCATCGTCTAAAAATGAGTTTTCTCTAAAGGTAATTTTAAATTATGAGATTTAACATCCTTAGACAATTCTAATTTTTATGCAACTTTAAAAATAAAGGTGAAATTTGTTAAAAATTTATTGATGAATTACACAGAAAGGGTTTTCTTTAAAAATAATTTTTAAAATTATAAGATTCCAGTTTAACATAATTAGACAATTCTAATTTTTAAGCAACTTTAAAAATAAACGTGAAATTTGTTAAAAATTTATTGATGAATCACACAGAAAGTGTTGTTATTGTCATAGCTCTCAAAAGAAGTTAAGATAAAAGTTATTAAGAACAAAAGATAACTTTAAAGAACACTTCAGAGTTAATTGCAATTATTATTATATGCAATTATTAATTTTCGTTTTTCATTGTTTTTTAGTTTCACCATACATTAACAGTTTTATACAAAATATTACTTAAAATAAAAGTCATGGTTTAGAGCCATATCTCCTATTACACTTAGAGGCTTTTTCAGAACAAAGAGAAAGGTGTGGGGTTGAAGATAAAAGAACAGTAAAATAAAGGTGTTTTTCTTTATTCTAATAGCCTAAACAGACCTAGCTTTTAATTCTTCATTTAAAAGTTAAAGAAATTCAGGGAAAAAAATTTTTTTTAAATACAAAAAAATGTTATTGGAGATTTCCACAAATTTGTTACATCCAATTTTTATAGATTTGGAGGTTCAGTCTAGTCGTATAAAATAATATTAAGTATATAGGAAATTATGTGGGACCAAAAACATTTGTTCATTACAAACAATGTTCCCTGTAGTCGGGTTTGATTGCACTTACTGATAAAATGCTGTTTCAGATCATAATTAAGATTTAACCAAGATTCTCTCTGTTATGAATTCAGTTGTTCCAGCCAACCAGTTAATTTTTAAAGCAATCTGATAGTTCTCTTTCTTTCCCCCTTGAATTTTAATAATCCATAATGAATTTGATTTCAGAACTTCTATTCGTTTTTTGTTTGTGTATCTCCAGTGCTAAATCATGTTACCCTGTTAAATAAAAAATGGCTTCTTTTTCATTTTTATGTATATCATGCTTTCGAGAGTTTATTTACCAGAATCTATGCTTTTTTATAAGTGCTATTGGTTGTCATTGACAAAGGATTTCCCCAACGGCCTTAAAAAAATCCTCTAAAAAGAATATTCTGATATCAGAAACAACCATAATAACCTTGACATTATCATTTCATTTTTCTATCAGAAAATTGCTTGAATTCTCCAGAATTTCAACATAGGTCATTTTTCCTCCTGTCAATAAAATTTGTCATTCGATTCTTTAAGATCTCATATCCAATTTTTGAAAAATTTATAATGTGTTGTCAGTGTAGTTTGACATATGTATCAGCCAAATTAAAAGAGCACTAACATTTTGCATAACAAACACTCATCTCATATTCGGAAAGAAGAAATAAACAAACCATTGATAGCTAACTGCAGTTAGGCACGTAACCACAATGATGATTTTAGTTCTACAAAAATTATCCAAAAAGCTTCTTCAGTTAGTGAACTAGACTTCCTTGAAGCATTACAAACACTTTCATGAAACGTTTTCCTTTAGTTAATAACTTCAATCCAGATCATACATTTAGAATTCTAATATTTTCTTTTTTTAGCATTTTACTACTGTTTTCCTTGACAGACGATGTCATGTTAGCTTTACCTTGGCCATACTTTTGCTACAAATAAGGTTCTCATGGTTCTTTCTTTTATTTATTTTTTTTTTTAAGATAACCTCCCTAAGTTCCCATGTGTTGATCACCCCTTAAATCAGAGTTTTAATCAAAATATGCCAACTTCAGGTTGCTTCTTTGCCTAACTTGAAATGTAACAATGAATTTTCCTGCAGTATATTCAGTATCTAAACACCATCATTAAATTTTTCTTGCAGTATTAAGCACATTTTTTTAATTAATTTAAACCAATTTCAAATAGTGAATATAAAAGAAGGTGGATTTCTAAAATGAGGCAATTCTTATTTCCTCTCATTCTTTGAAATGTAACATCTAAAAGCTGCACATTCTGGGAAGGAAAGGAATTAAAAGTAGTATTATCTACTAACAGATCTGGGAGACTGATAAGATTGAAGTATTTGTTTTTTAATAATAAGATTATGAATTTCTTTTGAAATGTGATATATAAAGCAATAAATTTTACTGATAAGTAATTAATATAGTTTGGTTAGAATCATTTAAAAATTTTTGACTATATATTGGTATTAATTCTGACAAAGCCCAATAATGTTTCTAGATTCTTCGACATTTAAACAAAAAACTATATAACATTAAAAATGGTGAAAAGCTTTCATGCTGTTAAAAAAAATCTTGCACATGCATTCTAATATAAGAATTATTCATTAACTCTCTCGGGACAAGAAAGAAGTTTTACTTATGTAATTATGGAGCCAGTACACTGTAATTCAAAAAATTAAGCTTTTCTTGAAAAACAATCACAAAACTTGTTAAAAAAATTTTATTAACATTTTAATATAACAACATACAGGGAAAACTTTTAAATACACAAAGTTTCCACGCTGCACTGGGGCAAAAGGCCTTCATTATAACTAGAATATATGAACACAGAACAAAATGCACCCCACATTACATATCACATGACATTTTACAAGAATATAATCACAAAAGCACTCTACCATACATTTTCTGTATTACAATATAATTGGGTAAAAATGCTGTCTTTCATTTGAAAAACTTTTAAAGTAGGTTAACAAATGCATCTCAAAATCCATTACATTTTGGAAATATGGGTGAACATTTTAAAAGTTTTTACAATAAAAATATGTAAAATCACAACAGAATAAATAACTAAAAAATTTGATTTTTTAGACAAACTGTGACACAATCAGATTACCCACAAAGGATAAAATGAAAATAAACACTTTATATTCCACCATAAAATATTTTTTAAGAAATCATTAAATTGTAATTCTTATGATATTTAAACAAAATGAAATACTATGATTATCTGAGAGCATTATTTCTTTACAAAATTCTTAACAAGATTACCACCAATTTATCTACTAATATTTCATTTGAATTTTTTTTTCATGCAGATGAATAAATCAAAAAAATTTATTGCATTAAAATATTATAATATGAACTTTTCAGAAACAATACAGAACTGTAATGAAAAATTCTACATGATAGACTATTTTGCTAATAAGAAAATTTAAAAAAATAAGCAAATCGGAAGGGAAATTTTTCACAGAAAATGAGTTTTAAACAAAATTTCTGAAAATGTCTTTATCAGCAAAATATTGAAAAAATTAAGGTTACCACACAAAAAATCAAAATATCTCTAAACTTTTAAGAGTCATACATTCACATGATAGCACATAATGCTAGTTCAATGGCATTTTTCATAATCAGGTATAACAATAGAGACCTTAACAGAATGGTATTTCACATACTTATTTAATTGATAAGCACTATAATTACAGACAGACAGATCATTCTTCTGAAAAAATCCTCTGCATATTTTCTCTTAGGCAGACAAAAATCATTTGGTAGTTACAGATTGAAAAAGTATCATATGTTGTTATAATATGATTAAGCAAAACTTTAATCATGTTATATATCCAATATTTTTAAAATTATGCTTGGTAGTTTTCATGAGATTAAAAGAATGCTTTATGCTAGCTATTCTAAAATAATGTAAACAATTTAAATATTTTTCTGAGATTGTACAACAGTGTGTTCAGGAGCATTGCTCTTGTGTCATACATTACTGAATTCACTAGTTGACAAAAGATATAGCAATATAAGAAAGGTTTTACATACGAATGTCATGTATGCATATAATTTTATTAATAATTTATTTATTATTAGATGCTTTTACATATGAATGTCATACATGCATAGAATTTTATTATTACTAATGCACAATGAGTAAAGTCACTTCATAATTTACGAATGCTTCCTAAAAATGTTAATGTGATAAAAAAACGAAAAATATGTCATTCAAACTGAGGCATATTTTTGGGAAGCATTTCCTAAATATATCCCAAGTTTAAAACTCAAACAAGTGTTTTTGTTTCTTAACCCCTTCCCTGTTTTGCGCGTACCCCATACGGGCACAGCTTTCGGGCCGTTACTGAGGCGTACGGGCAATATGATTTCTATTTCGCTTGCACTGTTTCGGCCGTATTTTTTCCAATTTTAGTAACAAATTATTCGTATAGATGGCGAAAGTTGTCCAGTAAATGATAGTTTGCAGTTTATTGTATTTTCTACTCTGATTGGTTGAAAAGTGCAGGTTTTTTCGTTTGTTTTGTATCAGAAGACGAATTGTTATCTTTCAGTGTATAGCTTTCTGGCTATATTTTACTAACCGCCTGATAATTTTATTGATGTAAGAGTTGAATAATATATTTTTACTTTTAAATAATGGATAATTCAGAGCGTATGGAGCTAATTTCTTGTGATTTGAACTGTGACTCGGAATCAGAAACTGAATTATCTGTAAATGATAGTAGCGAAAGTTTACTAGATTACTTGGATAGTAGTGACTCTGATAGTAGTACAGGTGGAATCAGTCAAGCTAGACAATTTTTTGAAATTAATTGTGATAATCCTTCGGATCCGCCTCCTAGATTTGCTTTCACTTGAATTCCAAAAACTAATTTGAATATCGATGAGAGTAAAAGTGAACTTTTACTCTGATGACTTTTACTATGATGCTTTCATAGATGATTATTTGCTTGACCTGATTGTTTTTGAAACAAATAGATATGCTGAGCAATGCATAAAAAACAGTACACTTTGTAGGCATTCCAGGAGCAAATGACAACGGCAAAAGAATTAGAAAAGAGACTAGGTATTTTTGCCCAGACTGTGATGTTGGACTGCGCCTGTCGCTTTGCTTTAAGATATATCACACTAAATCAGATCTTTAAAAAAAGAAGGGTAAGTATGTTTTGTATCAGAACATAATAGTAAGTGTAATTGAATTGTAATCTAAAATATCTGTTAAGTAATTGTACTATTTTAACTGTAAACGTAACTTCCCTGTTTTGCATTCATGTCGGGGAAAAAACAACTTGCAGGAAAAATTGATTATTTTCATTAAAGAAAAAAAGTTGCAATAAATGCTTAAAAATATTAGAAATGTTAATTTTAATAACATATCTTTACTTAAAAATGTAAAATGAACAAAAAAATGCAATAAAAAAATGTGACTTTTTTTTGACCGAATTCTGGAAAAAAATGAAACTGTCAAAGGGTTAACCACGAATCTTTTAAATATTTTGCTTGCAGTTAACTGTAACTACAAACCAGTTTGACTGCTAAAATGAAAGGGTGAACAAAGTCATGTTAATTATTTTTTGCTATCATAAATGCATTTATTTGCAGTATCCTGCTTTCCATATCAGCTGTTCTTTGAATTTAGTTCATATCTTTTAAAGAAGAGTATAATATATAAAAGTTATGTTAATGCTTACAACTACATCTGTAGTCAGAAAACATACTTTCACATTACCCATTAGAAAATTTTATGAGCTGTATTTTGGTTCCAAAGTAGTGATCAAGACAAGATCTGAGCCTCTCACATTCATTGTAAACTTACATCAAGTTCATCAAGCAATAGGCAAAAAGGAAGAAATATACAAAATTTGCTCTATCAATACTGGGGTGAAATCAGAAAATCACCCCACAGATTATCATTTACACTTATGGCATATCACAGATCTCTTTTATCCACAGCACACTGAAGAATAATACAAATTTTTCCTCCGACTTTTGACCAATATTGAAGAATTGCATATGCTAAAGGCCCATATAAAATTCAAAGTAAGTGATGTTATTGATGCCTTTCAGCTTAAAAAGCTATAATTATTTAATACATGAAGATGAATATAAGTTAATGATGATAATATAAATTAAGATGAATATAAGTTAAGAAATATAAATGTGGGATATTCATTGTGCTTTAAAAATAATTAGATTTCAATCAGGCAACATAAAATATTATTGTTTCCTTAATGACAACAGTGGCAGAAAATATCATTACGCATGAAAGTGGTACTCAAAACAAGTATTATGATTCTAGTAGATCTTAGAAAAAGGAAAAACAAATCATCCATTTAGTTTATTAAGCTAAAATTCCTGAAGAAATTAGTTATGGTAGTAGACACAAAGGGGCAAGGATTCATATGCCTGTGACACACTTTTAATAATGAATGTGAATATAAAGTCAGAGAAAGTTTGGAGTAATAACTAAATTAAAAAAAATTCAGAATCTGAAATTCTGAGTAGTTGAAAAAGCTGCATTTCTAAAAATATTTGCAATAACTTCCTTAGAAAGTGAACAATCTTTCTCAAAGTCATATAAAAGAATACCGCGATGTCTTTATCTACCTAGTTTTCTCATCTATCAATCTTAAAATAAAAAGCAACGAGCACAGCACTTTCACCAACAAATCTCTGATATTAAAACATCATAACATGTTTATTTAAATTCCAGTATGCTTACAGACTTCTGCTGTTTTAAGAGATGTTCTTCAGGCTAGCAAAGTACAGCAGAAAGTTCCTATTTTAGAAGATTATCTTGCTTGTGTTGATTATTTCCTTCCATTTACATTAGATACTGACAGGAACTTTAAAACCATAAGTCACAACAATCCTTTCATGATAAGGGAATTGATTATATATTTCAATTCAGCAACATAAATAAGTCAGATTCACACATTTCAATTTGTGTGGGGGGGAGTAGGAAATCATTACTTTGATATAGTTCATGATTTAAGTAAGGAAGATGCTCTTCTTAATTCGCATTAACTTACATCAGCCATTAATAGGACTATTTTACAACAAATAATTTGTGTCAAATATAATCAATTTTTTCACTGCTAAAAGTTTATTTTACTGACTTGTAAAATTTTTAGACTTTTAATTGCTCCTTACTGGATTAGGAAGAGGTATTATAAATTCACTTTATAAATATGACAAACATACCAATAGGTTAAATTTTTACATGATTGCATTAAAACGTAAATCATTTACATTGTCATTAATTTTGTTTACGTCCAAAAATAGATACATTATTGAAGTTATAAAAGATGGAATTTCGGATAGAAATATTTTTCTGTAGCATCATCATTATTAATACTGATATCATAAACACCTAGAATATATTTTGCTCTTTTTTCTCTTGCTCACACAAAGTACAGCTGCCAACTGCATTCATTCCATTTAAAATTTCACCATTCTACTTAGATAATTTTTTAATGATTCATTTTTCTAGTCTTTATAATTTATGGTTTCGCACTTTACAAAGCAAAATATTTCATAAGCAAGTATAAAAATAAAAATGATATTTTTTAGTCTTCACTGAAAAAAAATCAGTGCAGATTATATAATAAATAAAAATGGAATGTCGTCTTTTTACCTTTCATTAAATGTCATTTTAATAAAAATGAGTTGCTATCAATTGTAAAATAAAATTTAGTAAAACCTTAAAAAATTTCATTAAAAAAAGTTTCAGAAAATTCATCATGCAACACCGTTATAAATAAAGTAACAGAGATTATACTCTCATTTATGTTACCATAGCAGTATCTATAGTTAGTTTAAAGTGTCTCTCATTAGTTTCATATATAACTTTCATTCTCTTTCTTAACTTTCATGATTATCACTACTAAAAAATATATGTGACTGCAGAAAAGAGATTAAATTATTAGAGACAATTTTAAATACAATATGAAACAAATTCTGAGGAAATGAATCATTACAAATTTTCACAAATATTACTTTTGCCTTCACTTTCTTCATAATTTAACACAACCACATGCAGTATTGCCATATTACAGTAATTTTGGAAACTTGACTACACATCTAAAATCTTCAAGATGTGATATCAACAGATGGTCCTAGTATAAAATCTAAATTTCCTAAGAAGAAGAAAAAAAATTAAATTGCAACCTGAAGATTTCAGATTACATTCTAATACCTTGAAGAGTTAATGATATTTTAATGGTAATGTTTAAAATTATTACTATTAAATTTTTTAACAATATTATTATTAAATTTTTTTAAAAAAATACAAACCTCAAACTTTTAAAAAATTGCAATCTAATCTACAAGTGCTGATTTTTCACTAACATTTAAAATAATATTGTTAAATAGTTAAGACTAGCCTACTAGTTTAAATATGAACCATCCTAGGATTTCAAAATATAGAACATAAAATCATGCATTTAAGATGGATTCCTAATACACTTTTGTATCCATTCTGATGGTACTTTTCTGTTACGCACCTGCCATGCATTTTGGCAGTACTATTATAACAAAATACGTGTGTTTTAGTAAATTATACACACTATCTTCCTTTTTTCATTTAAAAAGGATAAACGATCATCAAATCTTGCTAATATGTGGGAAAATAGGCAAACATATCCATGCGTATCTGTGAGCAATCACATAACAATTTGCAGTTTTTTTTTTTGTTTCGCTAGCAACATTTATGAACAACATGCTATATTTAACAACATTTTTTCCTATATGTTTCCACAACAACAAAATAAAGTGTTAGGATATTACAGCTTTTACAATCCCTATAAATTAATCTATTTTAATATAGTTATATTTTTATTTTTATTGTTATATATTTATTTTTAATATTTACTTTTACATCCGTCATAGAAAAAAGTAATGTAAAATAGGTGCCTGTCGAACTCTCATCATGGTATCTGCCAAACTCCCTTATTTCTGAAATATGACCTCTTAGTATAAACAGATGCCAAACCCTGCACTAGATGGTTCCCACTGTTTCTAATAGTACTGAAGCAAATGAACTCTCCAGACTTTGATTATTTTCTAGGATTTTTTTCACTTCTTATATATTGCCTTGGATTTATCACATAAGTGGATAATTTGAAGAGCTGGCTGAATAAATTTTCTATTCACGCACTTGAGGAATCCTGTCCAACCTTTTAATTGCAATAAGATGATCGGAGAGGTAGTGGTTAGAGATGAAATGTTTATCAGCATATTTAGTTACTTGAAGAGGCTTTTATGCATAAGTAAAATGGTGGACTGGCAGACATAGCTGTTCCAATGGGAAATTGCACTACCCATGGTTGAGTAATTAAGACTACTGAATGCTAGGAGTTTGATTCCAGTTCAATCCCAGATGAATTGGCTAGCTGCATAATTCGTTTTCATCATACCTAACATAAGTCAGTTTTCCTTTGAAAGTCTTCCACAAAGATATCACTCCCCATTCGCAGATAGCCCTTGCATTTTTTTTTTTGGCATATTCAAATAATCAACCAATGAAAAATTAAATCTCCCCCCCCAAGAACTAAAATGAGTTTCTTTTTCTTTCCCCTGAATATCTTCCTTCTTTTTCAAATGCCCTATCCATATCTTTGATCCTTAACCAAGAAGAATTTTCAGATTAACAGTATGTGGAAGCATAAAACTTTATGAATTTTGAACTTCAACCTCCTAGACGATTGTATTCTCATCCCAGGAGGTTGAAGCACGGCTGTAGTTTAAAGTCAAAGTTCAAGAAACTTTTTTTTTCATTGCAAATAAGATGGTACTTTGCTGATAACACCTATTTTGAAAGACTGCATAAAAAGCAATCAGAAATCTTGAAACTTTCAATCTTGGTGGGGAGGGGAAGAGGGTGATAGTTTTGCATTGTTTACATCAGTTTGGATGGTTTTATTACATGCTACATGGTCTGAATTTAATATTCATAAAAAATGTTAATTTCCACACTGAATGATAGTCATAGAAAGGAGATGGCAATGTCAAATGAGAAAAATTAATGACTGATTGCAAATTTTCATTAAAATTAAGAACTTTTAAGAGCCAAATATCATTTCCAATAAACTTAAGGTATCTTAAGGACTTTTAAAGACTGCATCAACCCTGTATATATGGTACAGAAATATGCCAATTTCAAATTCCAAACAGAACAAAATGTTTTTTTTATACAGAGATTACTTTTATAGAAAATATTCTACAATAATATATTTAAATCTTGAAAAAATTTGATGCGGCCAGCACATGGCTTCCCACAAATTTTAAGTTTAAATAACAAGGAGTTTTAAGTAAAGTACCTTGGTACTTTATACTAAGTATTAAATACTTTACTTAAAGCTTGCTGCTATAAAACATGAAACTGATTGATCATTTGCAAATAAAAACTAATATTTTTACAAACTTTATGGTTCAATGTTAATTAAATACCATTCATTTATTATTATTCTATTTTCCTAGATAATAGAATAAGATAATTATTGGGTTGTCTGAAAAGTCATGACGCATTTTTATGTTCTTCAACGGTCCGTTATTTATAAAAGGAACAATGAGCAGTTGAGAGTACATTGCCCATTTTGTTCAGTAAATGTTTGCATTCTTTAATGAGCTTTGCTATTCCTCATTCGCAAGAGAACCTAGCTTTATCAGCAAAAGGTTTAACAAGGCTTCGCCTTAATTGAATGTTATACCATGAAAGAAATTTTGAATAAAGTGAAGCAAGTAAAAATCTTAGGGCACAAGATCAGCCGATGATGCACGTGGCAACATTTTTCATCTAAACTCCAATGATTTTTGGTCAGGTGATCAAATTTACGTCTGGTGTTGCATTATCTTGATGGAATGCAGTTCCTATATGATTAATGAGCTCTGGAAGTTTCTGAAAGATATATTTTTTGAAACTGCCTAGTTGGTGACAGCACGCATATGAAATAATTTGTTGGCTCATTGGTAGGAGCTTGGAACCAAGATCACATGCAAGTTTGATCACTGACACAAATTATTGGAGTATGGGTGAAAAGTGTTGCCACGTGTAACATACTCACATGATCTTGTGCCATCAGATTTTCACCTGTTTTGCTCTCTTCAAAATTTCTTTTGTGGTTATATCATTCAAATCAAACGAGACTGTAAACGAGCACCTTGTTCAGCTTTTCCCCAATAAAGCCAGGTTCTTTTGTTAATGAGGAATTACGAAGCTCATTAAAAGAAAGCAAACAGTTATCGGGCAAAAAGGGCAATATACTATTAACTGCTCATTCTTCCTTATAAAGGACCTTTGGAAAACATTAAAAAAATGAATTATGTTTTTTCAGACTACTAATGCACATGCTCACACACATATCCAATCTCATGCTTTCATTTGAAAGCATCATAACAATCATGTTATATCCACTGATCATATAATGTTTTGCAATCACAAATCAATGACTTAGCAATAGCAAAATTTTTAAAAGCAGTATATCTTCAGAATTCGTGATACAGTGTTAAGTGTTACCATACATTTTTTTACAGTCTTTTCTTAGCTTATGATATCAATGTTCAGTTTTATGAACAACATGACAACTCTTTTATTTATCCTTTCAATTACATTTATTTATACATCACTTTCTCCACATTTACGCCATATAAAATTTAACAACAAAATAGAAAAAACTTTAAAAGCAGCATATGTTTAGAATTCTCCATAAGTGCTTTTAGTGTTGCCATAATTTTTTATATTCACTATATTATTTATTTAAATATAATATATAGTGAGAACATTTAGTAGTAGCATCCTTTTATTTGAAAAGTGATTTGACCCAAAAATGAAATGTACACAAAGTTAAGGTTTAAGGCTACAAGCTCATCTTCATATTGAGCTCATTCTCTTTGCATTTAACATAATTAAAAGAACACATTTAATTCGACACAAACATGAAATGGATAAAATAGAGGATTGAGGCTAATACATTTAACTGCTTCATAATGAGCTAATTTTCATTGTATCCGGTATAATTCAAGAATATATTTTATGCTTATAAATGTTATGGAATATATTATTCTCAACCTCATGCATTAAGTACCAAATTTGAGAAGTTTTGGATTATCTGGTAATATATTTTTTCACAAAAATCTGCTCAGAGCTTCAAATAAAATATTACTTTCAGTTCAGCTTAATCTAATACTTAATAAGTTGTTTCCATCAGTATAAAAAGTCGTAAAACTAGGAAGTTTTGGATTATATTTTAATACAATTTTTCATTAAAAACTGTTATTGGGCTTCAAGTAAATACCACTTCCAGTTGTCCATTACAGACTGTTATAGGTTTCATGTAAGTGTCACTTCCAGCTGCTTAATTTGACCACAATCTAATCATTTCTTTGTGTGTAATGTGAATGCGGAGAGCTTAAATACAGAAAATGAAAATTTTTGGAATTTTCACATAAAACTTATTATGGACAAAATAACTGTCATACACACAGACAGATGGACATCCTTGTAAAAATAGCATAAACATTTTGTGAGGACCCTAATTCATGTTTATTCATTGAAAATTTGATATCAAATTTGACTAAAAATGTTACCTCTCATACCATGTATACAGATTGGTGGGAGGTAAAAAAAATGGAAGTGTTGTCCATGTAAGGATGAATTTTGTCTAATTTTGAATAAAATTAAATCTACAGATAGTATGCCAAAAATTATATAATATGTAACATTATTATGGAAGCTAAGACCACCAGAAATCACTCAATTAGATTTATTTCAAGAGCCTTAGATAAAATAATCTGCAACGCATATATTTTTAATGAAAATGTTAGGGTGAATTTTATAACATATTTATTGGTAAAGACATGAATTTTACAGTAATGAGTTTTTTTTTAACTTCTTCATATGTTACATGTATCACATTTATAAAAGATATTCAACATCAAACTGAAGCTCTGAATTCCATTAATGTAAAGTGAATCACAGGTTGAGGATTGTGAATGTAGTTATAGCTCTATTGGTAACCAGGGTCAGTAGCAGGCTCTCCCCCCAAAGATATCTCTGCAGTTATCTTGCAGCTCAATCCCTCCCCAAGTTCAAAACATTTATCCCAATGCGTGGCTGCAATGGCTCTGGCTGAATTCTAATAAGCTGTTAAAAATAGCATGTCAGACAGGAGAGGATTCACTATGACATTATTTCATCACATATTATTCCTACATGGGAGTTCTCACATACTTGTTTTACCTCATGAGTGGCATGACTAGATTTATATGGTCATGATTTTTCGTCACTTGATATATATTAGATTATTTCAAATTTTGCTTTCTTACTCTCTTTACAATGTAACTGTCATTTTAATAAATGCAAGTTTGTGAAAACAGAGATTAAAATACGTAATTATAAAAATTTAGCTGACAAAAGCTGTTTAAAAGCATGTCTTCATGAGCAGATCACAAAAGCTGGGCCACTCAAACAGTTAATAAAATACTTAGTTATCCAAGATTTAGCTGTGTATTTATACTCCCTGGCATCGAAAATGCAACACCAAGCAGTGGCCTGAAAATGATGCAAATTTCAGGGTAGATGCACGTCACCAAGTTTTGCAAATGATGTGAAATGCTCAGCTCTCCAGTGAATGTTGAAGAGGGTATAAGGGAAGGATTCTGCATAATGTTCAATTTTCGTGCCATTATTTCTGCTAGAGAAATATCATAAATAATTTGTTCCTGTCTCAGAAGAAGCACATAATAGCAGAGAATGCCAGATCATCATAAACGGAGGCGACAGACGATTTTACAAGCCACATGGTAATCGGACAGAGAAGGGCAGGCTGGTTCATGCAGCAAATCTCAGCTGACACACACCTGGATGTGTCCACAGTGCACCTGCTGTGGCGACGATGGTTAGGAATGTGGCGAGTTTGAGGGGTGCAGGAGCAGCCAGAGTGGCGTCAGCACATGTGGCTCGACGTATGCACTGACAAGTGGTGGCGTACATGCAAGCCACTTCTAGCTCTGTTCTACAACACGTTCAAGACACCCTGGATATTCTAATATCAACAAGAATCATTTGCTGCCGATTGGTGGCTAGTGGCTTGCACTCGCGGCGTCCATTAAGAAGACTGCCATTGACCTCGCATCATAGACGCCAACATCTGCAATGATGCCAGGCTTGAACATAATGTGGACGACAGAATAAGACAGGCTATTGTTCTCAGATGAATCACCCTTCTGTTTCTCCAATGATAGTCACTGCATACAAGGGTGGTGTCAATCTGAAGATGGGTCCAATCCGGCAGCAATTGTGGAATGCCTCACCATGTGAGAAGGTAACATCATGGTTTGGGACGCAATTGCGTACAATTCCAAGTCACTTCTAGTTTGTATTCAGGGCACTATGGCGGACCAACAATACATGGATGATGAGCTGCAGCTGGTGACACTCCCCTACCTTCAGAGACTGCTCAATACCCTTCATCAGCAGGATCTACAAACACACACACACTGCTCGCATCAGCCAAAGTGCTCTGCAAGGTGTACATTTCGGGCCATCATCCTCTTCTGATCTCTCACCAATCAAACACATTCGAGATGTGACTGGACGTCATTTGCAGACTCTGCCATTGACGCATTCAGAAGATGAACTTTGGCAAATAGTTGGCAGGGAATGGAGAGCCATTCCTCAGGACACCATCCATAGTCTCACTGACTATATACCTAGATGTGTTGCTTCATGTATCACCATCCAAGGTGATCCTACAGCTTACTGAGCCAAAGCTGTTCTTGCTCTGTATTACGGATATCATTTTGAAATAAAGATCACTTATTGTTCATTGCTCTCTCTCTGTTTGCCGAGTTTCATCATGTTCTGGGCGCTCATTCTTGGTGTTGCCTTTTCAATGTCACGTAATGCATTTCACCTGGATCACTGATGCATGAAACTTTCAAAAAATATTCCGCTCCGATGGCAATACTTTTAATTTTTCCAGAATGACAAATCTGTTTAGTAAAATCAAAAACAGTTTTTTTGGACAGGATGCATTTAAGATGTTACATATACGTATATATATATATATATATATACAGTAATATATACATATAGTAGCTCACTTAATAAGTATAATTTGTTTCCAAATCTAACTTGTAATGCAAAACATGCTTTAAGTAAAACAATTTTTTTCTAAAGAAATCAATGTAAAATAGGAAAATGAATTCCACAAGAATCAAAATTAAAAATTTGCCTTGAGCCTTTTTCGAAGTTTATCACAGCAAACTTTATTTCTAATAAATGTTCCGTAAGTATTTTGCATTTTTCATTAGTATATACATTTTACCTGTGTATTTCCTAAGACAAAACATAATTTACCCAAGATTAATTTTCAAAATTTTGCTTTTATATGATTATTTTTCAATTTCAATTTTCTGACAACCTTTTTTTATGATCTAATTTTGTACTGAAAAAATAAAACTCTTTTACAAAAATTTCTTGTGCATTTCAACTCTAAAATTATCTAGATCTGAAATATGTAATAAAAAAATATGCAATTTTTGAACCTATTTTGATAAAAAAAATTACACAGCGAGAGGGTTACGTGAGGCTTGATCACATTAACTATATGGGCACATTTAAATGAATATTTATTATATGTTAATACATTATTCATATTTTTAAACAAAACAGAATGAATGAGACATCAATATAATATTACTTAACAGCAATATGTTACAATTATTAAAGGTCAGTTTTGAATTATACATCATTTGAAATCTGCATGTGCAATAAATATTATCAAAAGTGAAAAAAATTAATTCAATTCATTATTAATTTATAATATTATTAAATTATGAAAAAACTTGGCTATAAGAAAGAAAAAATAAATTTTAAATAGATATTAAAATATCAAGCAATTTTGTTTAGTCTGATTTTGGATATGTTGGGTGGAGGCAAGCGAAAGTTTTTTCTTATGTGCATGCGTATTAATTAGTGTGGCACAGCTGTCTCTTCTCCCGACACATCCATCATTCGAGCATATGGAGGTGGTGATATACTATATGCTGTGTGATGATCAATATGATTTGCTGTGTGCTCTTTTTATTTGTTATTTGTTAAAATAAAGTGTGTTGTTCTAAATCGATGGATTTTTTACTCTGAATATGAGCCTTTGAACAACAAATGGTAACAAGTCCGTGGTTATATCAAGAAGAATTGGATGTAAAATACCAACTAGAAATCGAAACTGTTTTGGTGAAATGGAGAAGTGGAAGGTTCCCGAATTAACTGGGGAGAACTATTTTATTTGGGCATTGAAAATTAAAGCTGCCTTATCATTGAAAAGACTTGACTTAGTAATTTCAACTAGACGAGAACTTAGACGAGAAAGATGAAAGATTATGGATTGAGAAAAATGCTGATGCTGCAGCGTATATAAAACTTTCAATATCAGATCAACAGGCACTTCAGTTCTCCACAGAAGAGAATGCGAAAATACTTTGGGAGAAAATGAAATTAACATTTACGGGACATGCCGAAGATTGAAAAACAGATATATGGTAATGAGTTAAAAAATTTAGAAATGAAGTTGCATGAGTCAGCTAATGACTACATTGCAAGAGCGAGAGGAACAGCAACTAAATGTCAATCGCTAGGACTAGAAGTATGTCCTCGAGAATTGGTGTTTTACACAGTCCGTGGACTTCGTGAAAAATTCTCTCAAATTAGAGAAATTTTAAAAACCCAGCATGAAAAAACTATTGATGAAGTACTTGAAATACTCCGCGAAGAAGAGTCTATATACAGTTCAACGAACGGGAAACGACCTGATGGAACCAACGCCATCGTATCAAGGAGAAATAAAAATTATAATCCAAGAATTTGTTACATTTGCCACCAGCCTGGTCACATCGCGAAAGATTGTTACTACAGAAACAAGAGTCCAAAAAGTGAGTTATCCAAAGGCAACAAAGAAAGAAAGAAATCACAACCTACAAGTGTGAGCGTTTCATCTCGTTCTGATGAAAGAGAAAGTGATTTTGCTCTTCAACTTGCAAGTGGAAAAAATTATGAATGTGACAAAATTTGGTTGTTGGATAGTGGTGCAGCTGAACACATGGCAAAAGACTTCTTTTGTTTCAGAATATTACATCAGAGGTGAGGGAGATTTACCAGGCAGGTAAACTTTCAAAAATATTTTCAGAGGGTACTCTTAAAGCAAAAACTATAAGTTCAAAAAATTCTAGTTCTGTTAACTATTAGTAATGTTAGTTATGTTCCTGATTTAAAATTGAATCAAGGGATAATTCTGTATTAGTTTTTAGTAAGTGTAATCCACTACTTTTTAAAGAATTTAAGAATAATGGTAGGCTTCAAGTTAATTGAGAACCATATTATAATTCTGAATGTGTCATTGCTAATGATTATACTGGTAATAATTATGAACTTTGGCATAGTAGATTGTGCCATTTAAATCCAAAGTATATGCTTAAAGTGAAAGAATACATTGATATTAATGATGTAAGTGATTTTAAGTGTGAAACTTGTGACATAAGTAAAATAACTAGAAAAAGTCATCCAAATATTGACATTAATCAGAGTTCAGAAATTTTAGAACTAATTCATTTGGATCTGTGCGGTCCTGTTCAAACTGAATCAATTGATGGGTCTAAATATTTTATGATCTTAGTGGATGATTTTTCTGGAATGTATTTGACTTATTTTCTTAAAAGTAAAAATAAAGTATTTGATGCATTTTCTAAATTTAAAGTTAAGTATGAAAATTTAACTGGTAAAAGAATTAAACGTTTGAGAACAGACAATGGTTTAGAATTTGTAAATGAACAATTAGATAATTATCTTGCTAATTCTGGTATTTTTCATGAAAAAACAATTCCATATAATAGTAAAGTAATGGGAAAGCTGAATAGGCAAACAGAGTTCTTTTGGAAAGAGCTAGGACATGACTATATGAGAGTGAGCTTCCTGTAAATTTCTGGGTAGAAGCAATTAATTTTAGTACTCGAGTATCAAATTTAACACCCCGGAAAGAGAATGAAAAACTTCCTATAGAAATTTCAACTGGTAAAAAACCCAAATTAAACTATCTAAAAAATTTTGGATGTGTGGCATACTTTCACATTCCGAAAATAATGCGAAACAAATTTGATATACCAGGAAAGAGAGGGATAATGTTAGGATATGGTACAGAAAGAAAAGGATATCGTATTTATGATATAGCAAGTAATAAAATAATTGAAGAATGATTGGTTAAATTTAATGAATCTTGAAAAGGTAGTAATTATATGAGAAAAAATAAAACCATAGAAAGTCAGGATATTGAAAATTTAAAAGAATTTCATGGAAGGAAAACAAAGTAGATCAGAAAACAAAAAGTGAAAAACCACACCTCGAATTGGTTGTTATGGAAAATACTCAAGCAAGCAAATGCTGACTCATCGAATTTTGAAACCACCGATATGAGCCATTGTAGCAGGGGCGATGATAGGGGGAATGAAATCCAAACAACTGACAGCTATGAAAAAAATAATGAAAATGGAAATGAAATACTATTAAGATGATCCCAGAGGCTCAAATCAAAACAACTGTTGTCAAATATAATCTGTAATGTTCCGAACGATTTTTCAGACACAAAAAATAGTGCTAATCGGTATGACTGGAAATCGGCAATGGAAAATGAATTAGATTCATTACATAAACATGAAGTGTGGGAAATAGTAGAAAGGCCTGAAAAAGCAGAATTAGTAAAAAGTAAATTGGTGTATACTTTGAAGGAAGGAATCTCTGGGGAAGTAAAATATAAAGCGGGATTAGTAGCGGCTGGGATTATACCGAATAAGGATTATACCGAATCATATTCACCAGTTGTTAACATTGAATGTTTTAGATTATTGCTTGCACTTTCAGCTAAATTAAATTTGACTGTTAAATTTTATGATGTAAAAACAGCATACTTGTACAGTGACTTAAACGAGGATGTATATATGACTCCTCCACCTGCATATGAAACATTGATTCGAGAAGGAAAAGTATGTAAATTAAAAAAATGTATTTATGGGTTGCCTCAATCGGGTAGATATTGGTATATGAAAATACAAACTGAATTAGAAAACTTTGGACTGGTACAATTAGCATCTGATAATTGTATATTCATTTATAATGATACCAAAAACATTTTTATACTATGTTTGTATGTTGATGATTTAGCTGTATTCTGTAATAATAAAGAAATGCTTGAAAATACTGTTTCTAAAATTAAAAATGTATTTGAGTTACATGAAAATATTAATTCCGAAATTTTTGGAAATGCAAATAGAAAATTTGAAAATGGTATGTGTTCGTCTCAAACAGAATATATTGATTCCCTATTGACTAAACACAATCTAGAAAATTGTAAAGCAGTAAAAATGCCAATCGCTAAAGGGGCAGGTAAAGGTTTTTCATGTACAAATGACAAGATTGATACAACTTTGCATCAGGAATTAATTGGGGAACTTTTTATATTTAGCAAATAGAATGCATCCTGATATATCATTTGTAACAACTTATTTGTCACAATTTAATCATGCACGAAATAAAGGGCATTATCTTCTGGCTAAAGGGGTATTAAGGTATTTAAAAGGTACAAAAAATAAAAAACTTTTCTATAGCAACGGTTTTGGAGTTTTAAAAGCCTATGCTGATGCTCATCTTCTGGTGGTACTATTTTACTACGTGATTGATTGATTTCTTGGAAATGTCGTAAGCAAAGAAGTGTTAGTCTCTCTACTTGTGAAGCAGAATTATTTTCTATTTCTGAAATTTGTAAGGATATTATTTGGACTGTAAATTTATTATCAGAATTAAAATGTAAAAAATTTTTGAATGGTGCAATGACTTTGAACACAGACAGTCTAGATACTATCCAGTTGATCAACTGCGCCAGATATTCTACGAAATCCAGACACATGAACTTACATTTCCATTTCATCAAGGATTTTATAAAGGACAATGTCGTTAAGTTGGAATATTCACAAACTAATGATATGATTGCAGATTTTCTTACTAAGAGTATCAGTGAAGAAAAATTATTGTATACATTGAAAATAATTTCCTTAATTTCCTAATGTAATGTGTTATGTATTGTTTGTTTGTATTTCATTTTTGTATTGAAAAAATGTTGCTTGCAGGAGGGGTGTGTTGAGTGGAGGCAAGCGAACTTTTTTTTTATGTGCATACGTATTAATTATTACAGCGCAGCTGTCTCTTCTCCTGACACATCCGTCATTTGAATGTACTGAGGTGGTGATATACTGTATGCTGTGTGATAGTCAATATGATTTGCTGTGTTCTCTTTTTATTCGTTATTTGTTAAAGTAAATTGTTGTCCTAAATCAATGGATTTTTTTACTCTGAGTATGAGCCTTTGAACTTTGGATTTAAGAAGATCAAAATGCATCTCTTAATTGTATTTATAATAATTTCCCATTCTTCTGATAAAAGTTCGGGGTTGCCATTAAAGTGAAGAAAGAAGTTTTTCTTTTTTAACATGAATTCAGGTGTGAAACAGTTTCATCACCTCCAGTTTTTGTAATACGGAAAGAAATTTGTGGATGCCAGATAAATAACAAAACTACAGGATAGCTAGTTTGTACGGATTTTCAACATGCAGATTATTTTGCCATTCTCAAACTGGGTTCTGAAATATTAATTGTTTGCATACATATATATTCTATGAACATGCTTCTCTTCTCCATAAGAAATGCTAATTTTATAAGATTGCTTTCACAGACTGTTTTTATTATGTTTCATTTTCCCTTTCAGGCAGAAATTTTGTAAGGTTCAAGGTTTCAAGGATTTGTATTTTCATGCAACAGATCAAACAGTGTAAAGCTCATTTATTATAGACAAAGAAATAGCCATCAAATCTGTTGATAACAATATTATTTTTTTAACTCAGTCATTAAAATTCCCATAATTCTATCCACTTTGAGCCAATTTTGATGACAAGGAAGAAATTTTATTTCCTTTCAACTTCTTTATATTGGGGATCAACTTTATGCGTATATTAAGAAATTTATAGTAACAAATAATATGAATCATGTTAAATTTCCCAGGTGTTTCTAGTTGGTAATCTTTGCTATATTAAACTACGAAGGCTGTAAAATGAATCTTTACATTTCATTACACAATTCATTTCCACAATACTATCTCTGGGAAAGAATTTAAATAAAATGTTAATCTTTTAAATGCAATAAAATTTAAATACTCAATCAAACAGAGGTCTCTTTTTTGGATAAGGCAACTTCAGCATCTGGTAAAATATATTACCTTAGCTACAGAAAGAAACAGCTGAAATTATTGCAACTCGAAACAGTTTTGCAATCCTTCAATTTGATGAAATTCTTTAAAAAATATACTACATAGTAGATGCCTAATGTGACCACACTTAATACGGTTATTTAGATATTGTTATCGAATTGCCAAAGTTTTGGTTGTTTAAATATGAAAACATGGAAAGTACATCTCTTACTGTGATCAACAATTTGGTTATTAACTGGTATAGTGGTTGGCTTAACTGGACTGCCATGCCGAAGGGCCCAGGTTCAAATCCCAGAGAAGGCATGGATGCTTGTATAGCGTCGGTGTGGCATGGCAGCACTATAAATACACGAGAGCCAGAAGTCCTCTCGTGTGGTTTGGTGGAAGGGTAGAGGGGTGGAAGACCCTAGGATCCGTTCCCCTTGGGCGCTCTCCATTAAAATTGGAGCCAATAGAGCAAAACTGCACTGTTACCTGTAGGGTGCTCAAGGCTGTAGTCAACAACAGGCATAAACTAGCGCTCCTTGCTACGAAGTATTTCGTGGGCTTGAGCTCCTGTTACGGTCAGGCAAGTCAGCATAAGTGACAACAACAAAATATAACTAAGAAATTCCTTAAACTTAAACTGAACTTGATTACAAATAAAAGTCAAAATACATTGCAAAAACTTCTAAGAATCAGAAAAATGTTGCAAGTTCAAAGTTATGTCACCAAACAGCTTATTTTTGATTTTAGTCAACCATTTAAAATTAGGCAAAACAGCAACCTTAACTTTCCTTAGATTTTGGATAATTCTATTAATTCTGAGGATTATCAAACACACATCCCTCTTCATCAGGAGCAAAAAAAAAAATTTCTGCAGAAATTCTCCCCCCTGCTCCTTTCAAAAGAAAAAAAAGAAAAGAAAAAAAATCCCCTACAACATCTACGCCAAACTTAGTTTTTTGTTTTTTTTTTGGGGGGGGCCTAATTTTAAATTTTACATTTGCATATTCTCTTCAAGTGAATAATGGATCTCTCGGAGCATTAAGATTAGAGATACAGCATCAGTCTAATTTCCAGAAATGTTATGAACAGTTCATAACTGAACTACTGTTGTTGAAGATAGTATGAACAGTAATTTCTGCATTTTCTTAATTAAAATTCTGTGAAAGTATTTATTTATGTGCTTCTTATATTTATACTAAATTAGTAAACATCATTGCTGTTTTCAAGGATATTTTTTTATCACTTAATGTTATCATTCAGTTAATATTATCACAAATAGCCATACACAAACATGACCATAGTAAACGGCACATACTGTATTTTGCCAATCATGTTAGTACAAATTTAAATCTACATGTCCTCAATGTGCTTCATATCCTGAATTATATTTTCATTTTAGCTAGCAAAAAATTAACTGAATAATGATTAAATATTTGAATGTTAAATAAGAAAACTACAGCAGATTTTTAAAACAAATACTCACTTAAAATAGTATCCGTTATTAGTTTAAGATGCTCGGTTGGGTTTCGATTAGGCATCGTTCTTGGGTAAACATGAATTTCATAGTCAGGACCATATTTCATGAGATACTGAAATTACAAATTTTTAAGAAAAATCATATTTACTTTAGCACTGCTAAGCAAACACAAGAAAAAACAATTAGTAATGCCTCTCATATCTAATAAAATACAAATAGGAAGAATAATAAATTAAACAAATGCTTTAATAAATAAGTAGGTCTAAAAAATAGACTGTATTGGTCATTGAAATACTCTCTTTCAAAATCTAGAATTAATTTTTATAAAGGTGAATGACTTTTTCAAGGAATTACATATGGATGAAATAACAGCTCTTAAGTTATGTTCTGACAGTCCATTACTACTAACGACAGAAAGAAGCAATGAATTTTAAGTTAATAGTGAAAGCAACAGACTTTCACTCATACATGATTCAACGAAAGGTGTTAGTGAGTAAGAAAATTTGTGCAGGCCAGAATATCATATTCTAAAATATAGTTTAAAATTGTCAAGATTTTTATAAGTTATACCCTCAACAATTACTGCTTTACTAATCTATATTATGAAATGGAATTCAACTGTAACAGATTTTTATTATACACAGAAGTACGAAAGTCTACAAAAGATAAGGCCTGAAGTGGAGAATGAAGTAGATATATTTTTGCCAGAAAATGACATTGTTTTGTTTCCCCCCTCATTGAAAATTTAGCTATGCAAATATGCAAATGTTTATGAAATAGCAGTTGTGCTAATGAAATATTAGCAGTTGTCTGCCAGATGGGCTTGCCAAAATCAATACATTTAGGTAGCCATTAAATTCAGAAACACACACACACAAAAAAAAGGAAGTAATACAAGGAAAAAAAAGTTGAAGAAAGCGAAAGATGATACTTTTTCTATATCTTTCAATTTTTAATGGAGATATTTTGAGGATTTATGCATATTTGCCTTGGCACGAAGTGAGAACTGAATTAATTGAATCAGAAATATATCTCTAATGAAATTCGAAGAAATATGTTTAAATGTGTGGCTGCATGCTGAGTGCAACAATAAATATATGTAGAGGCTTGGCTTTACTGTATGACGGATTACACACATAGAGATGGTTGATTTTAAATAATAAACCTTTAATTGCAACAATTACCACATAACTACTCATTAAATTAACATTGAATATATTTGAATCGGAGGATAAATCTGACAAAGCAATGACAATGGAGCTTGATGTGGTTTTGAACGCGTCCCGAAAATCTTCTTTACAGTTACAGCTAGAGATTCAGGCACGTGGTTGCCGAGTAACAAAAACAAGTTCCTCTAGTGTCGCCACAGTACTCCCCCTCCAGTGTTGTCAACGAAATAAAGGTATTGAGGATTAAATCAGACCCTACATCCAGAACATGTATGTTGAGGAGCACTTTGCTTCTGTAATCCAGACACAGGTGATGGTGTAGTGGCAACTGAAGGTGTAGACACATGGGATGAAGTTGTAAGTGTCTTCAAAGGAGGTGTGATTGAAGTATTAGTCTTGACAGTTTCTGGTACAAAAATAATGGCCAGTTTAAGACAATCAATGCTCACCACTGTCTCTTTGTTACCGATAAGTGTCTGATAATTCTTGGATATGCGACCTAGAACCAAATGTAGACTCCTGTATAAGTAGGCTCCAAAGACTTTTTTGATGCATCACACTTTAAAAATACATACGATGATTTAGTGCGCTCTTTGGGAATAAATACAGATCTTGAAGAATGAACATGTGTGGATGTAGGAGATAATGTAGTCATGGTTTTGTGCAATTGTCTCAGAAACACATGAGGCTCGACATTGATTAAGTTTTTTTGTAAGTGTGAATTCATATGGTACGGTGATGTGTGGATCTTTTTAGTTCCCAAGAATTTCATTAATGCAAAAATAATTGAGACTCAAACTGTCGTCCATGGTCCATGGTAATGCACTAGGGTAATCTAAAGCGTGAAATCCATGCAAAAAAAAATGTTTTGGACATATCTTCAACAGAGATAGCCTCTGACCAACATGTGTACCTGTCAATACACGTAAGGCAGTATGCATAACCTTGTGATGCGGATAAGGGTCCAACCAAATTTATATGGATGTGGCTAAGAGAGCAGACAGTAACTCAAAGCACTGCAATGGAGTTTCAGTGTGTCTATGCATTTTTTACCTTTCACAGTCTCCACATGCTCTAGCCCATACAGCGATGTCTTCTGCATGCCAGGCCACACAAAACACTGTTGACTTAACATGCAGGAAGCTCTGATGCCATGATGGAATAAATTATGAACTCTGCATATCAAAAAGTTTCTTTTTATAAGGTTATGTAATAAAAGCTCATTATTCTGCAATTTTTGGAATAATATAATACACTCTGCATATCGAAATTTCAGTGGGATGTATGGCCGCACAACACTGCCCTGCACATCGCAATACAGTGAAAGATTTAGTTCCAGCTGCATAGGTAATAAATTAAGTCCATGTGAAGCTTTGTCATACAAAAGATTTTGTAATTCTGAATCTTGTTTCTGACACTCTGCAATGGTTGAGAAATCTGTTGTTGAAGGCAACTGAATTTCTTTTGAGTATCAGCTACTGTATTTTGAGAACCTTCAAAATGCCTAATATCAGTTGAAGTGATTTTAATAAGCGGCAGATATTGTATATGTCTACCAGTGATTGAAAAATTAAAGGCCTGACTTTTATGGAATTGATGTATATGTATTGATTATTTTTGTGAACATTTTATTAACAAGTAATATTAAGAAATTAATACATTATAATTTAAAGTACACAGATATGGATGAAAGTTATACAGAACAAAATATCGTATGGAAAGCAATCAAGAGAAGTTTATTTGTTCTTTCAGAAAAAATAAGGAACACAAGTAGGCCTTAAAAAATTATAAATATCATAATAAAAACATTTCCTTTATAATCAAAGCATAGCAATTATTACTGAAACTATTTTGAAACATGTTATGGATTTCAAAAGTTAAAAAATACATGTACCTTGTGATCTGGTATATCAGAATCCACAACTTTGTCCAGTAATAATGACAAGAGATATGTCCAACATCTTGCAGTGTTTACAGTATTATAACCACCTGAAAAAATATATGTGTAACATATATATATATCTTACTTATCTTTTGTGTTGGAATAACGTAAAAAAGTTTCTTTTTACGAGGTTATGTAATAAAGGCCTCATTATTCTGTAATTTTTAGAATAATATAATACACTCTGCTTAAAAAAATTGGCACATGTAAAAAAAATCATCTCATATTTTCAAAATTTAATATGCAAGTACCTTCTAATCAGACATGAAAAAAAAAGAGAAAATGCATAAATAATGAATGTACAGAGCAGGATTAAAATGCGTCTGAAATATGCACCCCAAAATATCTACATGGTGTATTGTTAAGCTGTGGGCCAATTCAGATTGCTTAAATAGTAGTCTAAAAACCATCTGATAACCATACAACCACTAAGTGAATTCTAGAAAGGCTGCATTACCAACTTTAAGGAAGTGGCTTAATTACATTGAAGCATTTGATATGATGGTTGGAATGATAACACGACTGCTACAGTTACTAGTGTTTCCAACAAGGCATGAATAACTTTTACGAAGGCAGAGGCAGGCTTAAGATTCTTTTTAGGAAGATGATGTATAGTGAGAACTACTACAAATATATTGACAACTTCTTCCCTCTCATTTAGAACTACCTACCTACATCTCTTGGACATGTCCTGTGATAAAGTAGCATTTCAAAAAGCTGCTATAAACATAGACAATAATACTTACTCTAATGGCATGGCCACAGCATTCATAATGTTTCTGAAAGATATTGTATTGAGTGATGAATACGGCACAATTTGACTCAGCTGTCCAAACAAAAGAGCTAGTTAACGTTGCTTACTATATATCACCGCAGTACACTATACGTCCACTATATCTGGTATTACATTCTAAGAAACCATTTCTTACAGCATTTGGCATCTTCTGTGACCTTTCACAGTACCTTAACAACCTCAATGTCAAGAAGATTGTGCAACTTGTATGCATCTGTTGCAAGACATCTTTTTGTACAACAATGCTCATCTATATACTATGGGAAATATCTGCATATTGTTACAATTCTGTCTTAGCCATCACCCGTCTCTCATACGGACAGACTGTTCAAATAAATTTTGTCATGCCAGTATCCTACATGGGCTGCGCATTTGCAATAAAAAGTCATGGGAATTCTAATTTTGATCACACCTGTATCAATTTGATTTATAAAGATTTACAGATGGCACCACAGTACTTGTAATTTGATTATACAGCAGTAGTATGCAGGTTTAGAAAAAAATGTTCCATTAGAACATGTTTTGAAAGGAAGCAGTTTCGGTGGTCATCATTTTTCATGTTTAATATACATAAAATGACTACTTCAAGTGAAAGAGAATATTTAAGTCTTGAAGAATCGGGAACTGATTCAGAAGCAGCTTCCCCCCCAGATGCTTTTTTAATTCTGAAGTACCGGGATTTGAAGAGTGTGATAATAATGACAATCCTGCACAACTTTTACCAAGGCGGCAAAGGAACGAAATTTTGCTGGATAACCCAGATATTTATCCTTCTCATTTTCAGTTCAAATTATTGCCTAAAGTTAATATTTCATTTGAAGGCAGTTCAGAAGTTTTACACTATTATGAGCATTTTATAAATGATGAAATAGTGAGTTAATTGTAAAAGAGACTAATCATTGTGCTAAGCAATCAGGTAATGTTGTTGGTAAAACAAAAGTGAATGGCAGAAAAGAATGGAAACCTGTATCACCACATGAAATGCATTTGTTCCTTGCACTTATGATTTTACAAGGTATAATCAAAAACCTGAAGAAAGCATGTACTGTACTAAAACATTAGTGGAAACTCCTTTTTTCTATAAAATTATGTCATATAATTGATACAAAAGTACTTGCATTTTGTGGAAAATGATTCTCATGATCCAGAAAATCATCCTAACCCATAACTTTACAAAATTTGGCCTATGTATGAGCATCTGAACGAAGTATATCAAACAACAATAAACCTGAAAGAGATATTACCATAGATGAAGTACTGATGTTGTTCAAAGGACGTTTATCTTTGCACCAATATATACCCATGAAAAAAGCAGAATTCGGTATCAAAATGTACATGCAAGCGAATCTAGTACTGGTTATACATTGTCATTTATTATATATATATCCAGAAAGGTACTTTATTCCATACTAAATTCTGATTCCTATCAGTACTTTCAAAAGTTATTATGACTTTGATGGTACTATTATTGAAACAAGGCTACTGCATCCCCTTAGATAATTATTATACTTCACCAGAATTATGTGATATCCTTTTGACTTATCAAACAGATGTAGTTGAAGCTGTTAGAAAAAACAATAAGGAGCAATTTCTCTTTTTCAATACCTTTCGCATTGAAAAAGAGAAAGTTAAAAATCTGGTCAAGTTATATCATTTAGATGAGGAAAGATCCTTGCTCTGAAATGAAAACCCATGCCCTTCAATACCACAGTAGGATCCCCTAACCACTATGCTGTCTGGATGGCCACAAACTGAGCTAATTCATTCAAATTAACGATAGCTCAAAATTTTACTTAATTTATGAAACCATACATTTTTAAGCAATGTAAAAACATTTGCATTCAAGTAAAAATATTCATACATTTACAATTATGCCAAAAATGGCAGAATTTATTTAATGAAATAAAAATAACTGAATATCACATCTATAATCTTTAAGATATAGCACAAAACCCATTAACATAAGGGGAATCATGTTGGTATTGAACTGGCACATGTGGGTGTTCAGTACAACAAATTCTCAAGTTATGCTTATTTACTAATCCAAAAATGTGAATTATTTTTAAATCTGGTAAAATTCCCAACTTTTTCCAGTACTTGTCAGTTTTATGAGTAACCAATTGCTACACAAGCAAAAACAGAAAAAAAGAGAAAGAGGAAAAAAGGAAAAAATGATTAAAAAATTCTCTTATTTTTTAATCATTTTTTTTTCCTTTTTTTTTTTTTTTTTTTTTTTTATTTTTTTTTTTGATTTTTTAATCATTTTTTCCAATGCTTTAATTTTTTTCAAAAATACAAATTCCTACTTTAAAAGAAGTTGTAATTTATTTTTCAGATGGCCATAAATTGGTAATAGTAGCTGTCACTATCAGGAATGTGTAGTAACTGTCACTATCAGGAATGTGATTTTTGAAGCAGCAAAATAGTTGCCAAAGCACAGGCCTCTCTTGACAATTTTTCACATTGCATCTCCATATTTTACTTTCACTGTGTTATATAACTTCATTTCCTGCCCATTTTCACGAATTTGGGAGAAGGATAAAAGATAAAAGAAATAGCTTCATTTTCACTTAATGGTAAATTAAAAATTATCATCATTTTGAATCTGGAATAATTATTTCTTAAAAATGGAAGAAAAAATGATTTCAGAATTCTTATTAATTGTTTTTACTATTTTGTTTGGTATTAAAAACCATCAAACTGGAAGATTAATTGCTGTTCACCAAGAAAATTGACAAATAACCTTCCTTCTATACAGATTAACAATAACCAGCATTTTGTATTATTTCAGTTTATGAAATGTTAGTTTTCCTGGTGTGCAGCAATTAATCACCTTGTCTGTACAGCAAAAAAGTGCTCTACTTAAAAATATTGCAAAAAATTCATAACTCCAAACAATATTTAGACAACATCTCTATTTGAATGATAGCTATTATAATATAAATTTACAGTAAGTCAAATATAATATTTCTTTGAATGCTTATTGATAGGTTTCTAAAACATAAAAATCGTTCAACAAGTTAATTTCTTTCACAGTGTGATCACTTTATAAACAATAAATATGATGATTAAACAAATATGATTTAAGACATTTTGCATTCAAAGTTATTCATTACAGTACCTCCACCAAGAACTAAGAGTGGCAGATTCCATGATTTTAAAAGTTTCAGACATTCCCCAGGTGCTTTAAGTGTTAAATTAAAAGCAGCAAATGGATCACCAGCAAGAACATCTGCTCCACATTGACAGACTACTACATCTGGTTGGAATTTTTTGCAGGCTTTAGACAATAACCTATTAGAGAAAATATACATAACATGTAAAAATTGAACATAGTAAAAAATTTACATACATTTTATAATGAATTAGCAAGAAAAGTGTACCATCGTGCATACAGAAACACACACATAAAAAAAATAAATATATAAAAGACTATGTATCATATATATGTTATGATACATAACCCTATTTTATATACATATCTTCTTTATAACCTTACATATATATATATATATACCTTGAAACCATGTATATCTACATTTCTTGAAACCATGTGCATGCATTTTCCCCAAGAGATACATATACAAAGTTTTACTCACTCAATTTTTATGGCAAGCTAGATATCACTATTTTCTTTTGAATGATTTTTAATTTTAAAATGAGCATTTTGTGATATAAATCCCATTGCACAATCAATGATGATAAAAATTAATTATATACTGGAAATATGAAAAGTATTCACAAGGCAACACTCTAGTTATAAAAACAGGCAACCCATGAAATCTCCAAAATGTACTTATGAGGCAACTCAGGTATACAGCAGAAAAGAGCCAATTTCTGAAATTTGATAGTCATTCCTCTGATTAGTATTTGTTTTTGTTGCATATGACTACAATTCTTCATTTCTTGTAAGGCACTGTAACGGAACAGTGGAATTTGCCAACTGATGAAAAAGAAAGCATTACATTTCTTCAGAAATATGGCATTTTGTCCAACGGTACAGGATGCAAAAATCTGCATTCTATGAAGTTGTAATTTGTAAATGATCGAAATTTATGGTTCAAAATTTGTGTATCAGTGCCAAACTTGTGGAATTATCTGATATTTTTTTAAAGCAAAAACAGATCTCTGTATACATGGGAAGAATGACAGACAAGAGTTCGCAATGCCAAGTTATGCACGATGCTGAATTTCTGCAATTCTCCAATGTGTTTTGAAACTACGAGGAGAAGCATGACAAAAAAATGTTGTTATGGACATTTCATGCAATTTTAATTTTGTTAATTGATTGCTATTTTATGTAATTCTTGGTGTGCCAACATTTTTTAAATAGTGTCATTTTCACAGCTTGGCTTTCACAGCCAGTCACCAACAATTAGTGACTTTTCAGGAAGGGTGTGTGGACAATTATAAAGTACCAGCATTCCTATCAGGTGATATTTTACACATCAAAACCTGGATGAGAATAATCTAAATGAATAGTTTTTCTCCCTAGGAAGCTTAATTTTTAAAATTCTGAAATTAAACTCATATGACATTCATCAGTTTTCTAAATGTGAAATTTCTATTTATCAAGCTTTCCCGGGTAATTTCTGAATATTCTCCTCCCCCCCAAAAAAAGTTGTGAACTCATTGGAGACTAATTTCTCTCTAAGCTATTAAGCAAAAGGCAGCCAAGACACACTAAGAATTTTCAGAATGGTGACACACTAAGAATTTCATCAAAGAGCAATTAATCAATAAAATTTAAAATGTAAGAAACACTGATAACAAAAGACTTACACATCTTTTTTATGCAGCTGTTCTCCCCATGTACACAGCAATCTGTTTTTGTTTAAAAAATAATGATGGAATTGCAGAAACTCAGCATTGTATAATGTCGACATTGAATACTGACTGAAACAGACATCATACACGCATACATAGATCGTAACATAAATATATTTTACAGACATCACGAATTGCAACGCAATTGTTTTCACAATATACAGCTCTGCCCTGTGAATACATTTTTGTAACTTCTCAGAGGTGGTACGAATAATCAGAAAATATCCTCCATAAAGTTTAATTCCACGAAATCAAGAATATGCAATTTCTTGAAATTTTACTATTCTTATATATGCATTCATAAAAATTGCATTTTAAAATCTGAGTTCCTCCAAGAAAGGAAAACTTTTAAGTTGTGCAACTGAATATCTGATCTTGCATTGTTTACTTTCTAATCAGTATACAACATAAAGCAATCAATCTCTATTGCATGATTAGAAGATGAAAGAGTTGAAAAATTTCATATGGTTTTTCACTTCATACATAAATGTTTTCCTCCTTTGTTCCTCTTATTTATATGTCAGAATGTCATAATATGTTTTTGATTTAAGTTCATTTTAAATAATATGCAAAAAAATGAAAATATTTCACACTCTGCATTAAATAGATCTGTTCACCTAGGAAAGTCTCCTCACAGTCTTGAGATTCAACATATCAATATAACTTAGCTAAGTATCAAATGAAAGAAAATGAACACACAAGAGTGAATCTATCGTGTATGTGAAATAGGTATTCCAAAACACATGCAAATGCATTGCTCAGCTACTGCGTCAACTCAGCCTGTTTAGGTAGTAGTACTACTTGTATAAGCAAATATGAATGTTCCCAAGACCCATCACATGACAGCACAGATAAATGAGTACACCTGCAGTCATGTCACCACAGGCTTGACATAAGAATCGGAACAATGGCACAATCAAATAATGATGTTACCAGGGGATCCAACAAAGCACGTGTGACTGTCATGAGGTATCAGAAGGTCTGGATGCTAACTTTTATGAGATTAGTGTGATGATAAGACCCACTCTGAGTAGTATTATGGCTTAGTTACATGTCATTTAAAAATAATTTCTCATATCGCCTGAAAGGATACATTCATAGGACCAACATTGCATAAGACTGACACCAGAATGTGACTAATACTAGTTACTGGCACATAAATGACACAAACAGAAATTTTGATAATAATGTAATGAGTAGCACAATCAATGCACATTAGTTACTTTCACAAAATTGTCACAGTCATATGATCAACACTGATCAGCAATAGCACATAATTAAATATGAAAGAATTTGATTAAATTATTATTTTTTTATGATTCTTGCATAGGATTGACATAAGATCAATCCCAGCGTAGAGCTAACATATGTATAGAGATGAAACTTGTTTTTCAGCAGCCTTTTTATCTTATACAGCAGATAGTCAGTCAGTTCTACACCATGTAAGTCTTGTGCTACATTCCCATCTTAATCATGTATGCTATAGAGCACTATTTCAAGAAGCCTGGTACAGATTACACTGGTGTGCAAAAATTAAGGACGAGACGGTTTTTTCAATATAACTTTGTACAAAAGCTTTCTAAATCAACACATTTAATACCCTAAGATCCCCAATACGTAAGGACATGAGTAATGTAAGCAACACTTACTAAAAGAGAAATCAGAGGGATAAAAAGAAGCTTTATTGAAAAAGTAGCATGGAGCGCAATGTGAATGAAGGCCAAAACATCCCTGTGATGGGTGTCCAGCAAGAAACATCCGGTCTTTAATAGGGGATATGATCTCCCCTGACTGCTAGGCAGGTTTCACATCATTTGTGCATGCTGGATATGTGGTTGTTAATGAGCTCTTGAGACACTGCTGCTCGTTCATCTTGTAGCACCAATCACAGTTTCGGAATCGTTACTGGCGAGAAGTTACGTGCTGCCACGGGTCTCCCTAGTAAGTTCCGTACATGCTTGATGGGATTTAGATCTAGAGACCTTGCCGACCACTCCATGTGTTCAATATCTTCACTCTCCAACAGCTCTTCGACAGTAACTGTGTGATGAGGTGGAGCGTTGTCGTCCATGAAGAGGAAATGAGGACCCATAGCCCTTGTGAAAAGACGCATGTAAGGATGAAGAACCTCGTTACAATAGCAGTCCCAGGTGACGAACCTCCTTGGGAGATATGAAGGTCGGTCCGGCTACCAAGCATTATGTCTGCTCGAACGAGAACTCCGCGACCTCCAAAACAGTCCCTTTTGATGATGTTGAAGGGGTTATTGCGTGTTCCCCGCTCTGTCCAGATGTGTATGTGTCTAGAATCGCAACTCAGACTAAATCTTCTCTCATCTGTAAAGAGTACTCGTCTCCATTCATTGTCTCTCCAATTCCGGTGTTCCCGGCACCACAGAGAACGCCTTCTCCGATGGGCAGGCGTTAGAGGTACACACCGTACAGGGCGTCGTGCAAACAGACCACCACCGTGCAGTCTTCTGGCCACGGTAAAACGCGATATCGGTCGTCCAGTCGCCTGTGTCGTGTGTCTAGCGATTTCTCCCGCTGTCTGCCGCCTGTTTCTTCTGGCCTGTAAGGCAATATACCGGTCATCTGCGGGTGTGGTTCCTCGTGGACGACCACTACTAAACCCCCGGATAGCTGTTCCTGTAGTTTGAAATTGTCTCCAAAGTCGTGAAACGATGCTGTGAGCAATTCCAAACTCTGCAGTCACACTGCGGTCTTCCTCCAACTTCCCAATGATTCGACCTCGGGTAAAAGCATCCAGATGTCGTCTAACAGATTGATTATTCGCCATTTCTCGCTGAGGCAGCAACTCGGTGTGATTTTAACTGCTATACGGCGAGCAATCTCTTTGCCAGAAATACTGATCTTACACCGACAACATGCTTTATACTATTCAGACACTCCCCCATTACGCCTACCTGCATATCTGCTACCGTACATCACCTTACTTAATCTCCTGATTGGTCTTTCTGTCCGCTCTGCCTCTTCGTTCAGCTGATATGCTAATTTTTCGACTTCATCCTTAATTTTTGCACACCAGTGTACATTTCATTGGCGGCAAATTTCTAAGAACTTATGGCTATTACTTTGGTACTGCAGCTAAAAAGCTTGGTTTGAGTCAGATTGCATTCAGCTGAATTTTGTTTGGCTCATATGACTATGCACAAAGAAGTCTAGGCAATATTGCCCCCTAAATATAAATGCAGAATACCATACATCTATCATACTTGACATTTAAGAAGTGATTACATATGATACCTAATCACTTTTATAGATCCTTCATATCACTTAAATGGGCAGATGCTACTAGTGATATCCTGTAATTTAGAGTATTTCCAATACTTTCATTTCTTTCAGAACCCATCATTCAGTAAAGTAATGAATGCCTCCACATAGTAAAGGTCTTTAGGGAGTATCTGCATAGTGTTACATGGCCCCCTTTGCCCACAGGTCCATCTCTTTTCTCTGGTGAACATGCATAGGTCATGTTTTGAAGCCAATCAAAGTCATCTCGTATTCAACAGAAAATTTCAGAAAAGAGCATTCAAGGTTTGTCCAAGTTCTTATGAAAATTATTATGCTTATGCCTTATAAAACTGAAACTATTCATATTAATGGACTGAGGTAAAACTATTTCATATTAATATGCATTAGTTTACAACCTACATTTACCGAATAAATTAATTGACTGCCTCCAATATGAATCCCTTCTTCATTTTTATCTCCGCCCATGTCATGTTTCCCCATAATATTTGAATTAGCATCATTTCATCATTAGATGAACTGAGGCATGTTATGTATCACATTAAATTTTACAATATCCAAAATCTCAGTTTTCAAATGAACTAATTTATAACTTCAATATTAAAATTCAAATGAAAATGTGATTCTGCAATCTTATATGTGACTTTTAAATTGTACTTCAAATAAAGTTTTAAAATCAGTGAGATATGTTTTCCAATAATTACTTCCCAAAATTATATTGATAGATTGAAAAATCATTTATAATGAGGATAAAATATGAATAACGACAAATGCTGAAATCAGACTAAAACAGAGAGTTCAGTGAATAAGTCTCACACTAGAAAAACCTTTATTTCAAGCTGAAACTGACAAGCAGTGTAGCATAACTAAGTGTCAATTTGTAAATTTAAAGCTCAAAACTGAAAAATGCAACCAAATCAGTTAGGTCACAGCTAATAGAAGTTACTGGAAAGCACTTTTTGAACATTACAGAATGGTAAAAATTAAAAATGTGTTTCATAAATGAAATGCCATTTCCCATAGTTAATGTTAACATGGCAAAGGAAACCACCAAGAATTAAAACCACATTCATGCAAAAATATGCATAATTTTTTTTAACATGCAAGTTAGTAATCTGGTTATCTGGACACATTTGATAAAGTTATAATGTTGCCTAACTAAGCTATATGTTTTCAATCCGAAGGCAGACATTAAAAGCTTATTCTATCAAAATAAAATTCAGCCTTTATGATTAAAGTAGTGTTTTTCAGTCAAAAGTTACACACATCTTTAAGAATGTTTTTGAATAATATTTGTCATGTATTTTATTAAAGTTTAAGAGAGCTTAAATTTTTTCTTTGTATTTCCCAGTTATGTAGATAACTAGGAAAATAAAAAATTTAGATTTTGTGACACATACCATACTTAATACTTACTCAGAGGAAACACTGATTAAATAATATTCCCACTTTAATGATAATTTTTATTAATTCCTAAACAATCACTGAAATATGACTTGGAAAAGTGTTTGAAAAATGTAGCTACAACATTTATTACTTCAAATACTGATTCTAAACACATTTTTCGAAATACACACAGATTTTTAAACTAATGTATAGAAAATTTTATGAAAGCAATTTATACACTGTAGATGGGAAGATTCCGTGACATCGGGTTTTTTTATATGGTGTAAAAATTCTGATACTTAAATGCTACACCTTAACAAATTAAAATGTTCTGCACATTTACATAACATTTGTTGAGACACATTTAATATTTTCAGGAGGCCAAATATAAATTCTGTAACAAATGCTGTTTCATTCAAATCGGAAAAATTTATCTTTACAATTAATCAACAATTTTTGTTTATCAATTATCAAGTCAACAATTTTTGTTTTGCAGTTGCATCCTAAATTTGATCTAAACATCGGCAATAGACAGTGAAAAATGACAACAGACAATGAAAAATGATGTATGCCAGTATATTTTTTTATTGAATATCTTCATTAATTTTGTTTGTAAATGCATGAAGCTTTTATTTCTGGACTGGATTAAACATACTTTTTACTTACACTTCTAACTTATTTTTTGCTTACATAACTTATTTAATGAAACACTGTAATTAGAAGTGAACATCTAGGAATAATAATTTGAAATTAAGCCTGCAATCATCTTTTTCATTAACTCATACAAGAAAGAAATTCTGAGAACTGCAAAGAAAAATGCAGATTTTTTTAAGCAATCATAGGATGCTTAGAACATAATATTTTATAATATGAATATATCAATTTGTATTGTTGTATTAGGCATTCAATAATTTAAATAAAATTTCAGCAACTGTGATTATGTGAACAGAACTGAACTTTCTTAGCCTGACTGTACAATTGTTGTTTTATGTCCGAAATGTGATCTGATGAAAGCTTAAAACTACTGAAATCTTACCAATATAAAGGTTTCACAAGTTACCTTATTTTTCAATGAAAAACACATAAAATATTCATATTCAATCAACAAAAATGTTTTTGATAAAAAAATTCATTTGCAAAAATGTTATTATTAAAAAAGAGTTCCTCCTTGAATAACTATTAAGTTCCTGATAATTTTATAACAATTCCTTATTGAAGGAGTTCCCAAGTTATTCAATATTTTTGGAGTTGAAATAGATTTTAAAATTAATGAGATTAGCATCTCAATAAATCATCAATCTATAAATCATCATTTATAAATATTTCCTCATAATATGAATAAATTCAAGAAAGGCAAAATAGAAAAAAAAAAGAATTAGGAGGGAGGAAAGAAAGAAATAGTAATAAGTAATAACTTACGGAATAATTAGTTCTAGGTACTGTGAATCTTGAATACCATCAAACAAAGGAACATTAATAGTATAGTATTTCCCTTTCCCATAACCAATATCTTCAAGAAGACCTGTACCTAAAATTACAAATAACACATGCTGTAGAATAATAAATAAGTACATACACCTTTAAATATAATTTTACTGTATTGTTCAAAAAGTTTGTGCTTTATTCATAACATATTACCACTATATTCTCATCTCTTGTGAATGAGGTAACTATATTAAAGAATGGATAAAAAGTTCTTGTATTAATTAGTGTTAGAAGTTGAAGAACAGGAAATTAACAATAAAGTTACAGACCAATGCATTAAGCTCCTTGCATTTATGACATGTTATGCTCACTATCAGCTATTTACTTCCAACATAAAGGACTAAAACACAGCATAAGCTATGTGAAGAATATGTAATGTTAATATGAATAATGTTGTAGCATACATAATGGTTTGAAAGTAGTTTGCCAAATATTAGCATGGAAACATTAACTTGAAAGATGAAGAGCATCTGTTCAAGCCTTGTGTTCCTAGTATGCCTAAAGAAGTCCAGATCTGCATGCAGCTGAGATCAGCCTTCATAAAACAACAGAGGATTTAGGCAGATGTATTCAACTTTATCAAAATTTACCATGAACATTTTATATATGCTAGGCCATAGCAATTAGTACAACTAGTGAGCCGCAACCTGACCACCGGAATTTTATTTGATTAAGTTTCCATCTGCGACATGTCTTAATGCAAGAAATATAAGCTTATTAAAATAGAGCCATAACAAGCACTGATAATAATACTACCTGAGCAAATGGTATGAAATATCTGAAGAACCAGAAGATTAGGTTAGGTTTTTTTAGTATGGTAAAGCACTAAATGGCCAGCTGCCTAAGGGACACCTCCATGGAGTACTTTTAATGAAAAACTGGCTCATATTCATTACACACATGGGGGAAAACTACGAAAAACAACCATGCAGACAGCAATCACCTGGAATCTAAGCCAGGTCAAATTTCTGTTATTCAGTGGGCTTAATCACTCTCTGACAATTATCTTATTAAGTGCTTCAAAATTCAGTTATCAGTCAGGAAGAATCGACTCTAAAGTGCTTTTGAAACACAACAAATGAATTATTTTTGAGATAGCTCATGACTGGTGATTAAACATAATCATTTAGAATATGTTGGTTGAAGAAGCAATCATGGTGATTCACGATAGCTAAACCTTAAAGATGATTCACAGATAAAAATGATTTTACACAACGCTTGATGGCACTGTAAAGGTATATGCACTGCAAGTTTCAATCAAACAATATATATACAGCTTATAGCCAAATGTTTCAGCAAGCAGAAATCATGAAAATGAAGTCTGCTTTAGCAAACAGAACATTAGCATCCCAGTAATACGATACATCTCATTTTTGTTGTGGACAGGAAAGAGGTTATGGGTGCGTAATGTTGCATTTCCACCAGCATATTCTTCAGACACTGTTTCTCAGATTATTACATTTCAGACCCTTCAAGAATTCAGCTAATAGCAAGAAGTTAATTTCTTTTCATTAATTCAAAAGAAAAATTAAAACCACTATTATAGTGTAAAACATGAAGTTCTTACAAAAAGAAAAAAAAAAAAATTTCCTCCTCCATGGCAAATGTTTAAAAAAAAATAAGACATATATTTTCCTAAATAAAAATCCTCTGCCCGCTCCATGATGTTCTTTTGCAAAGTATTTTTGAGCATGAACTTTCTGAAAGATCCAGCAGGTATATTGTATAAAGTAGGAATGATGGAGCTCTTTTAAAGTAAAAAAGTAAAATGGACATTTTGGAGAAATATTTTGTTTCAGCCCATCTATCTATCTCTCTCTATATATAATATATCTATATACATACTAAGAAATATTAACAAACCTGGATAAAAGCCAACTTCATGTTTGTGAACTGAAAAACACAGAACACGAGATGTATGAGCAAATGCTTCTTCTACACCTGAAAAAAAATGAGAAAAAAAATGTTCATGAAACTGATGTAGAACTGATATACATTTTTTAAAAATTTACTTCTAAAAATATTAGCATGAATTTCATTCAAAATAATTATGCCATCAAAATCAAAAATCTTAATATACACAACAAGTATGTATTTATTAAATCTTACAAGCCTGGGATCAAGGGAAAAAAACACAGTCATAAATTTAGACAGTAAAAGAATTATAAATGAAGATACTAAATAGGTACAAACATAGAACACTTTTATTACGTAAAGTTTAAATAAGCATATGATTTAATGCTCAAATTTCACTGTCATTTGTCTTAAAATACAACATTTAACAATTAAATTACACTAATTTCTATCAAGAATATTTTACATGTAATTAAAACTGTGGTCTTTCAAGAAAACTACAGCAAAAAATTGTTTCTGTCTTTTGAATATTGCAAACTTTACTATTTCTATATATATGCATCAGTTGTGGATTTGTATTAATGTTTTAATAAACTAATAAAAAATTATGAGACATAAGAGACAAACAGAATATGATGATGATAAGAAAATAGCAGTAACTGACCTTAATTAATGTTAATTACATATTAATACTTGTACATGGAATTTTAAAGTTTTGTTTTAAAGAATCAAGATGGACAGAACAGCTGTCAATTAATCACTTATAGAAAGATATTCATTCAAATATGTGGTAGTTAAACACTAGGAGGTCTGGCAATATTAGAAGTCACCAACAGCCTCTAGACAGCAAAAGCACATATTTATTGTTTCGTTAAACATTATTTAAATACAATTGATGCTGACTATTCAAAATACTAATATGTAGTGATGATATTCACCATTTTAATCTCAGTGTTACTCTTATACATGATAAATCAAACAGATTGTTACAAGTTGCATTTTTGTACAACATACAAACACTGAACCTCAGATGTTATTAATAGCAGATAAGATTATTATAGCTGAAAACACTACTATTGTTATCCAAATGTACCCAAATCAGTACCCAAATGCTGTCATTAACGGAAAATTTCATATTCATCTTAGTACAACCTTTAAACAATAATTTAGACACTGCCAGGATAACCATTTGCATCAGCTTATATTTTCAACTGCAGCATGAGTCTTATTTCTGAAGAAAACTAAATTCAACAGCATATAAAACTATTTACCAAGCTGCATTTTTGCACTTTGATTGCAGGATAGGGATTGCTGGATAATTTCATAAAATTCTTACAAGCCATTTAAGCAACATTAAAATGCACATATGTATTATGCATGTAAGGCAGAAAATATGTAAATCAAATTTCTAACTTTAATTTGCTATAGTCCCCTAGCTCTTCATTTTAATTTGGTTACTTCCTCTTTCCATCTTAATAATAGCATGCTTACAATAAAATTCTCTAAATTGTGTCATTTCAAAGTTAATCTTTCTTACACTACACTTATATAATGCTAATGATTCAAGCACTTATGTAACATTTTATAATTTCAAATTTGAAAATCAAATCTCTCTCTCACTACTCTTCTACCAGCATAGCACTGCCTGTTGCTCATACTTCTTTGAAATTAATTGCTTTAAAGATGTAGAAAAGGCACAAAAGTGATCATACATGGATGCACTGATTGCATCAACTGTGCAGCGTAATTCAAGTTAAAAATGGCTTCTTAAGAATAAAAAGTATTAAACTAGCACTACTGCATCATTTCTACACAGCAAACTGTCACTAATCTTGTACTCTGCTGTGTTAATGGCTTCTAAATTACTACACACACATACATATATATCAATAAAAAAGGCCTGAAGATAATTAATAAAATTCTCTCTATATATATACATAAAGGTCTACCAGAAAATTCTGTCAGTTTGGGAAGAGAACAAAAATAACACATTTTTCATACCTTTAATAATATTTATTGTAAAATATAATTTATGTTGTTACTTATGACATCTTGCCAGTGTGACAGTAATTTGTAGATACTATTTCTGAACAATGGCTTGTCCTTAGAGGTGAAGATATCAAATATATTCAAGTAGTGCTTAGCTGACATCTGCTTGACTTTTGAATATTTTTCTTTAAAAAACATTTTGCAGGAAGAGAAAGAAGGAATAATCGTGGAGTTGCTAGATCTGGAAGTATGGTTGATGCTACAGAATTTTCCAGTCTAGGTCTGTGATTTTCTGATGAATCACCAAACAAGCATGAGGTATGCCATTATCATGATGCAGTATGAAGTGCCTCTTATTGAAACATCGCCAACCTCTTTTTTTTTTAACTGCTTTGTTAAAAATCCTCCATTACTGATAATATTTCTTTGAACTGAGCTTTTTTTTAGGTTTCAAAAGCTGATAATGTATTGTTTCTTGGCAAGTTGTCCAGGCTTATGATATGTTCTTTTCCTAACAATATTTTTTTTTGTAGGTAATACACTTTTCATCCTCATTTATCATCTTGTCTAAAAAGGGTTCGTTTTTGTTCTGAGCAAGCAGATATATGCATATAATGACTCAATCACGCAAATTTTTCTCACTTAACTGATGAGGCACTCATCTGGGATATTTACAGACCAACCACAGTTTCCATGTATGATCCAAAATGATTTTTTGAGCTGAATACAACTTTTCTGCAATCTCCAGTGTTGCAAAAAGTATGTTGCTCTAATAGTCTTGACAATATCGTCACTATTGAAAGATGGTTGTCTTAAACGAGGCTTAAAGCCTAATTCACCTGATTGAAATTTTTCAAACCATCTCCTGCACATTACATCTGAAACTGCACACTACTGAAGCCATGTTTACAAGATTTCGTCTCACTTAATAATGACATGAGGACTTTTGTTTCAGTTAATATACAAGAGAAGATGTTTATTAAATACAGTGATAAAGAGAGACAACCAAGCATTTCTCAGATGAAGTCCTGCATGTGTGTTGAAACTTGAATAACATTATCAAAAGGGTAGACTTTATGTATATATAATTAAAAAGTTCAGCTAATTAAAAAATTAAGCCTAAAACTTGTGCTGAAGCTGCATAGTTAGAAATAAACATTTATTAACAAGGAAAATTATCTTCCAGGAATAGAAAGAAAATTGTAATCTTAAATGTGAGTGAAGTAAAAATATGTTAAATCCATTAATAATTGAAAAAAACTTGCACAAAAAATAAAAGTTAAATAAAAATCAATTAAAAAGGCCAAAAAATTGAATTATTATAATTGAACAGAAACAGATTGACTTATCAAGGGGAAAAAGCCTATTTTCATTCAAATAACAATAATTAATAAAAGCGAATATGCTACATTTCCTCTATTTGCAAGAATCACAAGATAAAAAATATTGTAAGAAATTAAATTATTAGGCATATGGCCAAACAGAACTAAACAAGCCAAAAATAAAAACAAAAAATTTCAAATTTAGTAATTTAATTGTTAAGCAAATGGTCAATTACAGCTAGAAAAGAAGCTAAAAAATTTAAATTATGAAACTTTTTTGTGAACAATAAAAATAAAACTAGGAATTTTCTTGTTAAAAACATAAAACAACTGATCATTCTTGCAAAAATATATAGATGGCATTCCCCGACAAAATCACTTTTTCAATGGTAAAAATTATGTATCAAACAACCAAAGGTAGCAAAAATATGGCATAAGTAAAAGCAAAAAACAACAAAAGTAAAAAAAAAAAAAAGTTTCGCAAGGAAAATTCTAGAAATATTTTAAATAGGACAAAAAAAAGGGGGGCCATCAATACAAAAAAGACAAAATAAAATTGAAAACATTTTTTAAACTCAAATAATCGATATTTAGAACGGCCCGGAAATGAATAAACTTACATGTTTGCAAGCCAAAAAATAAAAATGGAGTCGTGAAACATTGCCCGTTGTTAGGAACGTGTAGGGTTGTCCTGTTGAAGAGTGGAAAGACGAGTCAGAAGTCTTTCCCCCCTCCTCCTTAATTTACTTTTATCTGATTTTTACTTTTTACACAATTTCTTTTCCCACTTATAATGAATTTAACATATTTTTTCTTCACTCACATTTAAGATTACAATTTTCTTTCTATTCCTAGAAGATAATTTTTCTTATTAAAAACTGTTCATATATATATATGAATGTAATGAAAACAAGAAAAAGACCGAGCAGTGTTCATACGTGATCCATGTTGAAGAGGAAGAATTCTAATTGCGTAGTATGCTAATATGTTGAGTTCGTAATACCTAAGAAACTTCACAGTTAGGGCTGTTTTAATTCCATTTTTATTTGAATTCACATTTGTGGCCACAGCTTACTTGACACTCTAATCATGCCTTTCCCAGAACATTTACATTTTTTAGCACTGCTGCAATAGGAAGAGAGCAAGGGCTATAGTGTCCAAACAGCATAGAAGTTAAAGCTAAAAGTGGTGCATTTATCCAATATGGAAGCTCACCAGGAGGAAAGTTTTGGTTTAATTTAGAAAAGTTTCAGTTCTCAAAATTGTGAGTATAGGTTCTGAATTAGTTATGCCATAGCATTACGCAAGCTATGCGAGATGGATTGATCTAGAAATGACGCAATCCAGAGAAGTTATTATGATTTTTAGAACAGAGAGGGAGAATTAAGGGGTTAGTTTAAATTATAATTTTGATTTACATATTTTTATCTTAGATATATGTGTGTATGTGTGTGTTTTCTTGTTAGTTTACTTATTTTCTTGAAAAAAAAAATGGCAGATGAACATTTTATTTAGTTAGTCTTCCAACATTCCTTTAACTGCCTATCAGACTACTATTTAGTTTTTAAAACCAATCTTTTACATATCATCAAGCTTAAACCATGTCCAAGTTTGAATATCACAACTGCAATTTAAAATCAAGGTCAGGAAAAATTTTTGAAAATCCCATGCATTAGATTTCAATAATAAAAACAAAAGTGAACAAATATTAATGGGAACACACTTGAAATGCACTGTTATTAATAAGCTCTGCTTTGTAAAAGTGCAAAGCAGCTTGCAGTGTAATCAAAAATGAATTAAAGGAATGTGGAGAATAGAACTTTCTACTATATGTATAAACTCACCTGATTATTATTATTATACTATTAAGCAAAAATGAAAATTATAATGAAAAACTCACTGCAAATTCCAAGAGCTTTACATTCTAACTCTCAATAAAAATGTGGATCCTCAGAGGATACAAATTCCTAACAAGTAACAAGCGACTTCATTAAATAATATGTCATGAGAGTGATTAATTTTCATACCAACTGCTTTTCTAGAATCACTTAAAAGTTTCAGAAAAAAAATTGCCTGTTAATAAATTTGAAAAATAACAATTTGTTACATTTGGCTTCCTTTTAACTTCTGATAATACAACCTTTTCGTTTAAAAGCTGGTACACTTAGGAGGAAGAGATTTTTCCTAATGTTTCAAGTCAGGTATAGGCCACTTATTTCCTGAATTTCACATTCCTATTCTAAAAATATATGGATACTTAACATCTTCTTTAAAGACAACAATGGATCCTGATACAAAGTGTATTGAAATAATCAACAAAGACTGACAAAATTTCTACTTCTATGGATAGGATACGGAACCTATATCTTTTCATATATTTTCCTTAAATGTGTACAGTTTTCCACTTCATGGCTTCTATTTTATGATGTATGTGACAATATTTCAATAAAAATAGTTTTACACAAAATATTTCAAAATATGTATAGACAAATAGTCACCATTTTTTGACAATCTGACCTTTCAACCTATTTGCAAATAAAATAAAAGTGGGACATGAATAACTCAAAAACATGCTTCTTGCAATGAAAGCAAGAGTAACTGCAACGAGATCTAATTTATTTTCTCAATTAGCATCAAATAACATAACTGATAGTAAACTGATGCATGGTATTACTTACACATGACATTCGGCAAAAGGTTGCAGCCTGCAGTTGACTCTGCTATGCATGTATACTTGGCATTATTACAGACATATAGAAAGTACAAATAAGTTTCGTTTTTTAAAACTTTAAAATCCGACAGTTATACAGAAATCTTTCCAAGATGAATACATGTAGAAATTCTTTCCTTTTCCTCCTCCATATTGCCTTTTTACATAGTTCACTAAGAACAGCACTATTTTCATAGCCGTAAAGTTATAAGATTTACAATACTGAGAATATTGGCATATTCATTCAAATTATATTATAGTATTCAATCAATATTCACGAATAAAATATGCGAGTTTATAACAAAGTTTAAATACCATCTCCATGGTGAAGATCCAAGTCTATATACAAAACCCGTTTGAATTTCTGCAGTAATTGCAAAATTCCCAGGACAATGTCATTTACATAGCAAAAGCCATCTGCCTGATCCCTACAAATTCAAATGAAAGAAGAATTAGAAAGGAAATAAAAACATATAAAAATAAAAGAATAAATCATTCATAAATTAATGCAACTGAATTGTTTTCATAAAATCCCAGGCTGGAAAAATGACATATAATAGGCAGGTAAAAAATAAAGTCAAACATTCTTCAACACTGTTTTAAAATTAAAAATATATATATATATATTTAAGTCTAAGAAATAAAAGCATAAGTTACACAGATAACTCATGGGCAGAAACAGTCAACAGAGAAGGAAATATATATATTATATATCATTCTCTAACATTGTTTTAATTAAAAAAAAAGAGAGAGAAAGAAAGAAAGAAACAACATTAAGTATGCCCCTCCAAAAAAAAGTATAAGTTACACAAATGGGCAGAAGGAGTCAATACAGAAGCAAAATATATATTGCATGCACAATCATACACTTACATAAATCTAAAAAATGATGTTACTGAAAAGTAATGAAATATCTATCAATATTATTAAATAAGTGAAATACCTTTAATACATTGAAATCTCAGTTCAAAAATTCAATTCATTCCTGAAGACCATTTGTCAACCGGATGACTGCTTATTTAAATTTTACAACAGTACTTAGTATAAAAATTTATAACACAAAAACCAATGGAGATTAATAAATATAAAATAAATAAACAAAATGCAATATAAAATACATAAAATAGATAAAAATTTAATGTAATTTGTCTGTACTTTTATGAAGAGCAGATAGCCCAAGTAAAAAATGATGAGCAGGATGTTACAATGTTGGGATGCAAAATGAGATAATTCCGATGACCTCGCAGAACACGTGACTTATGTACAGCTAATGTAAATGCACAGTCATCCCTCATCTTGTTCTCTTGCAGAATGTATATCATTCTCTTCTATTTAAAAATAAGATAACTAACCATCTTTAGGCGGCATCCCGCTTTTATCTTTGTTTTGTCTCTAAGCACAACTCAACTTTGCTTGAGAATAACTGTTTCATTTCACTTAAAATTTGCCCAATGTGATTTATGTTTAAAACGTTTCTAAAGTGAGACATACTATTATCAGTGAAAATTGTTATGCTGTAGCTGTCTACTTTATTATTGGGATGATATTGTTATATAAAAATCTTACATCTTACCTTATTGCATTTCGCAAATCAGACAGCTAGGGTACTTTTTTTTTTTCTCAAGGCATTCCTATCATTGTTACTTATTGTTACTGGTTCTGAAGCTATTATATTTCTTTTCTTACTGAATTCCTTTTTACGGTTTTCTTGCATTTTCACATCTTCATTTTTAACTTTCTAGCCCAAAGTTCTCTTTAGAGACACAACATCTTAAGATTTTTAAAAAAAAAAAAGTAAAAACAAAGTAGATGGGATATGAGGCTAACTAGTTATCTAATAACCACAAGCATACAGCAAATAATTTGTCAGGAGCATATGGAACATCATATCATGATAAATGGAAAAAACTGATTGTGCCAGTGAGTCAGAAAGAGCACCTACCTCTCTGGAGGAAAAATAATTGAAGACATAGGCTTCCATTGGGATAGTCACACTGATCATCTTTTGGAATATCAAACACTTCATATTGGGATTCTTTCAGATAAAATATTACTGTTATAATAATGAAATAGTACTATTCTGTTGGAGTGATGTCACTTAAAAATGTGCTGCTTTTTTTGCCATCAATTGTTGTGAAGTATAAACATTATGAAATAATAACAGAGTTCAAAAGACTTAAAAAAAATAGTTCTGTAAAAAGGAATTTTTTTTAAATTTCTGAATTTTTTAAGCTACAATATTCTACACATAAATAAAAAATAAAACAAAGTGAAATTCAATCTAAACAGGTGGAATAACATGACAAATATTATTCACTATTCCAGAAAAAAATTTCAGTTTTTGGATAAAACTTACACCACATAAATTCTATCAAATATGTAGTGAGCAGTGGCCCGCTGAAGTTTATTTCTCCAATTTGCACTGCCCCACAATTGCTGCACAGTTTGGATATGGCATCCAGTTTTGGGGCCTACAAAATTATAACTGTGATGCATAGTGAAATGTTCACACCCAGCATTTCTTAATTCCTTTCCATCAGTCTGAAAATATAATGCTACCATCTGCAATGCTTTCCTGAATAGCTGTCATCAATGTTGTAGCACAATGATTTGGAATGGCAACCAGAAAATATTCTTTGCTTTCCTGGCATAAACCTCAGAGTACTCATATTTCTGGAAGAACACGTCCAACATTGTTTTTTCTTTTTGTGAAAAGACTTTTTAAAGTAGTTATTCCAATCTATTGTTGTACTATGACTGATTTCTAACTGAAGTTGGCAAAATTCAATCAACGTCAATTCTTAACATCACAGATAGTAAAATGAATGGTATTGAGGAAAGGAAAATGTGAGCCTTTGAACCATGTTTCAATCCCTTTTTTTTTTTTTTATCACAGCAAGAATGTACATAACAATGTCATATGGGAGCTTTGTTTGACTCAGAAGTTAACTTTATTGGATGATTTTGAGAACAAAGTCTATTGCTATGAATTATTCCTTTGTCCTGAAAGAATCTTATGGCACCTCTTTGTCATTACGTAATTGTGAAAAATTAGCTATCTATTGCATTAAAAAAATGGTGAAGTAGAGCAAAAAAAAAATATCGAGTGATGATATTTCAAATGAGAACTAGAAATCTCAAGCCACAATATTTCAAACATATATAAAAAATACTCAAAACAATGTGTGACAATATTTCATATGAAAACCAGAAATCTCGACCCACAATATTTCAAACATTAAATTCTTCAGCCATGACATTTGGCATCATTTTTTCTTCATTTTTAACTGATGATGCTCTAACGGAATAGTACCAATCAAATTAATAGTAAATCCATGGTACACAATTATACACTAATGAACTAATTAATCTCATTGTAAAATCAGAATGCTGGGAACTGTCCTCGAAAGAAATATCATAATTTCATAAGAATGCCTATATTCATTCTCATCGGCATAAGCATACTGCACATATGTTATGTACTCTGAAACGTAAGCTACTGAAACACCCAAGATACAATCCATTGTGTCAGAGAACATGTTTGGGTTAGTCTATATTTTAGGGTGCCCCTTGGATTACTGCCAAGTTGTTATTTCATTTATTGCCAAATTGTTGTTTCATTTATGATAACCTGAGTAGTTGAATGTTATGGAAACCCTATTATGGAGTGATTGGTTGCATAATTGCAGTGAATTTGACTGATGGGAAAATATTTGTAAGGACTTATTTTTGTGTTGGATGTCAGTTAGGAAATACTTTACATATTTTGTGCTTTACATCATAAAATGGCTGCCAGTGGTAAACTGGGTGTTTGTTGCTATAGTACAAGAGAGGGAATGGTTATTTTTATTTATTGTTTTTAAGTGGTTGTGGATAGAAGAAAAGAAACTTTGTTGGATGTAATTCAACAAATGAATCCTATCCAGTTGCTGGATGTCATACAATTGTCTTTTTGATGACGGCTTCATTCACTTCTCAACAAATCACACAGTAACATTTACGAATCTGGAAACCGGAGGTCATATCAACACTATCGAAGGTATGCGGAATGTAATAAAAAAGGATTTTTGGAAGAAATACCACCAACAGTTCGGTACTATGGAGGATATTTTTTACTCTTATTTTTTAAATTTATATGCCGATGGCAATATGCATATTCTAGTTCAGATAATTTTAGAAAGCTTTTGGATGCTGTTAATGAATTCTGTATGCTACAGACTGAAGACACAGAAATTTCTAAATAAAGTATGTCGATATTTCCTTTTTGCAATGCATATATGAGATAATATGTAGTTCCTTTTTTATGTTATTTTTCAATGTGTGATTTAAAATGCAGTTTATTGAGCTTTGATTGGCTAAAAATTTTGTTCAATTTTGGTGATGAGTAACTTTGTTTTAGCCTTATATGACGTCAACATTCTTCTGATTTTTTTAAGTAAAAATAGATTGATGTGTACATGGACAAAGGCAGTGTGAAATTCTCTGATGCATTTTTAAGTGAAAATAGATAAATGTGTACATGGACACGGAGTTTGTGCAATTCTTTGACTTGTTATTTTGGTTTTGTATAGCAGCCATCTTGAAATTGTGTCTTGCTGGCCAATCGCCAAAAATCACCAGTTTTTGCCAGGCGGCACCCCAAAATATATTTTGTTTGGATTTTCAAAACAGTATTTATGGGAATTAGAAGTTTACAGATGATTTAATGCATATGCTGTTATATTGGCTATAGATCAAGAAGACATTGCTTCGCAGTATGATGTTGACAGGTAAAGCAAGTATTTTGCAAAGCCAAGGAAAGATGATGATTTGAAAAACATAAACAACTTGTGTATGTACTGATATAAAAATTATGGGTAGTCTTCTGCTATAGAGACCGAATTCAGAAATGTATGCACATGTATATATTTATGTATGTTAATTGTTAATTTATTCACTTTAGTGCATAATTTTTATTTCATGTGCAATGGCTTTTTTTATCCCTTTATGATCACTTTTTGCTCTTGGTCAGAATGGATAGTGTTATATAAAAATGCATTCAAAACAATAATCTTTAATGAACAGTATAAAGACTTTTCAACATATATAGGTAGACGTGTGTAACCCTACATGTCATTCTAATTCATAGATTTCTCACTGCTATATTAGTAGTTCAAAAGGGAGAAAAAATAAAATCAAGCAGATGACTATTAACAGCTCTCAATGATAAAAACTCCCCAAAATCAGAATTTATACATCTAATTGCTATAATATTTTTTTTTCCAAATGAATGAATTAAAATATGTTACAAAGAACCTGTTTTTCCTTCAAGATAAACTTAATAAATTGTATAAAACAGAAAAAATCAAATACACTACATAATGAAATTAAATAATAAATATATTTACTGCTTTTTTCACATTAACAGCCTTTAAATAATTTCCAATAAATGAAGCTTTTCTGTTAAAATGCCTTAAAAAAATATACGATCTAATAAACAATGAGACTTGGTTCATAAAACTAAATAAAATAAAATAAAATAATAAAAAAAAAGGCAAAAGAGAAAGATATTATTTAGTTTACACAGTCCAGTCACATTAATGTGACCATCTGTCAAAAGCCAGAATAACCACCTTTCGCAGAGCGGACTGTTGCGAGACGTGCAGGAAGAGAGTCACATAGGTCCCTGAAGGTGTTCTCTGGGATGTTGAGCCATGCCGACTCTAATGCCGTGGCCAGCTGCGCTAGATTACGCGGTTGAGGATCCATGGCGCGAACAACTCGATCGAGATCATCCCACAGATGCTCGATTGGGTTTAAGTCAGGTGAGTTTGCTGGCCAGGGGAGGACGGTAAACTCATCCTGGTGCTCTTCGAACCACGCACGTACACTGGCAGCTGTATGGCACCTCGCATTGTCCTGCTGGAAGATGCCATCATCCTGAGGAAAAACAATGCGCATGTAGGGGTGAACATGGTCCGCAAGGACAGATGCGTACTTGTATTGATCCATTGTGCCTTCCACAATGATCAGTGAACCTAGAGAATGCCAGGAAAACATTCCCCAGACCATAATGCTCCCGCCTCCAGCTTGGACCGTTCCGGCAATGGTTGCAGGGTGGTTCCTTTCAGAGGTTTCACGCCTTATACGCCAACGTCCATCTGTCCGATGGAGCATAAAACGCGATTCATCCGAAAACGCAACCTGTCGCCACTCAGTGGACGTCCAGCTGCTGTACTGGCGTGCAAATTCTAGCCTTCGCCGTCGATGAACAGCAGTCAGCATAGGTGCACGAACCAGGCGTCTGCTTCGGAGGCCCAGACGCAGCAATGTTCGCTGAATAGTACTTTGGGAGACACTTTTGGTAGCCCCTTGGTTCATTTTGGTGGTCAGTTGCTCAACGGTAGCCCGTCTATCTGCCCGAACGCATCTCCGCAACCGTCGTTCGCCTCTGTCATCTATGGCCCGTGGTGCACCACATTTGCCACGTCGCTGATTTTGGACAGTCCCATTTTGCCATGCACGGTACACTTTTACCACGGCGGCACGCGAACAATTCACAAACTCAGCCGTTTCGGAAATGCTTCCACCCTTGGCCCGAAAGCCAATGATCATGCCCTTTTGGAAGTCGGATAAATCGCTTCGTTTCTGCATTACGCCAACGATTGAAATGTTTTCCGAAGCCCTCACACACCCTTTATATACGCTCAACTGCACTGTGCTGCCACCTGCCTTCTGTGATTGGTTATTTAACTCTGACATGGAAAGTACGTGGTGGTCACATTAATGTGACTGGACTGTGTATATTGAGTACATCTCTTTTGCATTAATACTCTGAGTGGCATAAACTAGTAAAGTTTGAAATTAACTGCACTTGCTTTTATGTAGTCAAAAAACATGATGTTGTGGCCCCTTAGAGTTCTTTAATGTCATTAAAGAGATGCCTTTTCAATAGTTAATTTAGCTTGGGAAACAGAAAATAATCACAAGAGGATAAATCTGAGGATTAAAGCAGAAATTCAATCTCTTTTCATATTAACCAAACATGAAAAGAGAGAGATTGAATTTAAAGTAAATTTGCAATAACTAGAGAACATACAAATGGAAAAGCTTAAGAGTTAAAAAGGGTCTGGGATTCAGACTTTTTCAGTCAGGATGCTAAATTAAAAATTTAATGCAAGTGCATTAGGAAATAAATTTATTTATTTCAAAGGAGCTGAAAATAAAACTTATAGATATCACTTATGAATTTAAGCTTATACACAAAAATAAAAATAAATTTATATGAAATCATTATTATACTGTAATTTTATTAAATAACAGAAAATTGGAAACTTCTAAAAGCTAAAAATTCACAATGTAGTTTTCTCCCCTCCCCCCAAAAAATACATATAAAGCTACATCTCAAAAATAAATGCCAATGTAAAAGTAGCTCTCAACATTAAAAAAACTAACAATTTTACACTAATGATTGACTACTTATATTACAATTAGACTTTTGATAATACATTACTCACACTTATGCTAAAAGCACCTAAAGGAATAAAAGTGAAAAATTCAATAATATATAATTTTTACTTCTCACATGTGATCTTTGCAGCATATTTTATCCCATATTATAATGACCACATATTTATGAAGAGAAATGCTACATTTATGTCTTACCTAAGAAGCTGAAATAAAAACTGTGTTTTAATACTTAAGAACACATACTACATTCATGCGTTATGCACACAGACACAGAAGTCTTGATAAAGAACTAACCCTTTAGAAAGCAATTAATCATTGCAAAGAAAGTTTTCAAGGAATTTTTTTTTTCTTTTTAATTAAACAAGAAGGAAAATACTTTTTTGCATGATGCCAGCCTCCTCCCCAGTTTACTGCAGTCTGATATTCTCCACTAAGCAAGGCTTTGGCGGCAGTCAAAGTAGCTCCACCAATCATTGAGGTAGCATTAAATATCTGAGGTATAAATGGACAGTCATAACCTATAAATTGTATTATCAAGGTATAGTTCTTATTCTGTACATTTTCTCCATCACAAATCATCCCCCCCCTCCAAAAAAAAGATTTACACCATAAACTAAAGCAAAGAACATGAAAAAATGCTACACAAGATTGCAGTCAATCTTCTATAAACATTATTAAAACATTAATACACAAACACATCCTACAAACATCTAAACCCCAAACTGCATAAATTAAATTAGACTTTTCTTCACTTAAAACTAAAGCAAATATACCATTTACAAACACTGAAAAGGAACTGGAGCACTATAATTTTTAAAGCTTTATGCTTTGAAGATATACAATCAATGACCATAATAATTCAAATTTAAATAATATACAAATCTTTTGTAGAATTAAATTAAAGCTACAAGATCCTACAAAATGTACTTTGAGTGTTAACAAAAGTGAATACATATTATATATAAAATTACACCATTGTTTTTTTAAGCAAATGAGATCTCAAATTACAGTTCAAATATAAAATGGTGCTTTTAATTCAAATTACACAAGTGACATATATAGAATTTTTTTTTACGACGAATTTATATGTATAAAAATTAATTTAATTCTTTTATAATATTCAGCTTTGTAATATCTTTATCATAAAATTTATAAATCAGCATAAAACCCTTCTGTAATGCATCAATTATTTAACACATCAAATTAATATAACACATTAAATATTAAACATAGTATACATGATTATGTTACCACATTTTTTTATCATAACAGAACAAGTATTTTTAGAATTCTCCAACTTAAATAAAGGAAAACTCTGGATGATTTAATATGTTATTGTTTAATTTAGATTTTAAATCAAAATATGTTTAATAAAATTCTAAGTAATGATAGGCTTTAGAATTATATAGATACTAAAACACGATTCATTTTCAAAACATTACCATTATTTAAAAAAAACCCCAGAAAAAGAAAACTTTTTAAAATTAATAATATTCTATAGAGCTCTACAAATAAGGAGAAAATAATTTTCCACCTACACTTAATTAAAAAAAAATTATTCATCATAAAAACATAAATTACTGAAAAAGAATAATTTTATATATAAATAACACTTTAATAAGTGTTATTTATATATAAAATTATTCTTTTAGCAAAGACCTTATTTAAAATTCAGTAAATCTTTTACATAAATCACTCTTCAACACACAACTGTATTATTTATGGCACATAAGAGGAAAGTACTTGAACATTCAAGTAAAAACAAAATCCACATGAAAAATAGTCTTTTAAAATTTGGAAATGCATAAATTAATTATATTAAACTATTCTAATTAATACAAACCAATTCCATATTTTTCCATTTCTTCTTCCTCTTCATCCAATAACTCTTCTTCAGACAAATCATTTATCTTTCTCAGAAATTCAACATACTCTTCAGAATGAAATGATTTCAGTTCCTCAGCAGTAGCATAATTTGGAGCAATGACAGTTACATGTTTTAAGAGATCATAAGCACTTATTAAATTGTGTGTGACAGTAACCTAAACACAAAAATACTTAGGATTACATCAACAGAATACATTTGACTGTAATTTATGCATTTAAAATATATTTTTAAAATCATGCAAATGAATGGACTTATAAAAAATTATTTTCTGCATAAAACACAATTTATAAAAATAAAAATTAATTGGCAAACTAATTCGCATTAATAACCACACGTGAGAGATAAGGCAAAACTGTAATTTTTTTTACCGTTCCACATAACCTGGGATGTTTATTTAAATGGACCTCAAACTCTTGGCTATGAATATATGCAACTTTAGATTTTTGAATAGTTTGTGACGTTTGTTGATGTATGTTTAACATTTCCTTAGATACTTTTTTAATAGACTGTTCTACTTCCATTCAGCTTAAAAAATTTAGGAATCTTCACATGAGGTTGTCGGATAAAGAGCTAAAGCGCTTTGTTTTTGATTCCTGTTATTACAATTAAAGCGCTTCTAACCGCTCACGGTTAGTGTATGGAGTATCATCTTGCACTCATCCATGCAGGCCTGAATATAGCAAGTGAAAATTATTGATTAAGGAAAATACAGTTTGCCTCTTTTTCAAATTGAGGAGTTTTAAATGATTTACTTAGTTAGAAGTAAAAGTAAAAATTCTAATTGTCTTTTTTTCGCATCTAAGTTGATTTTTCGCCTTGCGAGCGAAAAGACTTAGTGAGTGCAAAACAAGACATTTGGTTGGTTGGTCGAATTACAGGAGCTTAGGGAACGCTAAAAAAACTCATGCTTTATCTTTCCGACATGACAAAATAACATTCTTAACAATCTTCGTTCTTTAAGTACCTGCTGATGTATCTCTTTTCACATGATAGAGGGGCAAACATATTTCTGTCAGTGTCTTGTCACAGAAAAATGAGATTTTATAATTGTTAAAAGAAATGGGAACATATAAGAGAATAAAGAAAAAAGTTGCGTACATAAAGAAAAAAAAAAGAAGAAAGAAAGAAAGAAAAATCTGAAAGTATTTAGATTTTATATTACGCCCAAAAAGGCGTTTTCGTGTGTTGCCTTTATTTATTATATACCATGTTCTTCGCACTTAAAACACATAAAATTCAACAGCAATATCAGAAAATATTTTAAAACATCAAAACAGTATATCTTTAGAATTTCCGATACACAGTCTCGCGCACTGAAGATAAAAATGTTTTTGTTGCCATTGCTCGCTTTGAAATCGGTGAGTTTTTTAATCAAAAATTCGTCAAAATTTTACAAAATTTGAAATATATAATAAAAAAAATTCGAAATTCAAAATTCGGACTTCCAAGTGTCCATGTTCGGTTGGAGGACTACGTTATTCAAAATCTGATGGCTCTAGGTTCCGTTATTTTTTCACAATGCCAGAAACATTCATGCAAATTCTTCATTATTTGCTTTCTTAAAATATAAAACGTGGAGATAATATTTGGTGGCAACAGTTTGAAAAGTGAATCAACACAGAAAATGAAACGACGCAAATTGCCGTTTTGAGACTAATAAGCCTTTGAGTCTAACGCCCTCTTTGAGGTAAAAAGAAAAAAATGCGGTAATTTAGAAATACTTTTTTTTTAAACAATTTATACCACTGTATGTGTATATACAATGAATGTAATGAAATGCAATTTATACCAATGCATGTGTAAATGAACTGTTTAATTGTAATAACAGGAACTTTACAGAAATTACATACCAGGTAAATTACGAAATTTGGCAGCAAACTTACGACTGTTATTGTTGTTTTTCAATTCCAGTTCCCAAAAATTTCTTTTAAAAAATAAACATATAACACTATCAGAGAAGACAGACGGAACATAAAAATAATTCTTTTTATTATTATTTATGCTTTAACAGCTAAATAAAAATTTTTAAGGATTTTTATTTTTCAGCCAAAAAATTTCAAGAGATTAATCAATTATTATGAAACAATGATATTAGAAAAAGGATGATAATAATTTGGTCTTGTATAACACAATATTATTAACAAAAAATTCAGCGAAACGGTGCCATGTTTACCATGCCTCACGCAGTGGCGTAGCTAACATAACTGGCGCCAGGAGCAAGATATCTTTTTGGCGCTCCTCCCCCGAAAATCATACAGTAATATAATATATAGAATATACTCATAATAAGAATATAAATACAAATTTAAAAAATCTGAAAAATTTCAGCTTTTACATTGGGTTACCTTTATTTATTAAATATCATGTTTTTCGCATTTAAACCATAACATTTAGTACAACAGGAATATCGCAAAATAATTTTAAAATGAGCATATCTTTAGAATTTCAGATACGCAGTCTCGCGCGCTGGAGATAATTTTTTTTTCATACAGTGTTGCCATTGCTCGTTTTGAAATCGTTGAGTTTGTTAATCAAAAATTCGTTAAAGGTGTTGCAAAATATAAAATCGATAATAAAACAAATTTTAAATTCCAAATTCGGGTTTCCAGATGCCCATATTCAATGGAAGATTACATTATTAAAAATTTGATAGCTCTAGGCACCGTTGTTTTATCACAATGCAAGAAACATATATAAAGTTATGCAGATTTTACATTATTTTGATTTCTTTAAATATTACTCAGGTCTCTAATGTTTGATGGCAACAATTTGACTAGTGAACCGACATTTATAATGAACCAACGCAAAATGCCAAAACGAAATCATTAGCCCTTCTGGGCTAAACACCCTTTTAGGTTAATAATAACAAAAAAAAAAAGAAGAAAAATCTGAAAGATTTCAGATTTTAAATTACGTCCAAAGGCGCGTTTTTTTAACGTTTCGTGTGCTACCTTTTTTTATTAAATATCATGTACTACGTACTCAAACCATAAAATTCAGTTCAAAATCAATATCGCAAAAAAATTTTAAAATGAACATATCTTTAGAATTTCCGTAAGTCTCGTGCGCTGGAGATAAAAATGTTTTTCTTTTTCCGTACAGTGTTGCCATTGCTCGCTTTGAAATCATTTAGTTTGTTAATCAGAAATTCGTTGAAATGTTACAAAACATAAAATCGATAATAAAGCAAATTTCAAATTCAAAATTAGGGCTTCCAGATGCCCATATTCGCAGTAGGATTACGTCATTCAAAATTCGATGGCTCTAGGTTTTATCACAATGCGAGAAACATGCATACATTTATGCAGATTTTTCATTTTTTTAAATTTAATGCAGAGCGATAACATTTAGTGGCAACAATTTGAAAAGTGAAACGGGCATTCAGAGTGATTCAACGCAAAATCGCAAAACGAAAGTAATAGTCCTTCGGGACTAAATCCCTTTGGACTAAAAATCTGCCTTACGATACTCTTAATACTTAAATAATCAGACTTAAAATACTCTATGATATATTAGGAATAGTTATTACCTTTAAACTACCTCTACAAAGTGCTATACAGTTTTTCGGAATAACAGGCTCATGTTAGGCATTAAATTTGAGACAAAAAAATCTAGTTAAAAAAAATTAAGACTAGTATTAGATTTAGAAATGTGTCTGTGTCAGTGGAAAAATCAGACATACGCTCATCTAAAATTAGTTAAAAAGCTATTTATTATTTATTTTACACATTTTTATAATTGTTTTAAAGAACATACAGTTTTTAAACAATGAAAAAGTTAATATATATTATTATATAAGATAGATATATTTATTAATAATAATATAATAATATAATATTGCAATGCACTAATACATTTAATTTCTATGCATACACTTGCCTTTGACGAAGCAAATTTATCAGTTACTTCATCAAAGTCGATCATTTCAATTTTTCTCTTCCCACACTTAAAAATTCTAGGTCACTTAGGCGATCGTTGATCGTAGGTATGCCAAAATAATTTTAATTTGCGGAATGAACGTTCACAGCTAGCACATGATACTGAAATAATAAAGAGTACATAAAGTGCGACTGCCAAATTTGGAAAAACATTTTCTCCATAGGCGATTATAAGGGTAAGAAGATTTAATGGAGTTTTAGTTTCAATTTTCTCTTCTACTGCGCAATAACATCTTGCAGTCACATATTTCAACGTAGAGTTTTCTTCCATTAAAATCTGTATTGTAAAATTCACCCACATTTTTTTTTTCAATTCTTTTCAAGATCATTATCAACATTATCCTTGCTCAATAAATTTTCAACGTCTATTAAATATCCAAAATTGGAATTAAGATCACACAGTCATATTAAATCGTATACTTATTTCCTGCTGCAGGCGATCAAGAACACTTATCATATAAGGTATTTCTCCTGCCTTCATGGTGTAGTGGTCAGCACGCTCGGCGCTCGAGAGGTTGAGAGTTCCGTGGTTCGAGTCCCGGCGAGGGCATTGCTCATTTTTCATCTCTTCTGCTTCTAAATAACCTAATGTCTCTACAGTGGCGCCCGACTGAAAAGGTGGTGGATGACGATTCTCCACCACTAGGATTTGGCGACTGGGTCCGCTAATCCTCAGCTGCCCTTTAAAAAAGGCAGTATATAAGGTATTTCTCCCGCCTTCTTCGCATGCCTTCATGGTGTAATGGTCAGCACGCTCGCTGCGATTCGACAGGTCCGTGGTTGGAATCCCGGGGAAGGCAATGATTATTTTTCATCTCTTCTGCTTCTATATAACCTACTGTCTTTACAATAACAACGCGAGAAATTTCACTTTTTACAGAAAGGCCATCATCCTCAGCCAAATGCTCCGGCCATTTTTCGGCGTCTTCTAACATGGACTGTTGTATCAATACTTCATTTTTCACAATGAGACTTAGCCTTTCCTGTTGCCTCCTCACAGATCTCGTATCGAATTTCTGCAAGTTCAGTCGTTAATGATTCAAGATCATGCAATGCTCCTCTAAAATTCCTTTTAGGATTTTGTAATCTGAGCTACACACGATCAGTTCTCAATAGTTGAATGTCAGAAATGGACTCAGTTTCCCCTTGTTTTAGTTTTCTCAGTTTTCCCTTTTAAAGTGATCCACGAAGTTATCCTCTTCTTAAGCAGATAGCCCTCGCGAGCTTTGCCATAATCAAATAAACTACAATAAACTTCCATCTATATACAGAACAGATAAGAAATGTAATTCAAAAGCCATATTTAATTTTCATCGGGAAATGACTTCGATTACACTGCCAGAAATGAAATTTAAAATACAGCGTATTTTGCAATAGAATTATAGCTTCACTTCCGGTGTCACTTGTGTGCTCTGATAATTTTTCTAATAGTTCTACTAAGTCTTTCAGCCCATCGACAGCAATACTAATCGCTTGCGCTCTGGCACTCCCTTGTTTCAGAATCATGTTCAACAGTTTCTTTTTCTTTTTCTTTTTTTTTTTTTTAAAGCATCTTTCAATTCTCATCGTAACGTTGAACATGAGAAAAAGAGATTTTTTCAATCATTCCAAAACATATTACAACGACTGGATCCTGCCAGAGCTTAAATTGCGCAGGTTTTTAGGATAAATCCTAATTCTAGCCGGAGCGCACTGAAGCCCTAAATAAGAAAGCCCTAAACACTTCTTTTATAACAGCAATTTCAGTAGAAATTTCATATCGAAAATTTTATTTTTAGAAACAAAATTATATTGAAAACCGCTTATTGAATTTTAATTTATCTGTTTACATTTTATTTAATTTCACACAACATATATATAGACCTGCAGGTATGGAGACTCGGGACGGATGTCTCCCTGGAACTTCCGTCCTGGAAGAAAAGATGGAATGATCATTATACAAAATGTCAACGCAAATGCAATAGCTCACAAATTTGTTTTCGGACACTTGTGTTTCTCTGTTTCATTTGCAAATATCAATTATTAAATATTAGCAAAATGACTTTTTTTATTTTTCTTTCGCGCATATAAGCTGTTTGTTTCGAAAAAAGTTATTTAAACCGTTTCTAATAAAAACAAACATATAATTTATAGAAAACGGTCTGAAAATGAATTCTCTTAAGTTTTCGTACTTTTGAATTAATAGTTTATATATAATAAAAACATCAAAATAACGGAACATTTAGTATTTCGTAGGATATCCTTTAGCTAAGATTACATTTTTCATGAGTTTACCGTGGATTCCACTAAAGTTTTCGTGAAAGAATGTTCCATTTGTTCCACTGCTACGTAAAAATTGCTTTTAGTAGAGATTTTCGGAGAAGTATTATGTTTCTATTTTCCTTTCTTCATTCCACACCATACACCTTCCATAGAATTTTTTAAGTCCGAAGAAAACGCAAAAGTTTTGATAACTTAATGACAGCTGTGTAATAACACAAGCAAGCATTTAGAACCATTAAATTTTCTGGCCTACGGTTTCAGGCCTTTCATTAGGAATATTTATAAATTTATATTAATCCATATTACTTTCGACAAACACTAAATTTCTAATTCTAAAGTTAGCAAAACATCTCCAAACCATTATGCCTACGCTAGATATATACATACTTACGAACAGACGCCACGAAAAAAATCTCTTCTGAATCCATTTTAAATCAGTTTTATAATTCGTTTTGGGAAAAAAAGTCCTTTATTCTGTCCTTACGTACAGATGTCACGCAAAAACATCGTTAAATTGCATTCGATAGCGGTCAAAATGAATATTTTTGTTGAAATACAGTACCCGAAACTTTTCGTGATTACAATACTTCCTTTACTTCGTACAAGGAAGTAAAAATAATAAGTTAGTTTTGGCTGAACTAGATTTAATAGTATGCAACACAGCTAGCTGTTCCAAGCTTCCTGAAATTTTTTCAGACCTTTAGAAGACATTACATTTTTTATCGAGGGTGGAATCTATAATAATAAAAGCAAGTGTAATGTGTCTGTCTGTCTGTCTGCCTGTCTGTCCATTTGTCTGACCGAGCTCTCCAGCCAAATCTATCGCACGCAGGGACCTGGAATTTTTTACACGGAAGCACAAAGGGGCTGGCCACCAGACCTCGAAGCCCGATTTTCGATTTTTGAATTAGAAAAATTTTAAAAAAATTATTTTTTATAAAGTTTTTGTTCTTCAGTTTTTGTTTCTTAATTTGCATTATTGTGTTGCTATTATTGTGATTTGTTGCTATCATTTATTTTCAACTTATTAAATCGATTTATAACAATTCCACCATCATGACCGGACATGCTGCAGGCGAAGATGTGTTTATTTCAAGAATTCCTATAATCCCTTCCGATCTCCCGTTTCAGTTTAAGCGTCTACAATTCCCTGTTCGTTTGAGTTTCGCGATGAGCATTAATAAGGCACAAGGACAATCTCTCAAAGTTGTAGGGCTCGACCTCCGTAAGCCGTGTTTCTCCCATGGTCAACTGTACGTGGGTTGTTCAAGAGTTGGTAATGCCGATAATCTACACATCTTAGCTCCGAATGGAAGAACATTAAATATAGTTTATCCCGAGGCTCTCTAACGAAAAGGACAATCTAAAGAAAAATTATTGCCACTCTCCACTCTCCCAAACTAACTCTGACTGTCATGCTTTAAATGATGATGTTATTGTTTAGTGCTCTCTTGAGAGCATGAGCAATAATCCGAATGGTGCTGCTTCCCAGTGCTGCAGTACCAACAGACATTAATCGGTCAGGGGCCCTTGCGACCCCAGCCCGAGCTCCACAAACATACACAAACACTCTCCTCTTCTAATTCATTGTCATCTAAGTTTAACTTACACTTAAATTAAAAATTTAATTGGTTCTCAACTCCAAATTTCCTGTAAGCAGGATGTTTTATTTCATCCATGTTTTCGTTACTTTTTATTTTTTCTGTACTGTACTCTCTATCTTTCCCTTTCAACTCTTTCCTATCTTTGATTTTGAATTTTTTATGTTTTACTTTTCTTTAAACTTCAGACCAATGATTATAACCACATGACTACGGTTTCCTAGCATGTGCTAATATGAGGTCTGTTCTCATTTAAACTAATTTTTTAACAGATGGCTCATGGTTAGGATATATTGTTCCTTTTTATCGACGGGGAATGTTGTGTGTGTGGGGGGGGAAGAGAGAGAGACAGTCTACATGTCCTACACTACTATTCCTGCGCTATTCACTTATCTGCATTTTCTAAATGCACGGGCAACGCCGGGCGGGTACAGCTAGTACTTATCATAATGACAAGATTTTTATTCTCTTAAGCTTTCTGTTGTAGACGAATTTAAGTGATTTTTAAGGTATATTTCTCCTACACTAGATGACGGTGAGCACCATCTTCATCAGAATCAGAAATATAATTATTAGTCCAAAGGGATTTAGTCCCGAAGGACTATTACTTTCGTTTGGGCGTTTTGCGTTGTTTCACAAGAAACGGCGTATCACTTTTCAATTTAGTGCTTATTGTTACGTGCGTACGGGTTCGTTATATATTGAAGGCACAAGTCGTAAAAAGTTAACAAAAATTTATTCTTTCCACAAGAAATAAATTAAAATGCTGAAATATTTCTTCACAGATCTTCGCACAATATCACAATATCTCAAACGTTTAGCAAAAACTCAGTTCAAAACAGATAAAATAGTTCTGTCTCACAGCGAAATCGCTACAATCAATACAGCATTAAATAAACAAACAGCAGTTCGCTTTTTACAGCTACAAGTATAACAGCAACAACAACAACTAACTACTAACTAACTGAGATGAGTCTAGTCTAGTCTGGAAATCTATCGCCGGGATACCACATAAGATGCGGTGTATCCGGCTCACTGAAGTTTGCAACAAAGTGCTCCTAATGTATTTTTCCTGACAAGTAAGCAAGATAACTGAAGCAAGAGAGAAGAAAGATGAGAGTAGAGAAAAGAACAGGGGTGCCAGACACCGCAGTGCAAGGAACCAAGACCAACGATGGAGAGGATATCCTGACAAGTCATAATTCATGAGCAAGTGCTATGAGTACATAGCAAAATACAATAAATTAAAATATAAGGAATACATAAACAATAATAATGAATAACAAATAAGAGTACATGAAACACAGCAAATTCAATAAATTTAAGAACATACAGTAATAGATGAAGTTAATATTTACATATATACACTGCAGCAATAACTGCAAAGTTCAATTATTATGTCGGGAAGTTTAGGTCTCTAGTCAAATGTGCCGCAAGAGGTCTTAGGTTGTAGTCTTCTTCAAGGGCTACGTAGTCAAAAACTGAGAATTTATTTAAGTGTTCACATCTTAGTGCCTTTTTAAAGAAATTTCTATTTAGTCTGTGTAAATATTCATTCAGGTATTCAATCCTGAGATCCTTATGCAAAGTTTCATTCTTGACATAGAAATGAGCGTTCGTAATAAGTCGCAAGGCCTTGTTTTGCAGTATTTGTAATTTTTCTATATCCTTCCTAATATAGGTGGCCCAAGCTGGAGAGGCATAAGTCAGGATTGGTCTAATGATTGCGATATAAATGTGCCTTTTCTTGGCAAGTTCTAAATTTGATTTAGAGCCGATTAGTGGTACCAGACTAGTTAAGGCAGCGATTGCTTTCCCTTTCACACTGTTAACATGTTGTTTCCATGTGAGTTTCTCATTTATGATAACTCCTAAGTAGGTTGCATGCTTCACGACGGGTACCACTGTACCAAAAAGAATCAATCTCTCCGTGATTGGCTTCCTAGTTCGTGTTCGTCTAACGATGAGAAGCTTGGACTTTGCCGCGTTAATGGATATTCTCCATTTTTCACACCATTTTTCTATTGCAGGCATGAGTAGCTGTAATTTTTTCACTGCATAGTCAGGACTTATAGATCTAGTTGCTATAGCGGTGTCATCCGCATAACATCCGAGGTAAT
>KK118474.1:118189-138942 GCA_000611955.2 Stegodyphus mimosarum
AAATTTTTAAAAGAATGAAACTATTCAAAATGATGCAATTTCATCAAAAATCTATCAACAACAATAAGAAAGGAAAATTGTTGCCAAAACTACATTTTAAAATATCTGAGATGTGAGAAGTGTATTCGGAAGCTTCATTTAAAAAATTTTAAAAAAATACAAAATATTATTATTTTTCCAAAATTCTTTTTTTAAAAGGAGTAGAAAGGATTAAAGTTTAACGTGTCCAAAAATCAAAGGAAAATAAACAGCACATTTTTTAAAATAAGTTTTTTTAAAAAAAATTCCGCTGAAAAGGTGTTAAATCACCTTCCTAAATAAATTCGTATTTAATCGATTTATTGAAATACGAAATTTATTTTAAGTTCGTAAAATAGCTAAGTGTCTATGCTTTACGACGATGTAGAAATGAAATGTATAGAGTGAAATCTCGCTTTCCTGTAGCCCATTATGTCTCAAAATGACGCGATTTGGTCACAAAACATAAAATAAAAAAAATTCGAATTCGAATTTTGAAAAAATCGTTTTGAGGTGCACTGGCTCTTGTGTAGATACACCTATGTACCAAATTTCGTGGCCCTGGGTCTATTAGCTTACTCGCAACACAAACAAAAGACACACACACACATACTCTTTGTTTTATTATATGTAGAGATGTTATTAAATTGAGCATCTTTTGAGCAATAATGGATTTGTTGCCAATCTAGACAAACTAAGTTTCCTAACAACAAAGATAACTCCTTCTTTTATTGTTGCAAATTATATCATGCTTAATTCATTCTGGAATTTCCAGGAATTAAGTGTTCAAGATTTATTTCGTAATTTTTAATGTACATATTTTGAGTTTGTATGCATTTTTGCCATGTCGCGAAATGGGAACTGAATTAATCGAATGAGTACGACGATGTAGAAATGAAATGTATAGAGTGAAATCTCGCTTTCCTGTAGCCCATTATGTCTCAAAATGACGCGATTTGGTCACAAAACATAAAATAAAAAAAAATCGCTTCGAGGTGCACTGGCTCTTGTGTAGATACACCTGTGTACCAAATTTCGTGGCCCTGGGTCGCAACACGAACGACACACACACGCACACGCACGCACACACGCACACACACACACACACACACACACACACACTTTTTGTTTTATTATATGTAGAGATTCTATTTATTTTGCATCATCACCAGTTGTGGTAACTGTAGCCCAAGTTCACTTATGTTCTAAATTCTGTTAAAATAAAAAGGTTATTTTGACTTTTTCAAGACTGTCGTTCTCAGACATAGCAACAGTTCGTTTCACGTCTACTAGGGTTCTAAGATTAAAATAGCATTACTACACCAAATGCAACCCTACAATTGTTTTTAGTTAGTACACCAGAAGCGTATAACTATAGAATTTATTAATAACATTTAAAAATAATTTTAAGCTTTTAAAATTTTATTTAGTCATTAGAAATGGCATGTAAGGAAAACATTCGCTTAAAATTAAACAGCTGAATTTTCATTCAAAAAATATTTGAAAGTTTGTTTTGCTCCAGTCTTTTTTGATCCACTGTATATGTTTTTGTAGTATATTAGCTATTACTACCGCCCACATACGAATGACAGATCTACTGTTAGGAACATGCCAGGAAATTTCTATTCGCATCTTAGAAAAGAAAGGAAGACGTCTTGTAAATACACAAACCGACATATTTTCAAGGCCCAGATAACCCTTTTTACCATTAAAATTAATTATTCTTAAACATGCATAGTAAAGAACAACGGGTGTGCTATTCGTGGATAGGCATTAAAAGGAAAGTATTACATTGTTTCCTCAACTGTTTTCCATTTCTAAACACCTTTAATCCCTATTGTTTCAAAAACAGAATCACATTGATGTTGTAAAAATATTTGTTCAGTAATTTTTTATTCGTAAAACAAAATATCACAATTATTTTTTTATAAGTTTTCGTACGATACTTTTGAAAAAATAAGAGATTGGAAAGTTCTAAAGTCTAGATGAACGCTGCAAATTCTAAACAAAAAGTCTTGAACAGAAAAGCTGCCAGCAACTTCACGAACTTGAACTGTTTATATCAGAACGGAAGATAAGGCAATGCTTTTAAGCGATAATCCTTCCTTTCTTGCGAATGTGGCAAGTGCTCCATAGAGTAATATTTATGTCCTGCGCAGCACCAAATCAACATTTGACAATAATCGTATCCTCTGCCTGTCTTTTCACCACAAATGGCAACCAAGTTCTTCAAACCTTGTATGGCTGTTTGAAGTCATTGGTATACAGATAGCGACTGACGTTACTGATCATGTTGACAGTAATTATTTTTCGTGTCACAGCAATTACAACTGAATCCTCTTCGAATGCTATGCAGAGTGTCATCAAAATGTGCTGTGCTGCTGTATAAACTTTTGACACAACTGTTGACGAAAGATTCTAATAAAAATATTATTATTGAAAAATGATTTTATCTTTTTGAGCATTTATGTAAAAACCATAGCTATACATTTCGAATCATTGAATTTTTACTTTTCTGTTACTTTTCGATCACTTGATTTATATTTTACTAAAATATAAAGAAGTTGCAGAAATTTTGAAACATCCAGGTTAACTTTCACAGCGAAAAGTCCCACAAACAACTGAGCGGTAAAACCGATGAACAAAAACACTGGCAGTTCGACCCAGGTTGAAATCCCGATCAACGAGCTGGCTGTATGGGGAAGTTTCCATGTCCCCCACCCCAACATGTACCGTAGCTACAAATGAATTTCTTTCAAAACGGCCTTCACGAAGGCATCCTTTTTGCAATCAAATCACCTTCGCATGCCTTGTCGTAATCCAATCCAATCCAATCAGTAGCAAAGGTTGATAATGTGGAACAATTTCTGTTTTCATATCACTATGAGATAAATCAGGACTACAGCAATTTAGATTTTGTGCCATGAAAATGCGTACTGAAACCTGCATGGTAGAATAAAAAAAATTCTTGAAATTAATTGCTATATGCTTATGGATAAAAATAATTTATTCCATGCAGAGATTTTTATTTTAAATTTATTTATCTGCTGCGCTTAAAAGCAGTACACTAAGGCGAGCCTTGGTCAATGTACTAAAATTGTTATTTTTTATTTATTTATATTCTACCTTCAGTTTATTTATATTTTACCTTCAGTTTATTTAAATTTTTATTTATTACATTTTAACTTTGTTATCAAGCCTCACATTTCGATATAAAAATGAGATATATGTTAAACAAAATCTTACAAAAAAGGTACTACTATATTTTTCAGATGAAAGTTTTACCTTTCGGAATTCTGAAATAATTCTATGAAATGACATTACTACTTTATTTTTCAGATGACGCTTTTACCATTTGGAATTCTAAAATAATTCTATGAAATTTCATTAGTATTAATTCGAATAAATCTGCTTTCAGTCATGCTCTTATTACCTATTAACGCTATACCTCTTATTACACGAGAATATTTTATATAACATTTATGATGTGTAAAGATTCTCAGGGCGGTCCATTGACCCTCATTATCTCCCCTCTCAAAAGTCCATCACTGCTGTTAAATAGGAATGAAGTAAACGACCAAAAAATAATTCTGAGAATACGGAAATGGTAACCCAGGCTATACACTTCCGCAACCCGTTGACATGGCTACCGGAAGTTCACGACATCTCATTTTTCAACTGTTAGCTCTTGAAAGCTTAAGATATGCTCGGTAGACATCTGTACTTTCGTAAGATACAGTCAAAAACGGGGGGAACGAGGAGTTGAGCGAAAAAAATTAGTCAAAAAATGTAAAAGATATTTTCCTCAAAAATACCGTCACGCCTGTTTAACTGCGTCACTTTGGCACGAGAATAAGTGGAGTCTAAAAGTAATGGTTTATTCAAGAAAATTTGTAGGTGAGAACATTTCTCATCATCAAACTGATGGTCAAAATAAAAGAATTTTTTTCTTCCTAACAATTAATGTTTAAAATAAAAGTAATTGTTTTTTATACTTTCTATCTGACGACTTTTCCTGTGAGCTACCGTCTTTTTCCGAAAATAAGACACTGTCTTACTTTCTTTTTTGGTCCAAAATACGCGCTAGGGCTTATTTTCGGGGGAAGGCAAAAAAAAGGTATATTTATATATTTTTATTTAATATTTATTTTACACAGAATACAGAAATTTAAATTTATTCAATTACAGTCCTGTCATCTTCTTCTGGAACATCGTCATAAATAAAATTCTGAATTATATTCTGATTTTCTTCCAAATAAATATCATGTTGAATCATTGGTCCAAATCTCTCATGTCTTGCGATATAGCTATCGTTAAATGAATACTTCTTGTCTAAGTAGCCTGTTCGTAGTGCATTGGAAACATCACTGTCAGTTATTTTGTCCCATGAATTTTTTACGCAATTCACAACTTATTGTAAGCCTGGTTTTACAAAATTACCTCGATGATTTCTCACCATTCTGTTTTCAATATATTCATTGATTTCCATCCGAAAATGATCCTTGAATGCCTTGTTTATTGCAATGTCAAGTGTCTGGAGGTAACCAGTCATTCCTGCCGGAATCATTATTTGATCAATCTTCCTCTCAGCAAGAAAGTTTTTCATGTCTTTAGCGCGATGAGTACTGGCTGAATCCCAAACTAGTAAACCTCTATTCTGACCCCTCAACAGTGGTGGCAGCATAAAATCAACCCACTTTCTTATAACTGCTTGGGTGCACCAGGCTTTTTCACTTTCAATGACATAAATTCCTGAAACACGTTGAATCTGGTCTTTTTTACCTTTAGTGATTAAAAATGGCGATACTTTCTTGCCATCTAGACGAATCGCCAAAATACAGGTAACACGTGCACTATCGTAACCGGTAGAAGGAACGTAAATTGACGAAGAAGCCTTGTGGTGAACTGTCGTTTGAGCTCCTTGGCCTAGGAATACCGCGGTCTCATCCATAGCAATCATGTTGGAGAGTTGGTATTTCGAAAAATCGATGCCATCAACAAAAAGCTTAAACGCAAGTGCACGCTTAACAACTTCATTGTCTTCCAGCTTAAACAATGTTGTTGATCTCCTTAGAGACAGTTCATATCGTTTAAGGAAGTTGTCCAACCAGTGTGACGATGCTTTAAATTCTTCTGTGGATATATCAAATTCAATTGCTGTTTCAAGGGCAAATTTTTGAATATCAGCCCTGCGCACAACCAAAGCCATTGCTCTCCTGCCTGCAATCCATTCCCAGATGCAATCTTCCAACTCAGAAAATAACGGCTGCCGACCTGATCGAACTCTGCGTTTTTTCTCATTTCCTTGGTCCACCAGTTGACACAGGTAATCGTAGTCTGCACGCCATTTACGAACCATACGGAGATCCAGCATCTTCTCTTTACAGAATGCTACAAGATTTACACCCCTGGAGTCTTCCACGATTCCCTTTTTGTACTCGACGAAATAGCTCTTTCGTTTTGTACTCATTTTAACTGGGGTTAAAAATTATTCACTTTATTTTAAAATAAAATTACGTATGAGGAAATAATCAGACTTACAAGACTGAAATGAATGAACGTTGTATACCTGCACCGTCGCTCAATGTAGACTGCTGCCTTATGTTGTATTTTTAAGATAAATTCCAAGAATTAATTGAAGCGAACTGTAGACGTAAACAATTAATTTCTCGGAATATTTTGTTTCAAACATTTCTCTGAAATACGAGTATTAGGAAAGCTAAACATATTATTACTTAATAAATCAATAGCATTTTTTTAACGAATTCTTTTTGTCACATTATTTTAACTAGGGATTATTTTCGGGGAATGTCTTATTTTACAAAAAGTTCCGAAAATCACGATAGGGCTTATTTTCGGAGGATGTCTTATTTTACAAAAAGTTCCGAAAATCACGATAGGGCTTATTTTCGGAGGATGTCTTATTTTCAGAAAAAGACGGTATGACTGCTATCAGCCCTCACCTTGATCTCCAAGTTAAACAAAAGAAAGTGTAGCATTAACAACATCCTATCAGGGCACCCTTGTCATTTACACCAGGCTGAAATAGCTGACTCCAATTTCAGGCCTTTTCCTGTAGGATGCCGAACTGCAATGTCATTAAATGTCACCTTCAAATTGATGTCCGATTACTTCAAGCCATAACTGCGACAGCCATACCTACAATTTAATTGATAGTTTAGTAAACTACAATTTTATTGCAATTTTTCTACATCTTTATTTTTGAAGAGTCACACAAGCGACCGATCCCACAGTTTACACTAAGACACTAAGTTTACTCTGCAGTTAGCAGATTTTCTACTTTTCATTGCTGACTCCAACAGACTATAAAAAGGATACACTAGAAATGCCACTGTATATGTAGGATAATAACTGATAAGGTCCAGCCTCTGAAGCCAACGTAAAATTTAAAATTAGGCCAAGAAAAGAAAAGCAACCTTATTTTTACGTATATCCTAACTAATATTATAAGTGCGAATGAGAGTTTGTTTGTTTGTTACGCTTTCACGCCTTAGTTACTTAACCGATCATCACGAAATTTTCAAGAAATATTTTTGATATATTAGAAAAGGTCATAGGCTATAAAATGTAGCTTATCTGTTGAAACCTAAACTATATAATAGGTTTTATAGCTTAAAACGATTGTCGTTGTATAAAGATTAAATGTTGAAAGTTTCATAACATTAAGTTAAACGATGTTAATGTTTGTCTGCGTGTGTAGGTGCGTGGTTTAAACCACGCAAACATTTATAGCCTATAACCTCTTCTAATATAACAAAAATATTTCCTGAAAATTTCATGATGATCGGTTAAGTAATTAAGGCGTGAAAGCGTAACATTTATTAATTAAGCGTTTATTAATTTTTATTTGTTTAATTTACTTTTTAAAATCCTTCAGGATTTCCGGCTTTTGGCTCTTCTTTCACAAACATTTTAAGTCATTATCACATATATGTAGCAGTTTTACTAGATTTCGTGGCGATACACTCCGCCTAAATACAAAACATCCGCGGCCTATAGGTATTGAAGAAGTGCAGTATTTACTGAAATTTTACGCGGAGTGTATTTTTTAAATTCATGCGGAGTTGAAACTTATTTAAGAACAGTTTAATTTTTTACAGTTCACCCCCCGCTCCCCGTTTTCGAAATGCCGCGCAAACGTAAATCTAACATATCTAGGAAATTATCTCGGGCCCGGACAGCAAAAAATTGCTCGGTCTCAAGAATCTTTCGAACATGCACAATTAAGAAGACAAGAACAAGATTTCCTTTCAGACTATTATTGTTATTTCTTTTCAATAGTCTTTGAAACTTATTTAAGGGCATCAACGCGAGCGAAGCCGCGGATAAAAGGTAGTTTTGAATAAAACTCTATCGATTTTGAGAGTGATCCATGACTTAATTTCTAAACTCAGAAGTGCCGGAGCCCTATGGAAGACCGTCAGGAAAGAAGAACAAGAATAAATAAATAAATAAAATGAATAATAAAATCATTAATAATTAAAACATTACGTAATTAATTATTAAAATAATTAAATAATCAATGATTAAAATAATTAAATAATTTAAATTAAAATGTTAATAAAATGTGAAAAGTTTAATTAAAATTTAATAAGCGTTTTTTAAATAATTAGCCCGTATGGGCCTTAGCACAGAAGGACTATTAGTCTGAAAAACCTGAATCATTTTTCAAGTTGTTGCCACCAAATATTAAAGAAACTAAATAATGAAGAATGTATAATGAATGTATGTAAATTTCTCGCATCGTGAAAAAACAAAAAGGTCCGTAGAATCATAAAATTTTGAGTGACATAGTCCTCCTCTCGAAAATGGGCACCGCATTTGGAATTTGTTTTATAGTCTATTTCATATTTAATAAAACTTCAACGGATTTTCGATTAAAAAAAACTCAACAATTTCAAAGCGAGTAGCGGCAACACAGTAGGAAACAAAACACTTTTATCTCCAGTGCGCGAGACAGCCTATCGGAATTCTAAAGACATGCTGTTTTTAAATAATTTTAGCACAATGCAGGGTTAGACTAAATGCTCTCGAAACGTGTATGTATTTGTAAATTATAAAAAAGCCCGTTTGAGCGTAATATAAAATCTGAAAGCTTTCAGACTTTTTTTTAATTACTAAAAATAAAATTTTCGAGATTAAATTTCCACTAAAATTTTTGTTCAATTACATAAAAGAAGTGCCGGAGCCTTCTTATTTAGGGCTCCGATGCGCTCCGACTAGAATTGTGATTTATCCGCAATACTAACAAGTACCGGAGCCAGGCTCCGGTGAGCTCCGGCTCAGTTTAAGCTTTGGAGTGATAAAATATTGGTCCCTCTTTTTCATAAGCAAAATATTTCTACCTCATGAAAATAAGGAACGTATATCTAATCAATCCCGAATTCAGTGCATTTTTATTAAAAATGTAAGCGAATTTGAGGTGACCTTTTTTTTAAAAAAAAACTTAATTTTAAACGAACTTAAGTTCTCCGTAAAGGCGTTTATTTCCTCGGGTAGACAGCTCTTGCAAGCTTGTCATATTCAGTTACTCTAATATTTGAGATCTGACAAAATCCAGAATTGATCTAGCTTCTAATAAATTCACAAGAGTAGCGTTATTTCTTTAGGATATTTTCCTCGACTTTTAATTGCTCTGATGAAGCATCATTTCGTGTTTGGAATCTCCATTTCTATTTTAAAGGCAAAAAAGTTCTTGATGAAACATCAGGAATTTCAAAGAAGCCAAACAGGAGGTAAAGGTTTATTGATTTTTTTTTTTAAATTTCCTAGACGTTTTGACGTAAATCTGGATACTTGTCTGGTAGATTTATCATGATAAAGATTCATTCTCCAAACAATTATTTCCTCCTTATTTCTCTTCTTCAGTGTTTCTTAAACCTTCAGCGATTATTAAACTTCTTTAGTTCATGAAATTTTTATATCATTGAGATTTCTTCGCGACACCAGATATTAAATATAAATTAAAGTTATAAAAATAAATATATTCCCATAAAGAAACAGCCCAAAGGGAGTTAGCCCAGAAGGGCGATTAATTTCAAAACGGCATTTTGCGCCGATTCACTTTTCAGACTGTTGCCACCAAATGTTATCTCCGTGTATTATATTTAAAAAAACTAAATAACAAAGAATCTGCATGAATGCATTGAATGTTTCTCTCATTGTGAAGACACAACGGTACCTAGAGCCATCAAATTTTGAATAATGTAGTCCTCCAACCGAACATGGCCACTTAGAAGCCCGAATTTTGAATTTCGAATTTTTTTTATTATCTATTTAAAATTCTGTAAAACTTTAACGAATTTTTGATTAACAAACTCAACGATTTCAAAGCAAGCAATGGCAACACTGTACGGATAAAAAACACTGTGTATCGGAAATTCTAATGATATGCTGTTTTTAAATATTTTGTGATATTACTATTGGATTGAATTTTATGTGATTTAAGTGCGAAGAACATGATATTTAATCAATAAAGGTAACACACAAAACGTTAAAAAACGCCCTTTTTGGCGTAATATAAAATCTGAAAGCTTTCAGATTTTCTTTTTGGTAAACATTATGGATATGAAAAGAATCAGATTTAGGATTTTTTTAAGTACACAAAAATTAGTGAACGAATATCACGTTTTAATGAGATGAATGCGCTTTCTTTTTTGCTGCATAACAATTTAAATCTTGGTGCAATATTTGACACTGCTGGACATAATGCATCTTCAACGTTTTACCGCTTCAAACGATATTTGGGTTAAGGTGTATGGGTTAAAGGTGAGAAAATCGTTTCACATAAGTATGCGTTACTGAATGGCAGAAGAAGATTTAACGCCATTTCAAAAACAGATATTCACTTCTAAGTCCGATCCAGAATTCAATCACGGATTTTTGTGGAAACTTAAGTTTTAAGATTGAGTCACTCGACAGCTCCATATTCATCCTGGGCTTTATACGGCACTGATTAATCTCATTAATATCAATCACAAATGCTTTTTGAACCGAAGATAGCTTTTTGAAATCAAAATTCGATATAAAGCATTTGCGAAACTGAGTTCTAGGATTTTAAGCGATCTATAATAATCTTCGCAAATAAAGTTTAATATTTAAATTATAAAATTTTCAAAAGTTGAAAACATATTTCATTCCTTTCTTCCAAATGTTAATCTTTTTTAGTAAAATCTCACTTGCATGTAATAATAAATTTCTGTATTCCAAGTCCATGTCTTTAGAGATTTAAAATGCTTTCCCTTGCAATATGTTCTTCCAAAGGAAGACAAAATAACGACTAATTTCCTTAATTATGAGGCTAAACTTGTTGTTTGACTTCTAAATTAATAGCTAATTCTCATGATTTCATCATAAATGTATCTGAAATATACTAACAGAGGGTACTTTTGAAATATAAGTTGTTTCGTCTAACTGAATTGTAAATTTTGAGCTTTCTTTAAGCCCAGTAATAAGTTGTTCGAAGTAATTCATTGCTTATTTCAGAAATTGTATTGGCAACAGTTTCGTTTGACAAACGTATTTTCCGAATTTCACCGCCATATTTACTTCCGTAAAGCATCGCTACTATTTCAATAAACATAAGGTAATACAAGATCTTTTCCAATGGTGTATGGCTTTTATTTTTAGCAATCAGGTGTGATACATCGCATGACGAAAGTAAATATTTATTTAAAAAACAAGTCGTCTGTTTCTCAAAATATTGTTTTTCTTTATTTGAAGATTTTAACTGTCATTCGAAATGTTCTTTTGCTTTTCTTGACATGCGAATTATAATTGCATTCAAGATGCCTTTCTAATTTTGATGGTTTTGTACTTTCCATGTTCCAAAGACGTTATTGGCTCTGACTCCAAAGTATAATATAACAATCCTTATAATTATAATTCCGTTTCATGAAAAAACGTTAATCCACTTTTTAAATCGAAAATAATCTTTATTTCGTTTTTAGAAAATTCAGAACAACTCTTTAGAACGATGACAACAACAATCTACTGTTGCCATTCCAAGAACAACAAAAATCGAATAATCTTTTTGTTGCCATTCTCTAAACAACAAAAAATAAATAAAACAATATTAATCAGTATTTAAAGTTTCTGTATAAGTTCAAGCCACAACAGTACTCCCTTCCCAGTAACTAAGTTACGGTACAGTATATACACTTTGAAACAAACTTTTAAAAAAAAAAAAAATATTATTGATGCATGTTAATGCTAATCCCGAAATCGCACAGGGGGTTTTATTGTCCGTCCTGTACGCGACTGTTTTGCAGGACACTTTTTAATTTTAGGAGGTAAGTCTGTTTGAGGTTTGACAGGTTGTCTTATTGACGTTGTTGTTTGCTTCGTAGTAATGTCTGGTGTTTGCAAGAAATACGCAGGCTTTAATCTATCAACAGACACTGTAACATCTTTGTGATTGATTTTTACTGTAAAATATTTTTCTTTTCTGTGAACCACTTGAAAAGGACCATCGTAAGGGGGTTCTAATTGCTTTTTAACTCTATCTTTGCGAATAAACACATGTGATGTTGTTTTCAAGTCTTTAGGGACGAATATTTTTTGGACATATTTATCGGATACTGTTCTTGGTCCAATTTTTTCCATAATTTCTTTTAGCTGCTTGACAAAAATATCAGGTGGTGTAGGAGTTGTGCTATCGTGGAAAAATTCTCCAGGTAATCGTATATTTTGGCCATACACCATTTGAGCAATGGTATATGCAGAGTCTTCCTGCATAGCTGTGCGTAAGCCAAGGAGAACAGTTGGAAGTGTTTCACTCCAGGCCAGGCTATTGTGTGCCATAAGTGCGGTCTTGAGAGATCTATGGAGGCGTTCTACCTTCCCATTTGCTTGGGGGTGGTAAGCCGTTGTATGTTGCAATTTTATTCCACACATTTTTGATAGGTTGTTGAACAACTCTGAACTAAACTGCGTTCCACGATCTGTAACTAGGCGACATGGCGTCCCAAATCTTGAAATCCAATTAGAATAAAATGCTTTAGCAACTGTGTCTGCTGAAATGTTGTTAAGTGGAATCACTTCCATCCAGTTAGAGTACCGGTCAATGCAAGTGAGACAGTAAATATTCCCATTTGATGGTGGCAGGGGTCCAATGATATCAATATGCACATCACAAAATCTTTCTGAAGGCAGTTGAAAATCACCGAAACTTGATTTTGTGTGTCGATTAATTTTACTTTTTTGGCAAGCCATGCAAGATCGAGTCCAAAGTTGTACATCTTTACGGATATTTGGCCAAATAAATTTAGATGTTAAGAGCTTTACAGATGACTTAATACCAGGATGAGCTACGTTATGCATTTGATGAAATATTTTCTTGCGATAACTGTCAGGGATATATGGTCTTATATTATTCGTTGAAGTTTCACACCACAAAGACTTCCCAGAAGGTAGCGGATACTGCTTGAAGTTCAGGGAAATTGCTGATGTCTTCAAATTTTGCAATTCTTTATCCACAATTTGTTCATCTGCAATTTTGTCATAGTCGATCAAAGAAATTTCTTCAATTCTCGATAAAGTATCTGCAACGATGTTGTCTCGACCTTCTATGTGCTGTATATCAGTTGAAAATTGAGAGATGTATTGCAAATGTCTAAGTTGACGAGGTGATGCTTTTTCTGGCTTTTGTTTAAATGCAAAAATTATGGGTTTATGGTCTGTGAATATTTTAAATGTTCTTCCTTCCAGTAAAAACTTGAAGTGTTTGATGGAGAGGTAAATTCCTAGTAACTCTCTATCGTAAGTACTGTAATGCTTTTGTGCTTCGTTTAGTTTTTTGGAATAAAATGCGATAGGTTTCCATCCGTTATCTTCAAATTGTTGAAGTACCGCTCCAATCGCCGAGTCTGAAGCGTCTGTATATAATGACAGAGGTAGTTCATGATTCGGGAATGATAAGAGTGTTGTATTGACTAAATCATCTTTGCATTGCTGAAATTGTTTCTTAGCTTCATCTGTCCACTGGATTTTCCGTTTATCTTTTTTCCGGGCTCCCTTAAGGTAGTCATGTAGGAGAGATTGGTTTTTTGATGCATTTTTTAAATATCGCCGATAAAAATTAATAAGGCCTAAGAATGTTCTGAGTTCATGAATGGTTGTTGGAAGTTTGTAATTAACAATAGTTTGGACTTTTTCAGGTAAAGGTCGTGATCCTTGAGGAGTAATTAAATAACCTAAGAATTCTATTTCTTGTGTGCCAAAGATGGATTTGGAAACGTTAATGCGGAGTCCATAGGCATTTAATCGTTCAAACACTAGCTTGAAATGGATTCTGTGATGTTCTTCATTAGCAGATGCTATCAGAATGTCATCTAAATATGGGAAAGCGAAATTTAGACCAGAAAGAACTGTATTTATAAATCTTTGAAACGTTGCTGGTGCATTCTTCAAACCAAAACTCATAACATTAAATTCATACAGTCCAAAAGGAGTGATAATAGCAGTTTTGCATCTGTCTTCTTCGGCAATCGGCACTTGATAGTAGGCTTTAAATAAATCTATTTTGGAATAAATATTAGTACCTTTTAAAATATGATGGAAGTCCTCTATCCTAGGAATAGGATATCTATCAGGAACTGTTCTATCGTTTAGCTGTCTATAATCTCCGCATGGGCGAAGAGAACCATCTTTTTTTAGCACCACATGCAGAGGACTTGCCCATTGAGAACTCGAGGGTCTTATTATGTTATTGTCCAACATGAATTGGAACTCTTGCTTAACTACTGCAAGCTTTCGAGGATCCAACTGTCTTGCTTTAGAATGCACAGGTTGACCATGTGTTATGATATGATGTTGAACATTATGTTTTAAACCTGATAAGAATAAATTTGGTTTGCATAAGTCTGGGTATTGTTTTAGAAGAGTATTAAATTTTGTTGAATGGGTTACTGTAACGATATCACTATTTTCACTGATGCAAGCAACTTCACCAGTTACCTTTAGCTGAGTTACTCCATCAATCAGTTTTTTGCCATGTAAATCAATTATTAATTTAAATTTATTAAGGAAATCAGCTCCTAAAATTCCTTTATTAATTTTGGCCACTATAAATGGAAATTGGAATTCACGCCTAAGTCCCAAATCAAGTGTTAACGTTTTTATACCATATGTTTCGATTTCGGTACCATTCGCAGCATACAACTTGAAATCCGCGGATTGTTTGTCTTGTGCTGATGCAGGTAAAATGCTAACATCGGCACCGCTATCCACTAAGAAACGCACTTTCGATTTTTTATCTCTGATAAATAGGCGAAATTGGCGACATTCTGGAACATTATCGGCAGTAGAGCTTGCCGCCTGCCCTACTGCGCATTGTCGTTTCCCTGATTGGATGACCTCTCAGTTGACCAACTGCACGGCTGAGTACATTTATCCTGATGACATTTGTTACCGAAACGGAAATGATAAAAACAATATTTTCCTTTAGGATTAAATCTTTTCCTAGAAGTACTGCGAGATCGTCTGCGAGATGGAGAGTTGTTCCTAAATCGTGGTCTCGATATGTGATGAACAGTCATTTCGGCAATTCGCTGTTCAAGGGATTGAATTTTCATTAACAGTTCTGTATTCGAGCAATTACCAGCTGTTGATACACCAGAAATCTCTTTAGAAGGCGTCATATCTGAAATTTTGTCAGCCATGATCGCCAGCTTGGGTAATTCTTCATCACTAACAAGTATTATATTACGCATAGAATCCGGCAATTTTTCTAACCATAACGTTTTAATTAAATTTTCGGACACATCCGATGTTGCAACAGATTTTAATTTTTGTAATAATTGACTGGGTTTTAAGTTGCCTAAATCGATTCCTGTGAGAAGTTTTTTAATTCTAGTACTTTCGCTTTCTTTAAATAAATCCAGAAGCCTTGTTTTGGATTCCGTATATTTAGTAGCGGAATTACTTGTTACGATATCCCAGATGTTCTCAACATATTTCGGTTCTAACTGTGATACTATATAGTTAAATTTCGTTTCTTCAGAAACAATTCCATTTATCTTAAACTGAGCCTCAACTTGAAAAAACCATATTTCTGGGCGATCCAACCAAAATGGAGGAATTTTGACACTTACCTTACACAGTTCGTGTGCAGGATCTTCCACAGTTTTATCGTTTTCAGACATATTCACTTAAAAATCAAAACTCCAAGTCACCAGTTATTGGCTCTGACTCCAAAGTATAATATAACAATCCTTATAATTATAATTCCGTTTCATGAAAAATCGTTAATCCACTTTTTAAATCGAAAATAATCTTTATTTCGTTTTTAGAAAATTCAGAACAACTCTTTAGAACGATGACAACAACAATCTACTGTTGCCATTCCAAGAACAACAAAAATCGAATAATCTTTTTGTTGCCATTCTCTAAACAACAAAAAATAAATAAAACAATATTAATCAGTATTTAAAGTTTCTGTACAAGTTCAAGCCACAACAACGTTATGGCAAATTAAGTATAGGGATTACTTATTAACATCCACAGTTGTTGAAAGCAAATGGCATTTGGCGAAATGTCTCAACATAGTTCCGTTTTCGCAACTTAGATGCCTTAGATCAACAGTTCTCAAATTGCGGTACATGTACCACTGGTGGTATATTACAAAATTTTTGGTGGTTCAATTTTTACAGAAACAATTTAAATGAATGTAAAATTACGCCCGTTTTAACATTTTGTTTTAGTCTTTATATATTCAGAAACACATATATTTTTCAAGTTTTTGACTTTTACGACTCTAGCTTGAATGTTGAAATAAGGACTTTTCCAAAAGCTTCAAACAATTTTCCGAGGTTACGATTTCCAAGAATCGTAGCTGCACTTCGGTATACTCGTAGTATACTTATTAATGGTTTATTGTCACGTAAAAGTTTCATTTAAGAATATAATTAAATAAAATAAATTTAAAGGATTTTATTCTTTGATTATATACACTCCATTTAGAATGCATTGATTTTTAATGGCAAAATGCTTTTATAGTGGTACATATATTTTTGTTTCATATTTATATGGTACAAAACTTGAAAAGTTTAAGAACCTCTGCCTTAGATTACTGGATAGTGCTTAAGAAATTATGTAGCGCTACCATCTGCGTCCTTACCTTTTAAAGACATTAAGTTATTTCGAAGCAGGAATCATGAAAAATGAGCAATGCCCTCGCAGGGACTCAAACCACGGACCTTTCGAATACGCGCCGACCGTGCTGACCACTACACCACGAAGGGATACGAAGAAGGGGGAAGAAATACCTTATAATCTTTGTTGCTCAAGTTCAAACGTTTGTTTCTGAGTAAAAAATATATTTCTCTAAAACACTAATAAAACACTGCAAACGTAAAATAATAATTAATAAAACTGAAAGCTTTCAGATTTTGTATTACGTCCAAAGCGGCGTTTGTTTAACCTTTTTTTGTGTTACCTTTATTTATTAAATACCATGTTCTTCGCATTTAAACCATAAAATGCAATTTAACAGCAATATCGCCAAATAATTTTAAGCTGAGCATATCTTTATAATTTCCAATACAGAGTCTCACGCGCTGGAGATAAAAATGTTTTTTCTGTACAGCCTCGCCATTGCTTTGAAATCCTTGAGTTTGTTAATCAAAAATTCTTTAAAGTTTTACGAAACATGAAATCGATACTAAAACAAATTCCATATTCCAAATTTGGACTTCTATATGCCCATTTCGAGTGGAGGACCACGCTATTCAAATTTGATGTCTCTAGGTACCGCTGTTTTCTCACAGTGAGAGAAACATGCATACATTCATGCAGATTGTTCATTATTTAATTCCTTTAAATATAATGCAAGGTTCTAATATTTGGTGGCAACAATTTGAAAAATGAAACGGCGTTTTACAGCAGACGATGCAAAATGCCAAAAAGAAATTAATAGCCCTTCTGGGCAAATTGTCCCTTTGGGCTAAAAATAACTCTCATAACAATCATCTAAACAAATACCATCCTTAGGGAAGTACAGTAATAAAATACAATACTGTATTGTTTTTGCGATGTCACACTTGTTGCGATGAAACAGAAATAAGATTCGAATTCAATTAAATTGGAAAAGCATACCTCAACACTACTAAAAGAGGCGCCGATCTTATTCTCGGCACGAATCGTATGTCGTTTATATAAGGAAAATTTCATTTGAAATTACAAATTAAAATTTTTAAGGTAATGACTGCATAATGATTCAGACAGCTGTTCAAATCCATGCTTGTATGATAAATTCAGATCAATGTATGAGAAACGGAAAAGAAAAATGTACTAAATCATCAGATTTAACGAGTGTTCAAAAGATACAGTATAAAATGAAATTTTCAAACATTCCTCCCTCCCTATTCTCAATTCTCTTTTACTTCCCACTGGTAGAAACACGTTATTTATTGTAACATGATGAAGCTATATAAATCTGGTTCTAAAATTCCCAGCATGAAATTTAAGTGACATTTGGCTCCTTAAATTAAAGACATTTCTGTATTTGCTATTGCCAATTATTTCTTTTAAGACTGTGGGTAGATTAGCAACCTGCTCGTCAAAAAAATTTATGAACAATTTAATATAAACTAAGAATATTCGTTGTTATTAAAAAAGATGGATTCTAGTATTTTAAAATGATGCTTCTGTGCATAATATACAGACAACTATTCTTTCAAATTTCTTTAAAATATTTTTTAAATGATTGATTTTTACAGTTGAGGGCATACGACGGCCAGCATTTTTGTTTGTTAATGAATCAAGGATCCGCAATTTAATCCTACATTTATCTGTTTTCTATTGCCACTTATCTAAAATTTGTAACCGTGTAATATAATTAGTTTTTAATCTTCATCATTTTTATACTTAGCTTTTTTTAAAGTCTATCAAACAATTTGTTAACGGTTGTGAAGTTTGTGGAGATTGTGAATTCTCCTCCACATATACACGCCCAAAATCCAACAACGCTTAAAGTAAAGAAAAAAGAATAATAGTTTTTGAATATCTTCTGAGTAAATTATAAATACAAATGTAAAAAAAGGAATAAAAAAACGAAAGAGAGAGAACTGTAAGTGCATTACGCCTCCTTTAACCAGAAACTCGTATTGCACTAATTACTATTTTATCATTATATGTCGTTTGTATATAAAGTATTATCCAAAATTTCCAGCAGGCTTAAAAGTCAACGGCCGTTTTTAGATTTAGGCTCAGCTATTACTTTTTTAATTCTAATTTTATACTTAAAAAATAAAAATATTTTCCGACTTTCCCTCCCATTTAGTTTTTATTCATTGGATATTTATAATTATTTTTTTCGCTCTTCCTTTCCCTTTAAAAACCACCAGTGTAATAAAATTCTTGAGGTGCGTTTACACGGAAGCTTGAGATTCGATCTGTGTTGATGAATACAAGTACAAGGAGCACTTTTGTCCGAATAGAGAAGGGTTGTGAATATCATTTGGTCGCCAGAAATGGCGCGTTATCGCCAAATTTTTATTGGTCTTCCTCTATTTTGGAGAAATAAATCATCACACCATCCATGAAAAAATTAATTGTCTTTTAGAAAATATTAGTAATATTTCGGAAAACCTTTTTTTGGTTTCGATATGCAAATAAGTATTACATAAATTTTTTAAAAAAGTTAAAAAACAGCTTAGACAAAGGAGATTCGTTTCTCAATTATTTTGAAAATTGCTATTTTATTATTACATCAAGTTACCTTATTAGAAGATTCAATTTCATTTCCATAACTGTCATCCATTAACAAAATTTTCTTTTGATTTTTATGTCACACTAAAAAGTAGGCTTGGTTTTTTGGAAAATAAATATACAGTATTTCATAATGAAATTCTTATTTATTCTTCTAATTTTCTGTCAACAAAAGGGAAACAAGTTTTGAGAAAGGAGATTTACGCTAATGTGAGTTGCTAGCAAGACAATAAATATTAAAAGCGCGAAGAGACTTGTTGAAATATGCAGCTAAGAATATATGATCGATAACAAATATGTGACAGTTTTCACACGGTATTTCTGCACGCATGGAAATTGATTACAAATTACAACATACGAATAGGAAAAATGCAAATTTCTCCACCTATAAAAATACTGGAATACATTTAAGCGAACATTTAATGCCCGAAAATAATTCTAGGATCTTAGAAGATACAAAATACAAAGATTCATAAAATTTTACATTAAAGAAAAAAGTTTGCTAATACACGAAAATTTAATTTTTCTAGTGAAATATCATAAATAAATTACGGCTAATAAGTACTAAATATATATATATATATATATATATAAAGAAGAAAGTCTGTGTTTTTGTCCTCTAATAACTCAGTCACTACTATAGCTATCGTCACCAAACCAAACGTTCTATTCTTTTGTGGGTTCTGGAAAAGTTAGACGTCCACTCCCCCCCCCCTTAAAAAAAAGGTAAAATCAGATATATTAATTAAAATCTCGGAAAAACGATAATTTTCGCCCTCATTTTTTCAAGTGGCAACAGTCTCGCAAGCTGGAGATGAAAATCTGCTTTATTTCGAAAGTTGTTGCAACTGCTCACTTTCATATCCTAAAGTTGTTAATAAAAAATTCTAACTTTTGCGATGAAATAAAAACAGTATTGCCAAACATTAAATACATTATTCCCGATTACAAAAATTCGTGGAAAGCCATTTCGGCTATTCTCATCTTCGTACGACTTTAATCAACCGAAATATTAATTAAAAACTCTGAAAGCGCTAATTTTTACATTCATTTTTTCAAGTGGCAACAGTGTCGCGAGTTGGAGATAAAAATGTTTCGAAAAGTGTTGCTACTGCTCGCCTTCAAATGGTAGAGTTTATTTGTAAAGTATATCCTAATTTCATTAACAGTCATTTTAAGTTATGCGCCTATCCTATCTTTCTAGTTTCAGCTTACAATTTCCTACCAGAATGTAATTTCAGAAATGCAGCGAATGCAAATGAGTAAGAGTACTATTTAACTCGATGTTTCACCGACTTCGAGAGAGAGAGTCTGATTTCCTGACTAGCGCGCGTTTGCCTTTTGGTTACGTTTCTCTTAGATATTACTACGCTCGGCCATACTTTAGGTCCTTGCTTGGCTTGGCCGATTTAATTAATATTTAGGGGCCAACTACTTAGAATCCTGATAGCTTCGGCTGTACCTTCAGTTAGTTTTAGTTAAGCATAGTTAAGTTTAATTTCCTATTCATTTAAGATCAAGCCAAGTGAAGTCTTTGCTGAATACACCGAGTTAGGAGTTGATTGTATTTATTCTGAGAAATAAAGGGTAGTTAACCTTTTGTCTTGCGTGTTTGTTCATACACTTAAGCGATTATTCGCTAGTTAGTGTTTGTGGGGTTCAAAGATTGAACATTGAATTAAATAACCAAAACCCACATGTTAATCAAAAATTTGTAAATTTTACAAAATCTATACATATTAAAAAGAATGTCTGTTTGTGTGTTTGTTTGTTTATTCGCATTATTGATTTCTGATCAATTATGATCCATTTTTTACCACATTTAGTTGACTAAAATTGAATATAGGTGAAATATTGGATGGACCTTGAGCTTTTACGAACATTTGATTAGAAAGACAAAAGTCATTGAAAACTGCACGCCATTGTTGCTGATATAATGAGAGAGAATTAGCTTATTTTTCTATCGAAATCTTTTATATGGGTTCCATATCGCATCAGACTGAAAA
>KK118475.1:0-33745 GCA_000611955.2 Stegodyphus mimosarum
AGTGTTGTTGATTTTGATCTTAAAGCATCTGTTGGGAATGTTGTTGTTTGAAAAATTTAATTAATGGATGTGGGCTCCTAGAGTAGTGGAGTTTGTGGGCTAGAATTGTGCCAGACTTTATGAAATGCTTTTTGAACATAAATAAAGCAAGGAGCAACAGATCCTATTTTGTTGAAGGCGTTTAACAAGTTGTCCACAATACTGGTGATATGGTGCACAGTGAAATGGTGTGAAATACCCCAAATTGGTAATCTGCATCATTTTACTTCACTCCTCCAAAGAACCTCTTAAAATTTGCTATACCCATTATGTGCTGAAACTCATCAATCCATCATTTTACTTATTTGCACTCTTACAAAGCATCTATAGATTTTGATTTATCTCACCGTCAATTACTTATATTTACTCCAATGTTATTAGCACTATCCATCCAACTTTTAGTCATCTACGAAGTGATTTTCTGCAAAACGCAGAAACTCTTATAATTGTGAATGCTTCTGCTATTGCAAAAATGTTTATTACTTCATTTTCTGCAATTTCAAATGTTTCAACTACTACAAAAATATTCATTACTTCACACGTACAACTTTTTACTTCACCCCTGCATTCAATTTAAAATTACTGTTCCCTTTATATATTGCATCATCAATCTCATTCTTACCAAGCTTGGTCTTTGCCTCTTACTAAGCATATACATAGACTTTGTTCCATCTCATCATCGCCATATTTATCCAAGAATTATTTGCCTTATTTAGCCAAGATTTTTCATACCGCAATAAGTGATGCGTTTAAAGCATAAGTGTTTCACAATTATATATAATCTTCGTCAGCATAAACGGTTTCTACGTCATGCCTTCAACTCAAGTTGTTGCTCATCATTGTGCTTTTTCAACTACTTCATCCTCAGCTAAGTAGCTCCAGCATTTGTGCATCAAATTATGTTTCTACAACAATCACCATCTCGCGGAATGTAAACAATCATTGCTATCCGCGTTTGTGCTAAAAACTCGCTTCCTCAAATGATAAACTCAAATGATGCACTTGACTGAACTTCTTTTTTACCATTAATTTTATCTTATTTCTAACTACTTTAATATCACTCGCCGAGGGTACGAGGTTTCAGTATTTTGTCTGGTCATTGTATATACATATAACATTTCAATGTTTCTCATGCACATTCACTAACGTCAACTACTCAGTAGAATACATGATATAATTCTACTTAAAAGTCAAGCTTATTTATCAAAATTTACACTTAACTTCATGTTTTGCCAATTCTATATCTTATATTCTGCAAATGCCATATAACTGCTTTGTCATCAAATTTGCTAACATCCACGTCATTCACATCAACAACAAAAATAAATCCTGGGATGCAAGAATCTTATGTTTATCGTCTATTTAACGGCGCTCTGAGCACTACTCTACCACTTCAAATGCTCCACAGCCCACCAGCGGCCGAGCGGTAAAGACGCTGAACACTGGTAGTTCGGTCCGAGGTTCGAATCCCGCGAACGGGCTGGCTGCATGGGCGTTTTCGTGGTTTTCCCCATGTGTAACGTGTATACGAGCCAGTTTCCCTTAGAAAGTCCTCCACGAAGGCATCCCTCCCTTTAGGCAGATAGCCCTCGTGTGCTTTGCCGTAATTGAATAACCTAACCTAACCTAACCTCAAATGCTCCACTTAAATTAAAGCAAGCGTACAGCCGTAACACCAGGTACTTGTTCAAAAATGAAATGATTCGAGTCGATTGCTCTCCATGATAGGTAGTAAAACCAGAGACCGCTGAAGGCTGCCAAAACCAAACAAGATCAAAGCTCATTGCTATTTATTACAAATACCCTCGTTATTCTCCCAGTATTTGAGACGTTTTTCACCTATCGATAAAATTCGGTTTAGTATCCTGGATAGGTTGCTATTTCTTCAGGAACTTAGCATAGTTTGATATACATCGTGTGGTTTGGTGTATATCTGCCAAATCGAAAAAAAAAATCGAAATTTCTCGTCAGGGAATATAAATTGGTTGTTCGAAGGGCTCCTCCGGGGTTGACTCAGGAGAATTCCTGCGAAGTACTGGCTATGATCGGTACTTAGGCAGTCTCAACTAAGGGGGCACATAAGTTGACTTCACAGGACTAGAGCCCAAGTTAATTCTAAGTTTGGTTCGGGCTTGGCAGCGACCATACTGGTACTGTCGTGTCCGTTCCTTTGTCTGTGGTGGAGATGTACGGTTGGATTTCGCTGGTTCCCCGAGGGAAACGCCTCTATTGGTGGAGTGGGTTGATGCTGCATCACGTGTTACTTTCCGACTTCGTTTAACTGACAGTGATTTTCTCCGACTTTGTGGGGCTTGTCTGCTCTACCGGTTGGATCGCCTCCGAGGATTGCCTCCGGGCCTGGATGATATTCTATGTAGGGCAATCCTTGAGAACACCAGGTAATAGAGTCCTGGTTTTCCGGTGTAACTGTTTCTTCGAAAGGAATAAAGAAACTTTTTAGCTAGTTAATAATAGGTTACTTAATTATATTTTGTTTTTCTATCTTCAAGAAACAGCCGTAAAGCTTCTTTATTCAGTCAACTGGATTCTTTTGAACATCTTTCATAAAATCAATAATTTTTCTTTACTTAATGGCATTACTTTAATTTCGACGTTTTCAAAATTCTAATATTTTAGATATTCACGTTTCAATACTGTTTTGCTCCGACAGATCATGCTACATCCCTTCGATATAAAATGATTCCACTCCTCCCACTACTGAAATTTACTTACCCTATTATGAAGTAGAGCAGTGCTCCGCAACCGGTGTGCCGCGGCACACTGGTGTGCCATGAGTAGGATATAGGTGTGCCGCAATCAAATAAATGTATTTGACATTTTGCAATTTTTTATCATGTATTTAATACACAATGACAACTTTTTTTCCTTAATAATATCTATTTTAAATGTTTTTATATATTTCACTGTTATGCGGTTGTGTGTGTGATTGTAAGTGTATCAGCATTTGAATTTTTTCGGCACTTCCTTGATAACTCGGAACTCAAAAATATATAACTTTCTTTTAAACATAAATTTAAACGAAATATATTATAACGAAATATATAAAATCAGACCATTTTAATTAAAAATAATAGCTCTAAAACTGTTATTTTAAAAATTTCAAATAAACCGATCAAATTGAAGAATTTTTGTTTTTTAATTTTTTTAAAAAAATTTCGATTATTATGATAATTATTATGATTGCATATAAATAAATATGTTATGGTTTTATAATTGTATGTTTTTCAAATTAAAAACAAAAATTTATTGTAAATTTTGTGTATAAATCAATACATATATACATTAGCTTTTGGTGTGCCACGAAATTCCAGAAAGATATTTTGTGCGTCGCAGGTGAGAAAAGGTTGCGGAGCACTGAAGTAGAGTGTCGGTTTTGCTTAATCCATAGCCCATCTTTTGAAATAAAAATTGCATTTTAGGCTAGACTTCTCGTCACCTCATTCTCACCAGGTAGTTACTTCCAATACACAAAAATTAGCTCCATTAAAGTGTCGGAATCGGGCACACTCGTCTGTAACCACTTTCACCCACCATGTTTCACCAGTAAGATACAATTTAAAAATTTAATATTGAGAGAGCTGAACTATTACATAATTTTATTTATTTCCGAAAGATATTTTGTGTATATATATATATATATATATCTTCTGTAATAGAGCGACACTTCATTCCGCTATTTTTAAGCTAAGGATAAGCAAATAGTCTCATCTTTGTGCAATGAAAAATCTTGCAGTAGTTGAACATTCAGTTCTGTAACATAATTTTCGGACCACGCCTCTAACTGTAAACTTTAACTGGAAATGTTAAAAAATCTTAAAGAAATAAACTGTTTTATAATGCTGTATAATGTTAAATTAGGAGAAAAATATTATTTAAAAGTCCTTTTTCTTTACTCAGAATTGAATTCATTTTCCAAACACTGTTCTTTTTTTTAACTCTTCATTTTTCGAAAAAGCTGCTGACATCCAACTCCACCTAGACTTACTTTTATTTTTAAACGCCCCCCGCTAAACAACTTGGATGGGGGTCTGAGCACACATTTTGAGTATTTACCAAAATTGGATGCTGCAAAAAATATGATAGAATCGTTAATTAATATAATATTATGTTAATCAACTATATTATTTCTTTGTGTTTTCTCAATAGGTTTTAAGAATTTATTCATGCAGTTTAACAGCAAAAAATATGTTTTGAAAATAAATAAAGCTGAGCATTTGAAATAGTAAAATTTAAAATTGGCAGTACAATCTTTTGTGAAGTTTGATAAATTTGTGACCCCAAACAAGAATGTAATGTTCAAAGTAAGGAGTGAAAAATAACAAAAGTAGCAATGAACGCGTAACAAAGAAATCGGTACTATATACACAGTCTATACATACAGTATCGGTACTATATACACAGTCCAGTCACATTAATGTGACCACCACGTACTTTCCATGTCAGAGTTAAATAACCAATCACAGAAGGCAGGTGGCAGCACAGTGCAGTTGAGCGTATATAAAGGGTGTGTGAGGGCTTCGGAAAACATTTCAATCGTTGGCGTAATGCAGAAACGAAGCGATTTATCCCACTTCCAAAAGGGCATGATCATTGGCTTTCGGGCCAAGGGTGGAAGCATTTCCGAAACGGCTGAGTTTGTGAACTGTTCGCGTGCCGCCGTGGTAAAAGTGTACCGTGCATGGCAAAATGGGACTGTCCAAAATCAGCGACGTGGCAAATGTGGTGCACCACGGGCCATAGATGACAGAGGCGAACGACGGTTGCGGAGATGCGTTCGGGCAGATAGACGGGCTACCGTTGAGCAACTGACCACCAAAATGAACCAAGGGGCTACCAAAAGTGTCTCCCAAAGTACTATTCAGCGAACATTGCTGCGTCTGGGCCTCCGAAGCAGACGCCTGGTTCGTGCACCTATGCTGACTGCTGTTCATCGACGGCGAAGGCTAGAATTTGCACGCCAGTACAGCAGCTGGACGTCCACTGAGTGGCGACAGGTTGCGTTTTCGGATGAATCGCGTTTTATGCTCCATCGGACAGATGGACGTTGGCGTATAAGGCGTGAAACCTCTGAAAGGAACCACCCTGCAACCATTGCCGGAACGGTCCAAGCTGGAGGCGGGAGCATTATGGTCTGGGGAATGTTTTCCTGGCATTCTCTAGGTTCACTGATCATTGTGGAAGGCACAATGGATCAATACAAGTACGCATCTGTCCTTGCGGACCATGTTCACCCCTACATGCGCATTGTTTTTCCTCAGGATGATGGCATCTTCCAGCAGGACAATGCGAGGTGCCATACAGCTGCCAGTGTACGTGCGTGGTTCGAAGAGCACCAGGATGAGTTTACCGTCCTCCCCTGGCCAGCAAACTCACCTGACTTAAACCCAATCGAGCATCTGTGGGACCATCTCGATCGAGTTGTTCGCGCCATGGATCCTCAACCGCGTAATCTAGCGCAGCTGGCCACGGCATTAGAGTCGGCATGGCTCAACATCCCAGAGAACACCTTCAGGGACCTATGTGACTCTCTTCCTGCACGTCTCGCAGCAGTCCGCTCTGCGAAAGGTGGTTATTCTGGCTTTTGACAGATGGTCACATTAATGTGACTGGACTGTGTAAGAATACACGTCTTCAGAATGTATGGCGTGGCCAAATGTGGTGGTATGCGCTCGAGGCTGGGTTTTGGTGCGATTCTGTGTTCTGCGATAGTTTTTGGCACGATGTTGTTTGTATGGCAGCCCTTTTGATGTTGAAACTTTATTTGCTTGGAGTGGTTGGTTGGTTTTGTGGGTGTTTTGAAATTTTTGCTTATGTTGCAATAAAGGACGTGGTGGCAAAATTTCAGTCACGTATTTTGGATTCTGTGCAAGGTAAATTTATTATTAAAAGGTACTATTTTGGAGTTGTTAACGAGTCTTTTGTTCTTTCTGCTAATTACGATTTTATCACGGATATATGCTGGAATTAGTATGCTCTGTGTCTCAGAAGACATGGTGGAAAGATGAAGTGATGGAAATTGATGAATTTTGCTGATGTTTGAAATTGATATTGTTTGAAATTGATATTGATGTCTGTAGAAGCATTCACAATGGTAAGTGCATTTTACTTTTTTGTTATTCGTATCTTGTAGATTATGCTTGTTCTTTTTATACGAATTTCTGTGGGTATTGTTGTTTTTGAATTGTTTGTAATTTATTTTAGTTTATTTTGTTGATTTATCTGCAATGCCGAGGCTGTGCGCGATGCCTAGATTGTGCAATTCGCTGATCATTTCTAAGTTAAAACAGAACGCTGTGTACATGGTATGTGCCAAATTTATTTTTATGGTAGTTTATTTTAGAGAGGTGTGCGTAATTCCTAGATTCCTACTCTGCATAGAGTGTGCAAATCTCTAATTATTTTAAGTTAAAACAGATCGCTGTGTACATGGATTCTCGTCAAAAAGTTTTAGGTTAGAAACTTTACGTTTTTGCTGGCTGTCTAAAGTTTTTGTTTTTGGTTTGGATTCTTGGCGTAAATTGTGTGTTAAAAACGTGGTTTTTGCAGGTATTTTATTCAAAAGTTCGAAAGGTAGACTAAATATTTAGATAGTAATATGTGGCCATGTTGTTTCTCGTCAAAACAGTTTCGCGAGAAGTTTGTCGCCAACGGAGGACGTGTAAAAGAGTAGTTCCAAATGAAATCTCATGTGTAACGTGTATACGAGCCAGTTTCCCTTAGAAAGTCCTCCACGAAGGCATCCCTCCCCTTAGGCAGATAGTCCTCGTGTGCTTTGCCATAATTGAATAACCAACCAAATGGAATCCTCATTCAACACTTATTTGTGTAATCATTGGATAACCAACGAATCATTCTTTATGGAAAGACGTAAATCCTTCGAAGACATAATTTAAATTCTTTCATTTATTTTTCACTTTTATTTATTTTATTTAGTACATTTAATTTTTATCTGGTTGCTAACTTTTTGTTTTTGTCGGGAAATTCTTGAATTACGTCGATTTGTTCAATTTCACCTAAAATTTGCTTTTCACTGTTATGGTAAGCGCCCATCATACCAATCTTAGGAAAGATACCTCTAGAATTAGAATATATTATCGGAATTTCTTATCCCTTTTTAGGCCATATTTTACAGACCCTTTCAAGTATACCTTTTAGGCCAAGTATACCTTTCAAATATACCTATTCCTTTTCAGGCCCTTTCAAGTATACCTATTCCTTTTTAGGCCCTTTCAAGTATACCCCGTTGCATTTTATTTCATTTGACTTTGAGGATTCATTTGTTTATATCTGTTGTACTAAATTACTAAAAAATCTTTATTTCAATCGGTAAAATTAATATAATAATTGCTGGAAAATTCTAAAAAGGATTTTCAGCACTAAAAACAATCTTAAATACTGATGATACTTATCCATTAATTGAAAAGGTTATTATCGAAGCAAAGGGCTTCTGCTTGTATCACCTTCTCAGTTCTACCTCGTACGGAGAACTCTTATCTTCGGGCTTCATTCTATGTCAGGCCCATTCGGGATTCTGTGAGGATACTTTGAGGAATAGGAACGAATTATCCTGATGAATGCTAGGAAAACAGCAGAGCATCAAAGGTTATTATGGGACCGAATTTTTTAATACCGTAGAATATTTTTCATTGATCATTTAGCAGACTTCAATTTAATCGAAAACATGACTTTACAGAATTGTTTTAATAAAAAAGTGTCCATACTTATCCGACCAGAGACAGTGTCCAGGGCAACCCAGAGGATACATTTTCTATACACATATAATTAGGAGAAAGGAATTGTATGCATATTTTTACAGGTTACAAAGATATGCAACAACGAAATACGGTAAATAATACTCAAAATGCGTGCGTCCTCGCAACGCGATCGAAATCGCATAGTGGGCGGGGCAGAAAACAAAATTAACTATAGCTGCAGATGGATGACAGCATCGTTTCCAAAATGGTAAGATTGAACATTTTATTTTGCAAAAATATATTCAGATCTGAATCAAAGAAACTTTTCAAAATATTTTACTTCTAAATTACCTTTATGCAACAGTTGATTTCCATAAACATCAAGTTAAATAAGCGGAGTTTAGCATTACTTAGCATAGAAATAGCGGAATGAGGTGACTCCTTAAGTTTTAGAGCATACAAGACAAACTTTTAGAAATAAAACGAACTGTCCCTGTGATGTCTTAGCGATCTTTCGGAGCAAAAGGATTTTGCTCCTCTCGCTTCGTAATATTCCTTTTTGCTTCACGTTGTGTAATATATATACATATATATATATGTATACTATAAGTGCTATTAGTTTCGAATTTTCGTCGGAACAATTTTCATAGCCTATAAATGCCATTTTCGTTTGGAAGCTCTGGGTATTGGCTATGTAAAACGGCCACACAAAAGAAATTTCACTAGTGGGAGGAGAGAGTGTATACAGAACGGATTGTTGCGTAAACTCTTCAGCGAAATAGTAACGTAGCGTGAACAAAGTAAAGGATAGAATTGTGAAAGCGATGGGGAGAGAGATATTAGAAAATTAATGCCATTAAATAAAGCAGAAATAGTATAGTTATTACTATGAATTCAGAAAACCACAGTTTACTAAACGAAGAAGCTTCGTAAATAATTAATGCAGGTCAAAGCAAAAATGTAAATAAGTGTCCTGCAGTGATAAGTCTTGAAAATATCTTTATTTCGCTTTTCGAAAATAGGATTCAAGTTCCCTGAAGAGAAATTTCAAAGCTTTTTCACTTAGATATGTTAAGTCATGCAAGAATGAAAGATAGAGATGGCGTCTTTAAGGCTAGCATTCTTAAAAACAGGAAAAAAACCAGTTAGAAATGAATTAGAATTAGAGCAAGCTTGTGATTGATAGAAATATTAAATGCTTGTTGGAGCCATGAGGACAAAAATTTATTATAATTTTGTGGCTTGCTCTTGTCCAAATATAGGCAATGTCTGAGAAACGTGGTGCCTTCTAAATTTATTGTCGGCAAGCCAGCTGTCGGTTAGATAGCTTGTCGGCTAAATGTTCGTGCCAGCTAAATATCCTGTCGGGTAAATATCTGTAGCCGCAAAATACACTGTTAAGCTTACTTTTTGTGTCGACTACATGTCCTCTCGGCTAACTGTTTGAATTTCCTGTCGGCTAAATATCCCTGTCGGCAAACTGTCTGTGTCTGTCTAAATAACCTATGGGCTAAGTGTCTTGTTGCCCAATATGGTTGTCGGCTAAGCGTTATGTATCCGTGAAAAATACATAAGATGCTGTCTTTGAAAGTAATCACAAGTTAAAATAAAGGAGGCATATTTGGACCTATGGAGTAAGGAGGGGTCTTGTCATGTGTCATTGTAAAGCATCATTACATATCAGCTCCCGAAATAAAAAAAATAAAAAAAAACGGAATTTAAGTTTCATTAAAATAAATAATAATGCCATACTTAGCGGTAGTTTATTCGTAAACCAGTTTTATTTTATACATGTTCTTGCGGAAACCGCGACCTTTGGAAACTAAATTGTTTGCAAATATGTTTCATTCTTGATTTTCCTCTCAAAGTAAATACTGTATATGAAGTATACGTTGAGATTGCTTGCAGAGTTAAAATGGTCCTTAATAATTTTTAGTATTCAAAATATTCTAATATATAAAAAACAGAAAAAAATTTGAAAAAATGTTTACTCCGTGCTGCTTATAGAAAAGAACATAAAATGAGACGGTGGGATTCACAAATTAAGCTTATAAAAGTAATCTAAATAGTTACATTCTGTAACACGTTTATAAGTATTGTTTTACCCTAAATCTTATGAAACTTCAAATTTTCGGCATTATTTCGCAGAAATAAAAATAATCATTGATATTAAATTTTTAAGTGAAATAAGCGGATAAATTTAAAGGGTTTGGTAAATGTAAATTTAAATATGCGTGTGATTTTTATCGAATCTAGATGTTTCAGCCTAGATTTCCCTTTGAAATAATTTCTTTTATTTAAATTTTTGACATTAACACCATTTAAAGTGGTACTTTATTGTTTAAAATGGTTACTGATAACATTTTATTTATTTGCCTGGCAGTTTTGAGACTGAAGTTATAAAATTGATTGCCTGTACATATGGATTCTTGAGAAAATGGTTCTAGTATTGCTATTTATACTTTTTAATGTAAATAAAGTTATTGTAAAAATGTATTATTATTCTGTAAAATCTGGATATTTAAGACGCTTATGGCATTTAAAATAGTGTTGCGGTTACTCATTTAAATAAGTATCCTTTTAAGTCAGATCTATCAAGATTTATGTAAGTTTAATCATAAATTGGTTTCTGATGTTAACTGAGTGTTTCACGGTTTTTGGTATTCTGACGAAACGTTTTGGACGGTGTTCACAATATGAAGACTCTTCAGTTAGCGAGTTTATTACTAAAATGTGCTTTACATGAACCTGTTATGACACTTTATGTTTTTCGAAAGTGAACTAGAAAAATGAATGTTTTCGATGTTGGTTAATGGAATTAGCATTTTTCCGAATAATAAGATTATTGTTAAAATTTGGTTTATGTAAATCTACTTACACACTTCCTGTGTCTAAAACGAAATCAAGAAACAAATACTGTTTATTTACTCTCCTGATGATGTATTTGTAATTAACGTACTAATAGAATTTGAATGGAAATATAATTACTAAATACACTGATGGCCACCGTAAATGCAACACTCTGAAGGAAACATGCAAATAACCTGAAATTTACAACATGCATTTGCAGAGATGAGATATGCAAATGATTAGAATTGCAGAGCAGACGCACATGACGTGCGGCTGTGGCGCCACTTCAAAGCGCTATTTAAGGCTTGGAGTTTTCGACGGTTTCAAATCCACCACTCATCTGATAATTGCAAACTCAAGCCCCGCTGTGTCAAATGTGCCGGTGCCCACAAGACGACGGAGTGCAAATCCAAAAAGATAGACACGCCTGTTTGCTGTAACTGTCTTCAGCCAGGCCACACAGCGAACTACAAGGGATGTTCTAAATACCCTGTTTTCAAGCCGGCTGCCAAAAAATCCCAAGCGGACAAGACATCGAACACCGGTTGTTCGTCCAAGCCATCTGCTGTTGTTCCTGGCGTCAGCTACGCCAGCGTTGCCTCTGCCCCAGACAAGAATGTTCCACCTGCCGAAACTTGACAGCCAAAAACTGTTGTTCCACCTAACAGAACTGCTGCAAACACTAAAAAATTAAATGTGCAATCACCTCAGGGCCCTTCGGACATTAATGTATTCAAAGAATTATTTGATAGCTGTAAAGAAATTATGAACATGTTTAAGGGCTCATCTATCATGAGTATCCTTTCTAAAATCTCTGCTAAACTACCAGAATTGCGTGCTGCAGAGCACGCAATTGACAAAATGTTTATACTTTTTAATATCTTTGAAGAAATTTTCAGTTCACCTTGTATTGAATAATCATGTCTAACTCTGTATGTAATGTTGTAAATATTATTACATGGAATGCAAATGGTTTGTCTGGCAAGCTCCACGAGCTGCGAGACTTTGTAGATAAGTTCAACCCTGAATTTTTATTCCTACAAGAACACAAGCTTGGCCCAACTGATTCAATGTATGTTGCTAATTATTGTGTGTACAGAAGCTGCAGAAATTCAAATACAGCTCTTCGCAGAGGAGGTGGTACAGCTCTCCTTGTCAAACGCTGTATTCCTCATTATCAAATAACAATACCACAGCTTTCAGCCATAGAGGCCACAGCTATTGCAATCACAACAAACACTAACATTACATACACATTCGTCTCCACCTATATTCCACCATCGAGACAGAGAGCTGTTGTGGAGGCAGATCTCACTAAACTACTTACACTTGGTTCACATGTTGTTCTAGGTGGAGATTTGAACGCAAGACACCGCGCGTGGAACTGCTATTCAACAAACACTATTGGCAAATTAATCTTCGAATTAGCCGGGAAGGCTGGTTATAGCATAGCAGCTCCTAAAACCCCAACACGGTATGCTGTTGGTTCTACAAGTGTTATAGATTTCTTCCTGCTCCGAAATACCAGCGCTGCGCTGGATGTTTCGGTGCTTGACGAATTGTCCTCGGACCATAACCCTGTTAGAATGATCTTGGGTATCAGCAGTTATACCACAACATACAAAAAGGCCTTTCGTACTGACTGGCAGAAATATGTCAAAGCCTTAAACAACATTCAGTACTCTATACCAACGATACATTCGGGGAAGGACATTGACAGTTTGGTCAAGGAATTCACCGAAAAAATTCAATCAGCACACAACTATGCTCGATTTGAAGTTAAACAAACAAAGTTATATCAGCCAAGAGAAGTTCGAGAGATCATAAAACAGCGTAATGCAGCTAGACGCCTGTTTCAAAGAACAAGACACCCGGATGATAAAAGAAATTTTAACAGGTTGTGTACGGCAGTCAAGTCCGTCACTAAAGTACATGCACAACGCAGCTGGACCAACTACCTTGAATCGCTCTCCACGGATGATAATTCACTGTGGAAGGCCGTGAAGAGGTATACAAAATGCTACAAAATCATTCCGCCCCTTAAAGGCCCTGACAGGATCCACCACACTGAAACTGAGAAAGCAGAAACTTTAGCATTGCATCTGGAATCTCAGTTTCGCACTAACAACATAGGTGATACACAAACAGAACATCGGATCTCTAGCTTTTACTCCACTTTTACTCCAAGCCCCTACACAGACAACACCATTTCGGTCATGCCGTCGGAAGTCTGCAGTTACATCAAAACGCTAAAAAATGGAAAAAGCCCTGGATACGACCAAATCACGAATATGATGGTAAAGAGATTTCCTATGAAAACGATATGCTATCTTACTAAAGTATTCAACATCATTCTCAAGCATCAGCACTTTCCGGAGTCCTGGAAACTCGCCAAAGTAATGCCTATCCTTAAGCCGGGAAAGCCTCCATCTGATCCAGGGTCCTACAGACCTATCAGTTTGTTGTCCACCATTAGCAAGCTCCTGGAAGCTGTTCTACTTAACAGAATGCAAAACTTCATTGATGAAAGAAATCTGCTCATCCCATACCAATTTGGGTTTAGAAGCAAGCATTCCACTACCCATCAACTCTACAGAGTGGTAGAGCTTATCTCCAGTGGACTGAAGACCAGAAAAGTTACAGGAGGACTCTTCTTAGATGTAGCAAAGGCCTTCGATCGGGTATGGCTGGATGCCCTCATATACAAACTACACCACCTGGGTTTTCCAGGCCACATCACTAACATTATTCACTCCTACCTAACCGGTAGACACTTCGTTGTTCACGTTTCTGGAACACTCTCATCCCCCCGTGCTATTCTCGCAGGGGTCCCCCAGGGGTCCCTTTTGGGCCCCACTTTATTCAACCTCTACGTGAACGACATCCCCACTACAGACAACACTACACTCGCAATGTATGCTGATGACACTGCGATCCTGACTCAAACTGCATTTGTTGGTTCAGCAATCCAACGATTACAAAATCACATACAATTACTTGAGACTTGGCTGACCAAATGGAAGGTCAAAATCAACGTGGACAAGACCACAGCAATTTTGTTCACCAAAAAAGAAAAATTTCCAAATCAGCTGAAACTCTATGGAGAGACCATCCCCTGGGCCAAGCAAGTCCTTTATTTGGGGGTGATCCTCAGTAAAAGATTCTCATGGAACCCACATATTACATGTTGTTTGAAAAAGTTTCGAGCACGTAAAGCATCACTTAACCCCTTAATTGCTCGAAACAGTGTTTTATCTATAGATAATAAGTTGCTTATCTACAAAACCATGTTGCGTTCTATTCTTTGTTATGCATGCCCGGTATGGGCGTATTCTAATAAGTCCATTCGATCAAAACTCCAGACAGCTCAGAACTGTGTTCTGAGACAGATTGTATGTGCCCCATGGTACATTAGGAATGCTAAAATTCATGAAGAATTAAAAATTGAACTGGTCAGGTCGTTCTGTGTTCGCCTGGCCAGACGTTTTTTCGATGGATTATATAATTTAAATAATCCCTCCATCACCTTGTATAGTTATGATATATATGACGATAATAATTTTCATCGCCCCATGGCGATACTCAACGACTGTATGCCATAATCCGATCTCCTCTGTATTTAATGTGCCTCTTTGTATCTGCTGCTCTCTCTCTCCTGTGTTTCTATAGATGAACTATTGTATTCAACTGTCTTTTGTAACCTTTAGACCTCTATTTTGCCACACCAAAAGTGCGAACTTTTCGTTGCTTAATTCGGTATTTTATTTCAGAACCACCAGCTCGTTCGGCTTTCTGCGCATTTGATTATAATTACCACTGCTGAGGTATAGACTTTAATTTGTAAATACTGCATATATCTTCTTTTATTTTTTACTCTAGTGAGCATCTGCTCCATTTAAGATTACCATAAAAAAACTATTATTAATTTAATGTAAGCTATTTTTTGTATACATATTGTTAGAAACCTACTAATGATATTCGATGAGGGGTAGGGCCTTCGGCCCAGGCACCCTGGTGCCAGCACCATGCGACCATGCAAGGTAAAGGCATTCGATTTTCATCTTAGCTACTTGTACGGTTTCAAATAACTGGTCAGGTGTTCTGTGTTCGCCTGGCCAGACGTTTTTTCGATGGATTATATAATTTAAATAATCCCTCCATCACCTTGTATAGTTATGATATATATGACGATAATAATTTCCATCGCCCCATGGTGATACTCAACGATTGTATAACATAATTCGATCTCCTCTTTATTTAATGTGCCTCTTTGTATCTGCTGCTCTCTCTCCTGTGTTTCTATAGATGAACTATTGTATTCAATTGTCTTTTGTAACCTTTATACCTCTATTTTGTCACACCAAAAGTGCGCACTTTTCCTTGCTTAATTCTGTATTTTATTTCAGAACCACCAGCTCGTTCGGCTTTCTACACATTTAATTATAATTACCACTGCTGAAGTAGAGACTTTAATTTGTAAATATTGTATATATCTTCTTTTATTTTTTACTCTAGTGGGCATCTGCTCCATTTAAGATTATCATAAAAAACTATTATTAATTTAATGTAAGCTATTTTTTGTATACATATTGTTAGAGACCTACTAATGATATTCGATGAGGGGTAGGGCCTTCGTACCAGGCACCCTGGTGCCAGCACCATGTGACTCGAACTTCGGAACGATTTCAAATTCGGCAACTGTGTTTTTCTTATGGATTTTAAAAAAATCGATCGATTATGCCTTGTACTAAACAGCGATCATCGTTTAATCAAGTATGCGAGTTCGTAAAGGGAAGTATAGTGGCTTACCGAGAGTGTAGATTACCTTTCAGGGAAATTGGGAGTCGTGTTAGACGAAACCAAACAACTGTAATGCGGATATGTGACCGTTGTATGCAGGAGAGTACGACGACCCGACGTGTTCGATTGCATCCACCTCAGGACACCACTTCACGTGATGGCAGAAACATTATGCGCATGGCAGTGGCGGATCGCTCAACCAAATCACGAACCATAGCACAGCACATTCTGTCTGCAACTCATCCAGTGTCTGCGCGTACTATTCGACGCCGTTTATAGCAGAGTGGTCTGTCCGCAAGACGTCTATTGCTTCGTTTAGCCTTGACGCTGAACCACAGACGTCTCCGCCGCCAATGGTGCGATGAAAGTGGGATGCGGACGGCAGAATGGAATGAAATTGTCTTTACTGACGAGTCACGCTTCCGTCTGCAACACCACGATCGTCGGACTTGGGTCTGGAGACACTGTGGAGAGAGGATGCTGAACAGCTACATTATGCACCGCCACACTGGTTCTGCACCGGGTATAATGGTATGCGGCGGTTTTGGATATCACTCTCGCACTCCTCTAGTACGGTTTTCAGGTACTTTAAACAGCCACCTCTACATCTCCGAGGTGTTGGAGCCAGTTGTACTTCCTTACCTTCAGGACTTGCCCACAGCCATATTTCAACAGGATAATGCGCGACCACACGTGGCACGCATTGTCCGAGGGTTCTACGTGAAACGCCAGATTGAATTGCTTCCCCAGCCGGCTCGCTTTCCGGATCTTTCGCCGCTAGAAAATATGTGGTCCATGGTTGCTGAACGATTGACCCAGATTACATCCCAAGCTGCCACGACAGATCAACTTTGGCAACGTGTGGAAGCTGCTTGGTCTGCTGCACCCGAAGAACACATCCAAAGTCTCTTTGAATCAATGCCGAGGAGTGTGGCAGCGGTGATCTCCAAAAATGGCGGCTACTCTAGCTACTGATTATAGAAGGAACCACACTTCATAGATGTCTCTAAATTTAGTCATTTGATACTTGGTCAGCATGTTATCTACTAAATAAATTTTGTTGTGATATATCTTGTCTTTCTTGGTGTTGCAATTTGAGTGAACAGCAGTTTAAAATGTTTTATGTTTTATGGTAAAATCTGAATCTTTAAGTCTTTTATAACCTTTAAACCTATGGTGTGGATATTCGATGAAATCAATAAAGTTCTTTCGAGCTGGATAGGTCTCCTTCAAATCATAATTTATGTAATTATTCACAAATTCTATTGTTATAAATCCATTATTATTAAATCCAATGTTATTAAAATCCATTGTCTTAAATATGTCGTAATAATAATTATGCCTTTTCATATTAACATTTAATTTAATTATAAAAATATTAATAATATTACTTGCAAAGTATCTGCACAACTACCGTAGAATGCAACAACTTCAGCTAGATAAATGAAGATACATTTAATAGAATAATCTATCCAAAGGTTTATGAGTATTTCTATGAGTTTAAAAATTCAAATAGAAAACGAGAAACGGCAAGCAATAGAATATATTGATGTGTCACGTCTGCACACCTTCAGTAATGCGTTACAACGAATATTCTTTTGAAAACTTTGTCTGAAACAATAGCCAATTAATTGTACTAAACTTTGCATTGGAACAGAATTTTAAAATTTGCATAATTAAACATTACGCTTGTCACTTTCGGCTGATACGGAAGATAAAATAATGTGTGCTTAGCTTCAAAATTTATATGTTCCTTACTCAAAATATGCACAAAAAATATTGCTTATTACTCAATTTCAAATAACGGAATATTACTTCCTTTCATCACCACTATACGTTTAGTATAATGGCTTACATAGAATTTTATAAAAGGGCCACTTTGTTTCGTTTATTTTCGTTTTTTCAGTCGTCTAGTTAAATGTTGTTGCAGTAAGCGGCAGCATTGTATATCCTTTGCGTAACTAAACGTGGATATGAATCAAGCCATAGAAAATATAAAATTTGCAGTATTTAATTTACGATGGGATATAAATCTTTTTCAAAAATTTAAAGATGAAGGTTCTATTTTTTTAACTTTAATTCTGTCCATAAATAGGCTCAAATAAAATTTTTGAAATAAGAAAAAATTATTTTGTTTCAGTATATATTATACATATATATATATGTGCGTGTATGCGTAAAGAACGTTTACTCGGTGATTTATTTCATATATATATGGAAAGTTGAAAAGTAAGTAGAAAAAAACACTGTGAGTTGATGTTAATTTACAATCTAGGATGATGAAAATTCCTAGCGATTTCAATCTAAGACCACAAACTGTTTTACAAACGGAACGGCATTAAATATCCAGCTATAGTAATAAATGGAGAATTAATTATTATTTACGTCGCAATGTGCATAATTTTATTTATAATTCAAAACAATATTTAGCAAATACGAGAAAATGGCTACGTTTGGATTATTTATTCTCAAATTTTCAGCCGGGTGAGAATTACTTTTAAGAACATAACACGTTTTAACATCGTTTCTTTAGTTTACATTAAAGTAACAGTATTGTATGGGTTAAAATAAAATACAGTATGAGACTTTATTTATCAGTTTCGGGAGTACTCATACAAAAGCAGATAAATAAGGCCCAAATTGCTCGATCATTAAAGATCTTTTAAATTCCTAACTACTGAAAATTAAAACAGCTGCTAAATTTTGTCATATACTTCAACTCAGCATAAAAAATCACTCATTCCACCTATTTTTAATTGTGCTAGGTTATATGCTCTCAATAAAATCAACAAAATTGGCATTCCTTTTCGAGTTCCATAGTATAAAGCTTCGTAAAGCAATATATCCTTAGGCCAAATGTTTAATTTCCACATTTTCTACATTACTTCCTAAGAATATGTACACTGCAAAAATTTCTTTTAAAGCCATCGATAAAAAAGCTATAGATTTTAAATGAACTGATGAAACAAACTATTAGGTATATAGCCGAATCTACAAGCATTATTCTGCTTTTCGAAGACCGTCACATTAATGTCCAGTTTAACTTTACGCTTCCTGATGCCTAAGATTCCTGATTTTTGTGGTTTAATTCCTATCTACAGTTTCGCGCAGTAATTAGCCATCTTCGGAATCTCGCCCTCGATCATTTCATGAACGTGATTTTGCCTTCTGGGATTGGTAATGAATGTCGTATATTCGGCATAACATGTAATATTCATGTTGGAATCATCTTTAAATTTGCGCATACATTTTGCATGAATCAAATAGATGAATGGCCTAAAGATGTAGCAATACTGTTGCAATCCAGCAATACTCCAGCACTTTGTTTAGAAGCACTTTGTTTCTATTGAAATATGAAATCGAAAGTTTCGTGAAATGTAATTCTGATATGAAAAAATATTTTATAATTTGTAATTTGATTCAGTAACAAATTATGAAATTTTCAAAAAGATGAGAGTCGGAGCACATTCTATAAATCCACAATGTGGTATTTACAGTAAGAACAACGCCATTTTTATTCGCATGAAGTATGGTACCATGCCTTATAAGAAACACGGAATGTTAAAACAGTTATCAAAATATAACTGTTTAAATATTCCGTGTTTAAGTAAACACGAGATATTAAATATCGGATAGCTTGTTTAATCCCCTGTAAAAATTTAGTTTATCAGACTATATCTGGAAATACTTTTGCGCCATTATTTTACTTGCAGTTTGAACAAGTCTATGAACGTTAGTAATCTGGATATAATTCCTGTTTTTAAAATTTACAGAAATAAAACCGGCCCAGCTATTCATCATGTCGCTTACAAGATATTGAATTGCTATGCTCACTTCGTATAGAAACGCGGTCATTAGTAATACCCGTAGTTAAAAGTGTTAGCGGCGAGTAGGACTGATTTTGAATGGAAATTAAGCGCATTGCTTTGCGCAGTATAAATGTTGTGTTTAAAATTTTCCTTTTATTTGTTTAGCCTCCACATTTTTTTTTTATTCGTTGTAAATTTGCCGCATCACATTAAGATAGATGTAATACAGGATATTTCAAACTCAATAGGTGTAGAAACTGAAATTTATTCCCCATGACACAATTTAAATATTATTTTGAATATTCTTCTTTAAACAGAAGTATTCAGATATGTAACGTTACCCGATACACGAAGAGCATATAGAGCACGAGATAAGTGCTAATCTACTTTATTAAGAATTTAATAATACGAACGAAAATATTAATTAAGGTGAAAGTGAGTATTACATTTGGCAAGCCGGCATTTCGGTTCAGTCAAGACACGGTTCGCATAATAATGAATATTTATTGCACACTAACTGTCTTTAACAGGAATATCAATTACGAAGACATAACTGGAAATCCTTATCGTCTAACAGTCCTTGCTATCAACCTCAAAAGAGCACGTCTGCGCTCACCCATGGCTAGATATAGTAAAAGGGTAGCTTGCCTTACACGGAACTCGTCCTTTCCCTCCCACGTGTGGGACAAATTCTGCCTCTGGAGGATAAATGAAATAGCAGATAATGATGGTACGATCAGTGCCAAGGAAATGCCCTAAACTGCAAGAATGTCCTTAACCATCTTTGTTTCCTAACTGCCCTACATATGGGATCGAAAACAAAAATAACGCAACAGCAAATATACCTGAATTGCTTGAAAAATCGGGTAATCCTGATTATAAGCAATATTTAAATAAAGATCAAATGAAAAGGTCTACTCATTCTTATGAAACTGCGGAGCAATGAGTAAATTTCTTTCCGTTTGATTTAAAAATTAGAATATCTTGAAGTCATGATCATGTATTTTTAATGAATTGATATATTTTTACCACTACTTCTACGTTCGAGCATAAAAATTAGAGTTGCAGAATATATGGTGTGACGGCTTTGGAAAAATTCAGTAATGCATTAAAAAGAATACTGTTCCGAAAACCTCTGAAGCAATAGCTCATTGACTGAACTAAATGTTGCATGGGAACAGAATCTTAGAATTTACTTTCTTAAGCATTACACTTGTTAATCTCTGTTGATACAAAAAAAAGGAAATGTTTAATTAGCTTCAAAATTTATAGCATCCTTATTGAAAATTTACACAAGAAATATTTTTTTTAATTTTAAGTAACTGAACATCAGTTATATTCACCACCACCTTTTAGTACAAAGTTTACCTAAAATTTTACAAATGGGTTTGCTTGTATGGTTCATTTCGTATCGAAATTGTATAATCTAGCGAAATGTTGTTGCGGTTTGCGACAGCTTTGTTACTAACCGAAGAAATTTACGAGGTCGGTGGCGTAACGCATGGCCATGCCTATTTGGGTGCCGAACGAATTTTTTATGGGGTCATTCTTAGAAAACTGAAGGGAAAATTCAAGCGGAATGGTACTTGGAATGCGGAGTAGTAGCACTTGAAATACGTAAATTATGCTTGCGTTTTCAATGGCGTGTTCGAGTAAGTAGTTCGATCTAATACTTATGTTGCCTAATGAGCTTTCGATCTCATGGCTAGCTCTGAAAAAGATTCGTAAGTCATCTACCCGATGAATTTAACAGCTATCTTTGTACAAATAGAGCACTCGAAATCTTTAAAGCTAATAAAAAGATTTATTTACACATACACACATGATAAATGAAAGGAAAATAATTATCTAACTACAGAGTGCAAACATCGCCATCGTCCTCGCGAAAAGCTCTCTTCTCGTTCTCTGGCGTCCTATGACGTCAGTCCCCATCTGTCTTTTGATTGCGTGGCGTAGTGATGCCATTCCCAACATCCTCCCCCCTTTGAGTTGCTGGACAGCTACTCAAAACATTCAAGTTTGTCAAGTTCAGCCTAAGTGGCATCTTAACAGTTCTACCAGAACATTCTTTCAGTCTTAGGACTGTCACATGCATCGGAGACATCAATTGGATCCGGAGATTGGGACGATCCAAAAAACTTCTGAATGATAAAAGGTAGACAAATCGCTTCCCATACTAGAAACTGAAGACTTTACAGGCGATTGGGGGTTTTGAGGATCACTTAAATGACGTGAACTTGACAACTCATCATCTTGAACTTCTAGAGGAAATACTCATTGTATCGGATGTATCAAATAGTTAGACTGCTTTCTTAATTTAACTGTTCTCACTTTACCATCTTTTCCAGGAATCAGTTCTGTAACCCTAGCTAACGGCCAATTCAAACATTTTTTATGTCATCTCCTACCAAAACAACGTCATTTACTCGAATATTTGGAAACTGTGAATTTTGCTGTCGTTTGTGAATAAGTAATCCCAAGTATTCTTTTCGAAAACGTACTCGGAGGTCTTCCATTAATTTCGCACGAAATCTGATTCTTTTTCTAAGATGACCTGTGTCCACTGCGTCTATGTCAGTTACATCTAAATTGGATTTATCTGTCAAAGCGTAGCTGGCGTAAGTGGAACCAAGTCCTCTGAATCTTCGGACAAATATGCCTTCTGTATTTCTGCCTGTCGAGTTACTTTACTCCAATCAATTTGTAACAAATTCTTGTAAGCTCCCCTAAAGTTTGTACCGTTGTCAGCATGTATCACTCTAAGTCTTCCTCTTCTAGCAACAAAACGTCTACGTGATAACAGAAAAGCATCAGTGGATAGCGACGTTATTAACTCTAAATGTTTTGCTCTATTGAGAGCACATGTATAGAGAACCATCCATACTTTTTCCCCACATTTTACAAATAGGGGACCAGCTAAACCAATACCTACTACATCAAAAGCTGTTGCATTTCCCACTCTATCAGCAGGTAAGGAAACTGGTTCAGTGATTAAAGATTTAGCTTTGTATCTTCGATATTTAATACAGCCATTCAGAACACTACGTATCACACTTCTCCCTCTTATAATCCAGTACTTTTCACGCAATACACTTAGTAATATCTGGGTTCCAGCATGATAGTTTTCTCGGTGAAAATATTCAATCAGTCTCTGAGTAAAGATACATTTATCAGGAAGAAGCACCGGTGAAATGAAGAAAGGCTTATCTATGCGTTCAGTAATTCGAGTTTTAACTCGGATAATTCCGTTCACTTCTTTGAAAACGCACAAGTTTCGAATAGAGCTTTCAACTGGAAAAAATAGAGCTTGAACATATCGAATAAGCAGCATCTCAGCATTTTCAATCTCCTGCATTAAAAGTTCTGCCCCCTGTCTAGTATCGGGACTCGATCTTGTATTATTAATAAATCTTAGAATCCACGCAACCATTCTAATTATCGAATGGAAATTTGGGAATTTAAAGGCATACCAGGGGATTTTGTCTTCTGACAAATTAACATTACATAGCCTAACCTTTCTTCTTTCAAGAGTTATTTCGGGTGTTTCAGTCGTCAATATCTCGCTATTAGGCCAGTTGTCTGGTGTTTGTAACAACCATGTTGGGCCTTTCCACCAGCAGCATTCTAACAATTTCTTAGGCGAACACCCTCGCGAAATCAGATCCGCGGGATTAATTTTTCCCGGCACATGTCGCCATTTATTATTTGGAAAGAGATTATTTATTTCCTTTACTCTGTTTGAGACAAAACTGTCCAATCACCATATTCTTTTAACCAGTATAAAGCTGTCATAGAGTCGCTCCAAAATATTGTTTTAATATCATGGCCGCTTAATGCCTGCTTCACTGAATGTGCTAACCTGGCACCAGTGCAACAAGCCATTAACTCTAACCTAGGGATCGTTACTTTTTTTAAAGGCGCAACTCTGGTTTTTGCTCTAACAAAGTAAATATTTACCCCTTGAGAGGTTTTCGTTCTGAAAAAAAAAACAGGTGGCATATGCCTCTTTGCATGCATCTACAAAAACATGCATCTCGGTGGAATCGTTTATTTCAACATAACGTGAGATTTCGATGTTCCTTAATCCGGTTATTTCTCTAAACCCTCTTTTAAAATCCATCTGAATGTTGTCTGGTAGGGGAGTATCCCACTTAAAATTTAAATTCCACACTTTCTGCAATAAAGGTTTAGGCGGTAAGATTGCAGGACTCAACAAACCTATAGGATCAAATATTTTCTGAACTGTAGCTAAAATGATTCTTTCAGTCAAATTCTGATCTTCGCTCACAATATAAAAGTTTAAATTACACTTAAGAGTGTTCTTATCAAGATCCCACAAAATTCCTAATATTTTAGTGACACCAGTGCTTTTAGAAACAAATTTACATTTTACATTACTCTCCCAATTTCTCAAGTTAAAACAACCCCGTGACAAAATATCTTTCGCTTTAACAATAAAATTTTCCTCTTCCTTAACATTCGCAACGCCGGAAACACAATTATCAACATAAAAAGGACGTTTCAGTTTTTTGCGCTAAAGCATCAATTTCGGAAGGTACGTTATCTAATAAATGGGTAATTGAAGCTGCTAATAAAAATGGGCTCGACTTTAACCCAAATACCACTCTGCAATGTCTCTAAACAATCTGTTCATTCTCGGACGGATAAAAAAACCGCAAGAAATCTCTATGTTGAGGGGCTATGCTTAGCATTAGAAATGCTTTCTCAATATCGGAAGACAATCCTATTGGATGAATTCGAAACTTATCATTTATATCTGGAATTATTTCTAATAAGTTCGGGCCGTTATACAAAAGGTCGTACCACTTTCTCGAGCAGGCGCGTCAAAGACAAGCCTAATTTTGGTAGTGGTACTGTCTTTAATTACTGGCCGATGAGGCAAAAAATGTCCTATGTCAATATTATCAGTTACCCTTTCAATTATATTCAATTTTTCCCATTCCTGGAGAATAGCAGTATATTCTTCTAAAAATGCTTTATCTTGTGCTCGCTGGCACATCCTCTTATGCCGCTTCCAAGTTAAATCTTTATTTGTCGGTAAATCGGCCATATCAGATTTAAAATGTAAACAAAGTTCATATCTACCGTCCGAAAGAATTTTCACATTATTTTCGAACTCTCCCAAAACACTGGAATATTCTAAATTCTTTTTATTATTGTATATGGGATCTGAAATTCTTATGGATGCCAAAGACCATAAATCTTTTATCGAATAATTGCTAACATACAACGAAATTACATTCCGAATAGCATCATCACTGCTATCTCCAAATGATTCATGATTCCCAGTTAACAAATATCCCAAACAAGTCTGAATTAAAAATAATCCTGACGCCAATCTAACAGATTTATTAGTAAACAAAGCGCCGGTAATATTCGCTCCCAAAAGAAGGCAGATCTCAGGATCTGAGGAACTCAAATCAGACAAACTGACGTCTCTCTCTTTCAGTTCATTAAGAATTTAATAATCGTTCACTCTTGGCACTGTGCCACAAATTTTGCTTTTTGAAAGTGCTTCTATTTGAAAGGAGAAAGATTCATCTAATGACGAAATGAAAAAAATTATAAACATCGTGATTCTGCACTTGCGTTTCTCTCCCCCCGAATAAAGCATGCTTCAATTTAATTCGCCTTAATGGTTTTAAATGTAAATTCTCTAATAATTTTTTACTGACATACAAATGCTGAGAAGCTGTATCCAATATTGTGCGTACTTTAAGCTCAATATTTTTTATTTTAATTTTAACCGTTAGTCATTAAATCAACATTTTCTATTCTACAGTTATTAGTCAATGTACTGGTTTGAGTTACGTCACTTCGAGACTTTTCATTTGCGTTTTTTTCTCGGCGATTGGGACACATTAGACAATGATGATTTTTAAGACAGTGCTTGCAAGAAATGTTTACTCGACATGTTTTACAAGTATGTCCCAATCTAAAACATCTAAAACAGGCACCCTTTTTAATTAATATATTTCTCTTAGCTTCTAATGTCATATTTCTAGCGGAAAAACTTTCATTAGTTGGATGCCGTTTCTCGCAAAAGAAGCAGTTAAATTGCGCTTACCTGGGCTCTCAGAATTCGATGTACTCATTAGTGCAGCTGCAGTGGCGGAATCTATGTTTTTATTTAGCGTATCCTTTTTCTTAGAAATATGATTGGAACTAAATCCAGTACGGGCTAACACAACCATTTCTTCTCCTTTCACTTCTTGTTTCAGGAAATTCATCAAATTTTCAAGGCATCGGTCATCAGCTCGAGGTGCTTCTCTCTTCTTTCTCGAGGTGCTTACACTTCTTCGGGCAGGCAGGATTCTACTAACGGCGTTACGAAATCACCATACTTCTCTTGAGTTCTCCCAAGACTTTCTAAAGCTCTAATCTTGGTTTCTAAATCATCGTAGAGCGTAGGAAGATCTGTCTTCACACGTCCACTGCTTGCATTACGCATAACCATGCTTAGAAGATCTCTTACGTATATCTGTACAAGTAAGTCTTCTCTTCCAAACATCTCTCGAAGCTGGGCGATTGCTTTCGGATAATTCGACGCCGTTAAAGGAAAGCTCTCCTCTACCCGTTCGGCTTTGGAATCAGGAACAACTGCTTGCAGAAGGTACTGGAATTTATCTTCATCTGGAATCGTAGGATCTTCATGGATCTTCGAAAACTGGCTCCAAAACGTCAGAAATTCTTTGGCCTCGCCGCTGAATTTCTTTAGCTCGATCTTCGGCAGTTTAAATGTGCGTTTCTCAGGTAATTCAGCAGGTAAAGGACTTTTCAACATCTTTTCGGTTTGAGAACACAGTTCAAAATATCTATCTCTGTAGGGCTCAGATGAACTACAATCTTCTTCATATAACGTTTCAGCATCTTTAGATGGAAGACTTCTTGCCGTTAGTTCCTTTTGGCAAATTTCAAGTCGATTAAACTTGTCTTTAAGTTGCAGTTCCAGAACCGAAAGTAACTTTAAATCTTGAATGTCTGATTTCAATTCTGCATCAATTTTGTTTGCACAAGACGTAAAGGAAGTTCTTAGACATTTCCGTTCAGTTTTCAGCTGCGTAAGATCCATTTTTCAATTTATTTTAGCTGTTATCGTGCCGCACATTGGTGCGCCAGTAAATGTTGCCTAATGAGCTTTCGATCTCATGGCCAGCTCTGAAAAGGATTCGTAAGTCATCTACCCGATGAATTTAACAGCTATCTTTGTATAAATAGAGCATTCGAAATCTTTAAAGCTAATAAAATGATTTATTTACACATACACACATGATAAATGAAAGGAAAATAGCTATCTAACTACAGAGTGCAAACATCGCCATCGTCCTCGCGAGAAGCTCTCTTCTCGTTCTCTGGTGTCCTATGACATCAGTCCCGATCTGTCGTTTGATTGGATGGCGTAGTGATGCCATTCCCAACAACTTAAATTATATATTTGTCGCACGTTGTGGTGCTATGAGGCTTCAGTTACTTAAAAGTCCGAGTTTACATTAATTTTGTCTACGATTAGAAAGGAACATGAACAAAGCACCAGAAATTCGAAAACTGGAGGTAATTAATTTACAACGTGATATAAATGTTATTAAACATTTAAAGAAGCAGGTTTTATTCTGTTAATTGTAATTCTGTCAAAATATAAACGGGTGCAATAAAAATGCTTAAAATAAGAATAATAATTTTCTTTCAAAATATATTTTTATGTGAAAAGCTTTTATTCGGTGAATTTTATTTCCATTTATATGTGAAAAGTAAAAATGTAAGAAGAAAATAACCCTATAACTGATGATCATCTACAATACATCATGAAGATAATTTCTAGCGATAAGTATCTAAGACTACAAACTATATAAGAATCGACGCACCATTAAATATCGAGCTATAGAAAGAAATAAAATGACTGTTATTATTTACAGAGAAACGTGCAAATTTATTTAGTTTTCCAAAAAGATTTATTAAATGCCAGAAAGAGGCTAGATTGTGATTATTTATTCTCAAATTTTCTACCAGCTGGAAAGTTTTTCCTAAGAACGTATTTAGTTTTCATATTCTTTTTTAGTTTACATTATACTAACATAACTCCATGGGATCGTATGTAAAATACAGTATGGGCCTTCATTTATTAGTTTCAGGAGTTTACCTGTGTGCTGATAAGAAGCTTATAAATAAGGCTCATACTGCTCGATCTCTAAAGTTCCTTCAGATTCTCAAGCCTGAAAAATTGGTATTCCTATTCATTCCATAGTTCACAGTTTCATAAGGCAACATATCCTTAATCCACATATTTAGTTTTCATATTTTCTCCTTTATTTCAATGAATATTGACACTCCAAAAAGATGTTTTGAAGTCATCCTTAAGCCTACACATATTCTGGTATCTGTAGTGCTATTCTGGGGTTCTACTGCCTAAGTAGTACTTTCCAGAGGTATTTACAGAGTTCATTATGGAGCCTTAGAATGAATGGTAAATAAAATGTGTCCCTATTAGGACTTCTTGCAATTCGAAAAGAATAGAAGCAGCGCTTTCCTCTACAGACACTAAGGGCAGCAACTGGTGCCATCTGCAGCATTGTAGGAAATCTGGGAGCTGCCGGAAAGTGTCGATGAGTATTCCCAGGTATGAGAGTAGTGTGGATTTCCAGGTGACGGTGTCCAATCCAGGAAAATAAGAGGAAGGAAATTATTTAATTTTTAAGAACTTGCTTCGTTAAGCGTAAGATGTACTTCGGCTATGGGCAGGTGACGGGTAAAGCCACATTTCATCTGAAAAATCATTGTTCGCGTATCAGATATCCTGCATACGGACGAATGAAGAATCGTCTGCTAAGATTTTAAAATTTATAAGTGCAGCGAGGTTCACAGTAGTATAGGCAGTCCCTTTGTTTTAGAATTAACATTCAACTTGTTCAGTCATGTCCTGAATTTCCAGAATGATGGTGGACATTTTCATTTTGTATGAAGTAGAGTTTGCCAGTGATATTCTGCAGCAATATGCTTTGCAGGATTTGCAATTTCTTCAGTTCATTTTCTTTCGCACTTGCCCAGACTGGTTAGTATCAGGAAACCACTTTCATGTTAAAGATAGCTTGAATATAAATTTTATATAATAAAATATTTACTACAAATTTTTGTCCATTAAGAAAACACTTTTCCGTCTCCATATAATTTATGCTGACAGCCAAACTTAATTTTGATATTGAACAACTACTAGTTGTATTATGCAAGACTCGAGTACTTGGAATGCATAAAATAGTCGCAATTTAATAAAGCATTGTATGCACAGGAAATTCGTTCAAATAAAGCTGAAGCTAAAATTAAAGTTCTATTTCTTTAATGCCTATTATTTTTTATACACGTGATAATTCTAATTAATCTACTATGAAAGAAAGATGTTCAGAACTATTTGTATTACAGTCAACGAAATTTAATAATGTAATTAGAGATTTTATTATACACGGAAATCTTGTAATATTACTAGAAATTTCAGTAATGTTCATTAAATAATATAATACTGGAATTTTATTAAAAGTTGATGATATCAAAACGTTTTTCTTATTTCTCTCTTTTTTTAATTTTAAATGTGCACTTCAGTCAATACTTAAAATCATGGATCACAAAATTGTTCCACAGTTTTGATGATTTGTATATAAACATAAACGACCTACATTCTTATCTAAGAAAACTCAGTTATTTTTAAATTTACAAATGTTTTCCCGAAAGTAATTAAGTACATCTCGAAGCCATTTTGGCTACTTGTTTTCTAAATGAGCTCTCTACTGAAGTAAAGTACTCAATTTATAATTTACTACTTCTGCATCAATACGTCTGCGAGGTTTAGATACATTTATACTCAAATATCAGGAAGGATTTTAAAATATACATGGCACAGCACCATGTATGAGCCGGTCATACACCTCATATTCAATTTCATAGATTACAAACTGCTTTGCAATTATGTGTTACTGATCAACATGCTTTAGACAAATTACGGAGTTTTTAATTCTCTGAAATCTCGCGGAATTTCACTTAACTACGCAGCCCTTCTTTTAGGTAATTTAGGTAACGAAAAAGTAGTAACATGCTTATATTTGTCGTAATTACACTTGGAAGAAAACACATAGCTGGCTCGAAGCATCCTGTATACAAATATTCGTTTAAAAGAAATAATTTAATCAAAATAAAGAATTCTTAACATACTATACAAAACAAGTATTCAAAACAACACTATGCAAAATATTCAAACTAGAGCAAATACATTCGATGTTAAAAGGAAGTATTTGAAAAGTTTTGAGAAGAGCAGAAAATTCCCCCAAATAAAGCTAAAAATGAAAAAGAATAAAACGAAATATAGATAAAACATAAGTACTCTTACATAAAACGTATATTAAATTATTTAAAATCACCTGGAATAGCAAAATCACATGAACTTTGCCCTTCAAGGCCATTATAGACATGGCTGAAAGATGCCTTTCGTAAAGTCAAATCAAGAGACTTCGCTGCTGACCAGGCGAGAGCAATTTGCAAATGCCACGAGCTTTCTAGCATGGAAGTCGAAGGATTTGAGTTTGCAGGACATTATCGCATTTAGCAGCGAGATTTGACCAGAAACATTGCATATCTCCTAAAAGCAATTATACGCAGTACAGGGTTTATAATATTTAAATAGTAATAACCATTAAAATTATATTGGAGAAGAATAGGTAAAGTTCAGCCATTTTGCAGATATTGAACAAAATGTCATCAATTTAAAAGCTAAGAGCCCTTTATTATTCTTCTGCATAAACTGAAAGCTGTAAACTCACTATTAATAAGATAAATTATAATATTCGATTCCAGTTTAACGTTTAGTGTAATCAGTGAATATTTCGACCGATATTCATTTTCAAAAACGTCATAGCAGGTATTTTCCATCCCGTGACATTTCTCATTTTCTATTTGAATTTTTAAATCCCTATGCTGTGGCGGCCATGGATTCGAGTGCATTTTTGTACTAAAGAAACCTTTAATTTCTCTGGATGGAATTCTTTCATTCTACGGGTATATGAACAGTTTTTCAGTTAACAATTTTAAGGCAGTATATATTTATTATAAACAGAAATATTAATATTACAAGACATATTTTTTATTAAGAAATATTTATAACAGTAAACTAAGAAAGTGAGGAAAGTAACATTCGACTGTCCGGTATTCAACTAAACAGAACGCTCAAATAACAGGAATATTTCAAAACTTTTGGGATTCCTTCCTTGCTTGAAATGTAAAAAAATCAGAGACATGTGAAGCCATTTAGCTGAGGATGAAGTAGTTGAAAATAGATGATGAAAACTTGGATAAATAGTACTAATAACTTTGGAGCAAATATAATTAATTGATAGTGAGATAAATCAAAGCTCATGAATGATTTGTAAGAGGCAAAGTTCAAGCTTTTTGTGAGAATGCAAATTAGTAAAATGATGAATTGTTGAATTACACCACACAATGGGTATAGCACTTTTTAAGCAATTTTTTTGCAGGAGTGAAGTAAAATGATGCAGATTACCAATTGGAGTATGAGATATATTTTTTGGCCTAATGCAATCTTGTCTGAGAAGAGGATCATAGTTAGAGAGTGCTTTCATGGGTTTGTGGAAGAGTTTTCAACACTGGAGAAGAACTTGTGAGGTGTCGTTAAGACGTAAGATTCTATGAGGTCAATTTTTAAGTCGTAATGAATTTGATCATATCTAAGGTAGATTGGGCTGAAAGCAGATGTCGAAGAATTTTATTCTGAATGGCTTGAAGTTTATTTCCTTAATTACTGTTAATAATGCTTCAAGCAGGGATAGCATAGGTTATGATGGGTGTGACCATGGTAACGTAGAGCTTTTTTTTATTTTCCACTGAAAGGGTAGAGTTTCTTTTTATTAAAGAAAAATGCTCATAACAGCAGCTTTTGCCATTTTTGAGACATAATTGGTATGTGCTCTGAATTTAAGTTTGCTGTAGAGGATGACACCCAGGTATCGATGATTTTTGTCACGATGTTGTTTGTATGGCAACGCTTTTGATGTTGGAGTGGTTGGTGTTTTGAAATGGCTTATGTTGCAATGAAGGACGTGGTGGCAAAATTTCAGTCGCGTATTTTGGATGTGCAAGGTAAATTTAGTATTAAAAGGTACGATGTTGGAGTTGTTAACTAGTCTTTTGTTCACGAGTGTGTTAATAAGGATTTTATTCACGGATGTGTGTTGGAATTGGTATGCTCTGTGTCTCAGAAGAGAGGGTGGAAGGATGAAGTGCTGGAAATTGATGGGTTTTCCTGATGTTTGAAATTGATATTTCCGCTGTTTGTAGAAGCATTCACAATGGTAAGTGCATTTTACTTTATTGTTATTCTTATCTTGCAGAATGTTATGTTCATTGGCTCTTTTATACGAATTTCTGTCGTTATTGTTCTTTTCTGAATTGTTTATAATTTATTTTAGCTTATTTTGCTGATTTATGCGAAATGCCGAGCTGTCCGCAATGCCTAGATTGTGCAATTCGCTGATTTGATTTAAGGTAACACAGAACGCTGTGTACATGGTATTGTGTGAAATTTATTGTTGTTATGTTAGTTTACTTCAGCGACGTGTGCGTAATTCCTAGATTCCTACTCTGCATAGAGTGTGCAAATTAATGATTTTTTAAGTTAAAACAGATCGCTGTGTACATGCATTCTTGTCAAATATTTTTAGTTAGAGACTTTACGTTTTTGCTACCTAAATGTTTTGTTTTTGTTTTGGATTTTTGGCCTGAATTGATTGCTAAAAATGTGGTTTTTGCAGGCATTTTAGTTGGAAATGTAAACAAAAAATTTAGATAGTAATATGTCGCCGAGAAATTTGTCGCCAACGGAGGACGTGTATAAGAGTAGTTCCGTGAAATCATCATTCATCATTTATTTATGTAATCATTGGTTAACCAACGAATCATTCTTTATTAAACGACGTAAATACTTCGGGGACATAATTTCGAATTCATTCATTTATTTTTCACTTTTAGTCATTTTATTTAGTACATTTAATTTTTATCCGGGTAGTAATTTTTCATTTTGTCTGCAAATTCTTGAATTAAGTCGATTTGTTCAATTTTAAGACAAATTTGCTTTTCACTGTTATAGTAAGCGCCCATCATACCATCTCTAGAATTAGAATATTTTATCGACATTTGTTATCACTTTTTAGGCGATAATTTACAGACTCTTTCAAGTATACCTTTTAGGCCAAGTATACCTTTTAAGTATACCTATTCCTTTTTAAGCCCTTTCAAGTATACGCCGCTGCATTTTATTTAATTTGAATTTGAGTATTCATTTGTCTATATCTGTTCTACTAAATTAATCTTCCGCTTCCGAATTTCAATCTTCAAAATTTATATAATAATTGCAAGTGCTGCAAAACTCCAAAACGATTTTTACCACTAGGAACAATCTTAAATATTGATGATATTTATCCATTACCTGAAAAGCTTATTATCGAAGCAAAGGGCTTCCTTTCGTATCACGTTCTCAATTTTACCTCCTACGGAGAACTCTCAGCTTCGGACTTCATCCTATACCTGGCCCATTTGCGATTCTGTGAACATACTACAAGAGCATGAACGAATGAATGCCAGGAAAACAGCAGAGCATCAAATGTTATTATAGCATCGAATTTTTTAATACAGGAAAATATTTTTCTTTAAACATGTAAACAGGACATTTAACATACGTCATTTTAATGGAAACATGCCTTTACAAAATTGTTTTAACAAAACGGTGTCCATACTTATCCGACCAGAGACAGTTTCCAGGGCCACCACTAGGATACGTTTTCAATACACAAATAATTAGGAGAAAAGAATTGTATGGATATTTTTACAGGTTGCAAAGCTATGCAACATGCACCTCAGGGCACTACTTCAACTGAGCTGGACAACGTCGCACAAATAGTGTGATATTCCAGCAATAATAGTGGAACTTGGAACTTGAAGATACGCAACATCAAAATACGGTACATAATACTCAAAATGCGTCCTCGCAACGCGATAGAAATCGCTTAGTGGCCGGGGTAGAAACTAAAATGAAGTATAGCAGCAGATGGATGACAGCTTCTTTTCCGAAATGCTAAGAGTGAATATTTTATTTTACAAAAATATATTTAATTCCGAATAAAACAACGTTTTCAAAATATTTTACTTTTAAATTAGCTTCATGCATTAGTTGATTTCCATAAACATCAACCTAAGTAAGTATTTTAATCGAAAGGAGTGGTCAATAAAAGAAGGTGTCACAGAACCGCGCTTTTGATTCCAAGACTTTATCATGAAGGTGTGGGAACGTAGCTTTAATTAGCCTCGAAAGAGCGGAATGAGGTAATTTCTTAAGTTTTAGAGCATACAAAACTCTCTTTTAGAAATAAAACGAGTTGTTCCTGTGATGTCTCAGCCATCTTTCGGAGCGAAAGGATTTTGCTCCTCTTGCTACGTAATATTCCTTTTTGTTTCAAGCTGCTT
>KK118475.1:33799-55993 GCA_000611955.2 Stegodyphus mimosarum
ATGTGTGCTTGTATGTATACATATATAAAATTTTCATAGCCTATAAATGCCATTTTCGTTTGGAAGCACTGGATATCGGCTATGTGAAACAGTCATTCTAAAAACGGGCACTCAAAGAAAATTTTACTATTGGAAGGAGAGAGAGCATATGGAACGGATTGTTGCGTAATCTCTTGAGAGAAATAGTAACGAACCGTGAAAAAAGTAAAGCATAGAATTTTGAAAGCGATGGAAAGAGAGATATTAGAAAATTAATGTCATTAAATAAAGCAGAAATAGTATTGTTAATACTAAGTATTACGAAAACCTCAGTTTACTAAGTGAAGAAAATTCGTAAATAATTAATGCAAATCGAAGCAAAAATGTAAATAAGTGTCTTCCGGTGAACAAGTCTTGAAAATATCTTTATTTCTTCTTTTCGAAAATAGAATTCAAGTTGCCTGACGAGAAATTTCAAAGCTTTTTCAGTTAGATATGATAAATCTCGCAAGAATGAAAGACAGAAATGGCATCTTTAAGGATAGTATTTTTAATGACAGGGGAAAAAACCCATTAAAAATGAATTAAAATTAGAGCAAGTTTGTGATCGATAGAAATATTAAATTTTTGTTGGAAACATAAGGACAAAATTTATTATAATCTTGTGCCATGCTCTTCTCTAAATGTAGGCAATGTCTGACAAACGAGATGCCATACAAATTTATTGTCGGCAAGCCAGCTATCGGTTAGATATCTTGTCGGCTAAATATCCTGTCGGGTAAATGTCTGGTTTGGCCGCTAAATATAATGTTAAGCTTACTCTTCGTGTCGGCTAACTGTTTGAGTCAGCGAATTTCCTTCAGCGGAATGTCCTGTCGGCTGAATGTCCGTGTCGGCAAACTATGTGTGTCGGCTAAATAACCTGTAGGCTAAGTATCTTTGTGTGGCTATGTGGTTGTCGGCTAAGTGTTACGTATGCATGAAAAATACATAAGATGCTCTCTTGGACAGTAATCACAAGTTAAAATGAAGGAGGCATATTTGGATCTGTGGAAGGAGGAGGGGCTTTGTCATTGTAAAGCATCATTACAGATTAGTTCCAGAAATGCGAATAAAAACCGGAATCCAAGTTTCGTTAAAATAAATAATAATGCCATACTTAGCTGTAGTTTATTCAGAACTAGTTTTATTTTATACATGTTCTCGCTGAGACCGCGGCCTTTGGAATTTAAATTATTCGTACAAATTCTTGATTTTCCTATCAAAGTAAATACTGTATATGAAGTGTACGTTGTGTAAGTTGTATATGAAGTGTATACGTTGAGATTGCTTGCAGAGCTAAAATGGTCCCAAATGATTTCTAAAATATACAAAATATTCTAATATTTCAGAAACAGAAAAAATTTCAAAAATTTTTACCCCGTGTTACTTATAGAGGAAGAACATAAAATGTGAAGGTGGGATTCAAAAATTAAGCTTATAAAAGTAATCTAAATAATTACATTGTGTAACAAGTTTATAAGTATTGTTATAAACGTAGAAAATTGGAATTAGAAAAATGATTCATTTAAATAAGTATCCTTTTAAGTCAGATGTATCAAGATTTCTGTAACGTTAACCTTTTACACGCCAATGTTCCATGAATGGAACATGGAATTTAAAATTTCATAAAGAAGACAATTTTATTAATATTGCTTTGTATAAATTATTACATGGAGAGTAAATATGGATTGATGTTTTAGTAGCAATATAATTCTTCTAAAAGAAAAATTATCTTGATAAAAAAATTCATTATTTCACCTTTTTTATTTCTTTTCTAATAGCAAAATTCAGAAATTCATATAAAATTAAAAATTCCACAAATGTTTTTAAAACTCAATGAGGACATTTAAAAAGGATCATTTTATGCATAGACAGTAAGTTATCGTAGAAAGATGATTATTATTTTTTACTACGAGGTAAGAAATGGGGGTGTTCCAGAAAGGGAACATTGGCGTGTAAAGGTATATTTTTTAACATGATGAAATTACTTTGATTGCCCTGAATAGAGGGACGGAGAAAGATTTTCCAAATGTGAAAAGTTCCAGTAAGTGTGGAAAACAGATGTTTATGACTGTTAACCTGTTTTCGACTCCCGTATATCCCCCTTCCTCCTCTTTCACACATTCCCGTAAGGGTTTGAAGTGATATACTTGCAGCTGCTAGAAAAAGCACGTGGCGTTTCTTGATAGGCTAGACGCTAGAGGTTGTTTATGACTCAGTGAAAGAGGCGTATATTTTGCAGTGTGGATTTCATTATTTTCCCGTTGTTTGCATTTTTGTTTCAGTTCGTGAAGATACGCTACGCTGATAAGATGGCTCATTCAAAACCATTTCAGACTGTTGAAGAAGTATTGGAATATTTTTATACATTATCAGATGATGATGAGTGTATTGATATTTGTCAACTGCCTCCAGAAGAAACTGAATGTTTGACAGATGAGGAAGACGTAAATGAAGATATTTTTGAGCCTGTTCTACCAGCGGATGAATGTGGAAAAATCGAAATTTCTAATAAAGTAGATGATGATGAAATATCTCAAGAAATTTCATTCGATCCTCAAGAACCTTCATCTTCAAAGGGAAGGAAGAATTTGAAGCGAAAATTAAACGCGAAAGAGAAAAACATTGAACATCGGTGGGGAAAAAATTTAAATTTTAACAAAATCCAAAAAACTGGCAGCATTGAAAAATATTTGCAAAGTGTTTCCTGAACTAGTTACTTTATCTCTAGTTGAGATTTTTCACAAGTTCCCAACTAGAGAATATTTGCTACATTTAGCAAATATGACAAGTCTTTACGCAATGCAGAAAGAAGAAGTTTTAGCTGTAGATGAAAACGATATTGGACAGTTTTTAGGATTACTGTTGTTTAGCGGGTATCATCAAGTACCTGGCGAAGATTTATACTGGAGCACTCAAGAAGATTTATCTGCCCCAGTAGTTTCTTCTGTAACGCCAAGAAATAGATTTCGGAAACTGAAAAAATATTTTCATATTATAGATAATACCAAGTTGGCATTAGAAGATAAAACGGGAAAAGTTTCTCCTTTTTATGAAGAACTGGAAAAAAACTTTCAACAGTTCGGCATCTTCCACTCTAAATTGAGTATAGATGAATCGATGGTCCCCTTTTATGGTCATCATTCGGCTAAAATGTTCATCCGCGGTAAACCAATTCGGTTTGGTTACAAAATATGGATGTTGTGTTCCAATAATGGCTACCCATACGCAATGAAAATCTATAGCGGGAAAAGTTCAGTAACAGAAAACTCCCCTCTGGGATCTAGAGTTGTGTGGGAACTTTTAACGAGTGTTGAAAATACAAGTAACCACGAAATTTTTTTTGATATCTTTTTTTCCTCCCATAAAATGTTCACGGATTTATCTGAAAAGAACTTTAAAGCAACTGGCACAATTCGGGATTTTCGGACTGGAAGATGCCCTCTCAAATCTCCAAAGGAGCTTCAAAATGGCAAAGAAGAAATTTTGATTACCGAAGTGACGGACAAGTTTACATTTGCCGTTGGAAAGACAGGGCTGTTGTAAGTATAGCATCCAATTATTCAACGCATGAACCTGTCAGTAAAACTAAGAGATTCTGCCGAGCCAAAAAAAAAAAAGAAAATTGATATTCCTCAGCCGTATCTTATAAAAATGTACAATGAAGGAATGGGAGGAGTCGATTTGCTAGATAGACTTCTTGGATCATATCGACCTACATTTAGAAGCAAAAAATGGTACTGGAATCTATTTAGCAATGCATTAAATATGGCTGTTGTTGCCGAGTTGATTCTACATACACATTTGCACAAAGGTACAGAAGTAGAACTGTCACATCTCAACTTCAGGAGAGAAGTAACTTTATGTCTGCTTCGCATGAAACCAAAAGTCCATTCAGTTCCTGGACCTCGTGCACATAACTTTGAATCTTTGAGAAAAACAGATTCCCATTATCTTGTGCCATCAACACAAGGACGTTGCGCTGTACGCCAGAAGAACACTAAAAACAAATGTTCTGAGTGCGAGAAAAGACTGCATCAGAAATGCTTTCCTAACTATCATGGACAGTAGAAAAAAAGACTCAGAACATAAAAACAATTATTATTTTTTGTCTTTATTTCTTGTTTAAAAAATGTTGGTAAGTTTCTATTTTTACTTGTATTATTTAACTTCTTATTCACGTAAAATTCTTTTATAAATTCTTGCTTATCAACTATGTAATTTTTGTTTTAATTTATTACGAAAGCTTTTTTCTGTGGAAGCTTCATATCTTCTCCTAAGAAAGTTTGGTGGAGAGCTTTGTGATTATAAAGGTGTAGGCTTCCTATTTTTCTGCTTAATCTATGTTACTTCCGAATAACGTTGACGAATTTACTTGCTGATGCTGAAAAAGTGCAGACAAAAATAAAGCTTCGAATTAGAATGTCGATAATCATCTTTCCCAAAAATCATGTAAAAAAACTGTTTCCCGCCAATGTTCCATTTATGGAACATGCTATAAATCATTAAAAAACTTTTTTTGAATTTTTTTCCTTTTTTCATAATTTTTATATTTGAGGTTTAAATCGATTTTTCGCAGCAAAACGTTTATTTTACTCTCGCATCATAGTTTGGCGTGTAAAAGGTTAATCATAAATTGGTTTCTGATGCTAACTGAGTGCTTCATAGTTTTTGGTGTATTGCCGAAACTTTCTGGATGTTGTTCACGATATGAAAACTTTTCAATAGCTAGTTTATCACTAAAATGTGGTTTACATGAACCTATTAAGACACGTTATATTTTTAGAACGGAAATTAGAAAAATAATTGTTTTCGATGTTGGTTAATGGCATTAGCATTTTTCCAAATAATAAGATTATTGCTAAAATTTGGTTTACCTACTTTATATTTATCTATCTTTGGTTTGGTGAATCTACTTATATACTTCTTGTGTCTAAAACCGAAATCAGGAAACAAATACAGTTTATTTACTCTCTTGATGATGTATTTGTAATAAACGTACTAATATAATTTGAATGTAAATCTAATTAGGAAATAAAATGTTTTATGTTTTATAGTAAAATCTGAATCTTTAAGTCTTCTATAGCCTTTAAAACTACGGTGTGGATATTATATGAAATCAATAATGTTCTTTCGAACTGCATAGGTCTCGTTCAAGTCCGTAATTTATGTGATTATTCACGAATTCCATTGTCATAAATCCATTATTATTAAATCCAATGTTATTAAAATCTATTGTCTTCAATATGCCGTAATAATAATTATGTCTTTTCATATTAATATTTATTTTAATTATAAATGTATTAATAATATTAATTGCAAAAGTACCGTAGAACGCAGCAACTTCAGCTAGGTGAATTAAGATACATTTAGTAGAATAATCTATCCAAATGTACCACTGTATATTAGTTTAAAAATTCAAATAGAAAACGAGAAACTACAAGCAATACAATATATTGATGTGACATTTCTGCAAACATTCACTAACGCGTTAAAACAAATACTCCCCTGAAACAATAGTCAATTCATTGTACTAGACGTTGCATTTTAAGAGAACTTCAAAATTTACTTCAGTAAACATGGTCGGATGCTTTATATGCAGGCAATAGTCTAATGTTGTCATATTCGTCTGATACAGAAGATAAAGTAACGTGTGATTAGCTTCAAAATTTATGTGTTCCTTACCGAAAATATGCACCGAAATATTGTTTATTACTGAATTTTAAATAACTGAACATTATTTCATTTCATCACCACTATACGTTTAGTACAACAGCTTCCTTAAATATTTTTATTCAATTCTGGGCTCGCTTCTTTATACATTCTACGTTTCAGATTTTCCCAGGGACAGATTTACGAGACAACAATATCTGGGATGTTACGCGGATTATACCGCCATTGCTACCAGATCATTTAAGACCGACCCTGCGATACGTGCCTTGCAGAATTACATGCATGATATTGAAAGTTGGTGTACGCGTTGGCGTATATCGATAAATGCGGTAAAATCCCAACTGTTAGTTATTAGAAGAAAACAAAAATGTAGAAGATTTAATGAAAAGATTAAATTATTTGGCATTGAGGTACCGTTGGTATCTAAAGCTACATACTTAGGAGTGACACTCAATAATACGTTAACTTGGAAAGACCATATTAACCGTGTCAGAAGCAAAGCATTAAGTGTAATTACTTGCCTACTCCCACTTATTGGAAGAAATTCGAGCTTAAGCTTAGTAAAGAAAAGGCATTTATATATTGCTGTCATAAGGCCCATTTTCTCTTATGCTTCGCCGGCCTGGGCGGCTTACTCTAAAAAAGATGTTGAAAAACTTCAGATTACGCAAAACAAAGTCTTAAGACTTATCACAAATGCCCATTTCTACGTATCTAATGAGACCTTACACAGAGACCTGAGGATTGAATATGTAAATCATTATTTACATAGAATGAATGCCAACTTCTTTAAATCTGCCTTATTATGTAAACATCTTCAACATTTCCATGTTCTAGACTACATAGCCTTAGATGAGGATTACAACATCCGGCCATATGCGGCTCACTTACTAAGGGATCTGAATTTCCCAACTTAGTAGTTGTTAGAGCATTGCTTCAATTTGTACATATGTAAACAGACTTTCGTTATTTATCCTAGTTATCATATTTAATCAAGAATTTCACTTTTTATTATCATTTTGTATGTTATATTTCATTTATTAATTCAGTATTTGTATTGTATTGTATTGTATTGTAGAACTAAAGTTTAATAAATTGTGTTACTTTCATGTGCACTGGTTAGGACGCAGACATGTACTAACGCGGCTCTGCCGCAGTCAGGATTTTAGTTAGGACTTCTCTCTACATTGCAGGACTTTGGTTTATTGCAACCTTGCGATGCAAACGGCATCTCTTTCATACCACATATTTGGTTTTATTTAATTTAAGGAATTGCACGTCAGGGGCTCTATGCAGTTCCTCAGTGAGCTGGATAAGTTGCCCATAATTGGCAATATCCCAGCAATAGTTGTCCAGACTAGACTAGACTAGCTCAAGCAGGTAATATCGAGCGGTCTGTGTTGCTTGGAAAGAATGAAATCTGTAATTTCTTGTTCTTTGTATTCATACTCTTAAAATCGGGAGAATGTTTTAGAATTCTGGTGAGTTGTATTCGCACTTAGTGTACAGCACTCGTGTTTTCTCAGTGCATTACCTGTCTCATCAGCGTCTGGTAAGTTTTTTTGACTTGCTTATTTCTGAGCACTCATTACCGAGCCAATGGTTTAGGTTAAGTAGCAAGAAATGAGCAGTTTAGAGGATAAAAATGTACGTAGTTTAATTGAGCAGATACGTGAGAGTAATGGAGGTCATATCGATTACAATCGCCTATCTATGCAAATTAACCACTTGCAAATAGAAATTGAGAGTTTAGAAAATTCTAATTTACCGAAAGCTGATCCTAGGCTTACGATTATGGAAGAACAACTTAAAAATCTTTGTATCGTACATGATAACTTCGAGGAAAAGGAAAATCGTAAAATACCTGAAATAGAAATAGTTAGTGCTAACCCCACACCTGACAGTAACGCTAAATTCTTAAAAACACCAGCTACTCCAAAAAAGGGATCGAATTCAGCTAACCTAAAAAGAACTTCTAGCGGAAGAACGCGCAAAAAGAAAACAGTTGATAGCGAAGGTTTTACCTCTCCTCGCAAAACACATAAAAGAAATCATTCGAATACGGAAAAGGATTACCCAAGCCAGAAAAATACTTTTGAACCATTAGAAAATGAGGTTAACATGGATGACGGGACTCAAAATGGTACTCCTTTTGAAACCCCAAAGAAAACCGCGGGTCATATCCCACCAATAGTTCTCGCCGATTTTAACGGAAACTGGGATAAGATGAAAGACGATTTTGAAGATGTACTCGGCATCAAAAATTATACAGGAGACCTAAAAGGAGGAAGACTCACAATCAGAGTTTTCGAACCCGACCACTACCGCGAAATCACCAAATATTTGCAAAATAAGGAAATTCCCTTTCATACTTTTCAAATGAATTCCAAGAAGCCTATTAAGGCAGTTATTAAGAAACTTCCGGCCACCGCAAAAATCGAAATCCTACAGAAGGAAATACAAGATCTGGGCATACCAGTCCAAAAAATAAGGCAAATCACTGCCATCAAGAACGGAGATATCGTCAATTTGCCAGTTTTCGTGGCTGACGTCCAACGAAGCGAAGAAGGAAAGCAGATATTCGGAATTAAGAAGCTGAGAGGCCTTAATGTCCAGATTGTGAAATATAAATCACGGCCAGGTCCCGTTCAATGTCATAAATGCCAAAGATATGGGCATACACGGGACCTGTGCCATTACACCCCACGGTGTTTAAAATGCGCACAAATGCACGAAACTTACTTATGTAAGTCTAAAAAAGATATAGACCAGCCTGTCTGTGTACTTTGCGGACAAAATCATGTTTCATCCTACCGCGGATGCAGCAAAAACCCAGAAAACATCAAGAAGCGAATTGCAGAGCGAAAAGCCGAGCAAAATTCAAATAGTAAAAATACTAAACCTGGATTTACTTTAAAAGAAGATGACTTCCCCAAATTGCCGTCGCGCAATCTACAGAATATCCCTGACCCACCTTCAGCGTGGAGCAGAGAAAAACCATCCAATCAGGAAACACCAAATTTCTTCGAATGGATTAAAACGCAACTTATGCAAGCCAAAGCATTTTTCATGAAATTCAAGTCTGCCAAGACTTTAATAGAGAAATTCGAGATCGGCATGGCAGCGATCGAATATTATATGAACCAAAATTATGACTTCTAGAGGCCCACAGTTTACCCCAAGCCTTATTGCAACTACAACTAGTTTCCTTAAAGTCTCCTTCTTCAATGCCAACGGAGTAAATAAACAGAAATATGAATTGGCGAATTATCTGAACAAACACAATATCGAAGTTATAATGTTAAATGAAACCCATCTTTACCCAAAGCTTAAATTCAAAATTCAAGGCTATAATGTCATCCGACAAGATCGCATTCGTAATAGCGGAGGCGGCACCGCCATACTAATTAAAAATCATATCAAGTTCACGACCTTCAATATCCCGAATACAGGCCGAGTGGAAACCACTGCAGCTCTAATTTATACTGGATTCAACGTTCCTTTCTTGTTTCTTTTAGTATATAACCCACCTAGGAATACTTTAACTAATTCTGACTTAGATAACCTGACCAATTTTGATTACCCAACCCTGATCGTTGGCGATATGAACGCCAAGAATACAAACTGAAATTGCAGCATCAATAACAACAACTTAATAACTATACACTCAATAGCAACATCAGAATCATCGCTCCAGATGTTCCAACGAGATATCACTTTAATGAAAGAGCGGATATCCTTGACATCCTGAAACTGAAAAATATTCACTCTACTCCATACTTAGAAGTGACGGAAAAATTATCCTCTGACCATTTCCCTGTAAAATTAGAATTTTATGGTTTCTACCCACCTCTCATTAAACCGAAAATTAAAGTTAACTGGACTATCTATAAAAATGAACTTATTAATATCCCCAGTAGCATAGTAATTAAACATTCCGAAGAAGTTGAAAATGAAATTAATAAATTTAACGGACATATTCAAAAGGCACTGCCCACAGCAACTTATACGCAGAAAAATTACTCTCCGCAAGAACTCCCGAATTACATTTTAAACCTTATAAAAGAAAGAAATAGATGCAGGAAAAATCGGCAACTCACAAGGGATCCAAACGACAAGACTCACGTGAATTACCTCACTCGTCAATTTCACAAAAAATAATTAGCTATCGCTTCAATAAATGGGACTCTTTTCTTGAAAATTTAGAAATGCAACCCAACATGGTTTGAAAATTGCAAGATACCTTCGCAATAACCAAGCAAATCTTCATCACCCTATTACGCACAGAGGTATGACACACAACTCAGAAACGGAAATCGCTGAAGTCATGGCGGAGAGCCTTGAAAAAGGTTTCGAGAAACATGAAGAAATCAGTCCTTTTGACTATACTATCAATAACCAAATCGAAGAAATTAAACTTAAAAGCAACAGAGATTATGTAAAATTTACCTCCCCCAAAGAAATCCAAGAAATGCTCAGGAAGCTTAAGAATAAAAAAAGCCAGAGGCTTTGACGACATAAGTAAGGAAGTTCTTAAAATTCTACCGAAAAATGAAAATGTAACTAATTCATGTATTAGGCTCTCTTATTTTCCGAAAAATGGAAACATTCAATTGTAATAATGATCCCGAAACCAGGCAAAAATCCAAAAGAAGTATCCAGCTATCGATCTATCAGCCTTCTACCCACTAACAGCAAAGTCTTTGAACGCGTAATTGCCTCAAAACTCCAAATTTTCACTGACAAATTAATTGATACAGACGATCAGCAGTTCGGGTTTAAAAAAGCTCATTCAACATCGCATCAAATTCTTAATCTCATGGAATTCATTGCCGTAGAATTGCAGAAGGAGAACGGAGTTACCGCATGCTACCTTGACTTTGAAAAGGCCTTTGATCGAGTGCGGCATGCTGGTTTAATATGTAAGTTATCGAAATTAAACCCTCCTTCAAGTTTCTTAAATCTCATGATTTCCTATTTACAAGATCGTACCTTCCAATTCTGCTGTGGTGATGCTTTGTCCACACATAAAAATATTCATAAAGGACTACCTCAAATTTCCGTCATCTCTCCAGCAAACTTTAATCTATATGCAAGTGACATGCCCAAGCCGCAAAATGCAAAAATCCTTAAATATGCCGATGATACGGTAATACTTACTAATTCCTTAAACCCGCAACATGCAATAGACAAACTGAATAGCCAAATTAAAATAATAGAAAAATCAATCAGTTGGAAAATAAATCTTAATCCCACCAAATGCTGTATAGTTATGTACAGAAGATATAAGAAAAACTACCCTCTGGATATCAAAATAAAAATTCCTGATACTCTTATCCCTCGGGCCAATTCGTACAAATATCTTGGAGTGTATATTGATGCACAGCTCACTTTCAAAGAACACATCAGTTATATCACCAACAAAGCTAATGCAGCTTTTATGGCTCTTTACTCGCTTCCAGGGAAAAATTCTAAATTAAATCTGAATACTAAACGCAATCTTTACCTGATGCTTATTCGACCAATTCTCTTATACGCAGTCCCCACTTGGGCCACGGCTTGCAAAACCCATAGAAAGAAACTTAGCTATCTACAGAATAAAATTCTACGCTCAATAACCTCAGCACCCTGGTTTATTAGAAATATCCAGCTGTATCAAAACCTGAAGATTCCAAATTCACCATAATGCTATTAAAAATCTCGCAAACTATGATCCAACAGAAGAAAATCTGGTTAAGCGACCACGTTCTATTCATCACAACTCAAAGTGGCGAAAGTGTACATGTTGTAAATAGTACCCAGTATTTAATTGCATTTCATATACTCAAGAATTCGTGATATGATTGACTATTTTTGTGTTGTGTTTTAAGTGTATTTTTATTATCTGGCAAAGCCAATTTACGGACTCTGTGAAGAGTAATTTGAAATAGCCTTATGGACTATTATTTTTCGTGTTGAAATCGCTTAACAGATTATCCCGCAACATGATTGGTCCATGTGACCCCCACGCACAAAAAAGGAATAATCTAATTCTATCTAATTAAACAAGAATTACGTAGCATAAAACTCACCTCTCCACCGTTATTAGATCTTTATTATGTAGTAGATTGCAATACTATAGGCCTACAAGAGTTATTTACTCTTAAATTAATAAAACTTTGAGTAATACAGCAGTATTTATGAACGAACCAGAACGCGACCTCAGGTTACGTGATTTGATTTTGACTTACTCTCCGTATATCATGTTCATTACAGTCACTCAATTCCTCACTGCAAATAGCACGCACCCAGCACCTGCTCAAATACTTTTCGAATGTTTCTACATCTACAAAAGTATATCAATTTTATAATTTCATGACTGCCTTCCTGTATGACTTTGCCACATAAACCATTCTTTCGCCTAAGGGCGCGGTGCTAGACACCTCTGATTTATCTAAACAAAAGTGAGCGGCCTCCGGCCTTACTTGATATATAGGTTAAAACTCATTGGTAATTGACACCTTGAACCGAAAGTACTATCTTTATCTTGATAGCTCAAGTATTTCCTCACCTGCAGCGCTCTTAGTAGCGTCTATATCAAGACAGCCGGAACACAGCACGTAATTATTGCGTGCTAATCGCGGTCTAAAGAGGAACTTGGAACTTGGTGCTTATTATCGTTATACATTGTATCTCGAATCATGTAGTTAAAGTTTGCTGCACTAGGCGGCAGCGTTGTAAGTAACTGAAGAGCTTTAGAAAAGAATTCGGGCTCGCATTTATGCTTTCGGCGGAATGTGCGTGTCGGCAAATTGTCTGTGTCGCCTAAATAACCTGTAGGCTAAGTGTCTTTTAGTGGCTATGTGGTTGTAAGCTAAGTATTACGTATCCATCAAGAATGTGTAAGATGCTGTCTTGGAGAGCAATCACAAGTTAAAATGAAGGAGCCATATTTGGATCTGTGGAGACAGGAGGGGCCTTGTCATAGGTCATTGTATTGCATCATTACAGATTAGTTCCAGATATGCAAATAAGAACCGGAATCCAATTTTCAAAAAAATAAATAATAATACCATAGTTAGCGGTAGTTTATTTACAGATCAGTTTTATTTTATACATGTTCTTGCTGAAACCGCCGCATTTGGAAATTAAATTATTAGTAAAAATTCTTGATTTTCCTATCAGTGTAAATACTGTATATGAATTGTACGTTGAAATTGCTCGCAGAGTTAAAATGGTCCCAAATGATTTCTTATATTCAAAATATTCTAATATTTCAGAAACAGAAAATTTTTTTATTCCGTGCTACTTAGAGAAAAGGAACATAAAATGGGAAGGTGAGATTCGCAAATTAAGCTTATAAAAGTAATCTGAATGATTACATTGTGTAACATGTTTTTAAGTATTGTTTTACCATAAATGTTATGAAATTTCAAATTTTCGGCATTATTTTGCAGATTAAATTTTTAAGTGAAATTAAGCGGATAAATTTAAAATGTTTGCTTAATGTAAATTTAAATATGCGCTTGATTTTTATAGAATCTGGATGTTTCAGGCTAGTTTCACTTTTGAAAACAGTTCTTTGATTTTCATTTTGTGACATTAAAACCATTTAAAGTGGTACTTTTTTGTTTAAAATGGTTACTAATAACATTTTATTTATTTGACATCAATTTTGAGACTGAAGTCATAAAATTGATTGCCTGCTCATATGGGTTCTTGAGAGAATGGTTTTAGTACTGCTACTTATAGTTTTTTAATGTAAATAAAATTATTTTATTAATCTGTAAAATCTGGATGTTTAAGACTTTTATGGCATTTAAAACAGTGTTGCAATTATTCGTTTAAACAAGTATCCTTTTAAGTCAGATGTATCAAGATTTATGCAACTTTAATCACAAATAGTTTTCTGATGTTAACTGAGTGTTTCATGGTTTCTGGTGTATTGACGAAACGTTTTGGATCGAAACGTTTTGGATGTTGTTCATGATATGAAGACTTTTCAATTAGCAAGTTCATCACTAACATGTGGTTCACGTGAACTTATTAAGATACGTTATACCTTTAGAAAGGGAATTAGAAAAATGAACATTTTCGATGTTGGCTAATGGCATCAGCATGACTCCAAATAATACAATTATTGTTAAAATTTGGTTTATGTGAATCTACTCATGCACTTGTGTCTAAAACCGAAATCAGGAAACAAGTACTGTTTATTTAATCTCATGATGATGAATTTGTAATAAACGTACCAATAGATTTTCAGTGTAAATTTAATTAGGAAATACAATGTTTTATCTTTTATAGTAAAATCTGAATCTTTAAGTCTTCTATAGCCTTCAAAATTTTGGTGTGGATATTCCAGGAAATCAATAAAGTTGTTCTTTCGAACTGGATAAGTCTCGTTCAAGTCCGTAATTTATGTGATTATTCACAAATTCCATTGTTATAAATCCATTATTATTAAATCCAATGTTATTAAAATCCATTGTTTTAAATATTTCGTAATAATAATTATGCCTTTTCATATTAATATTTATTTTAATTACAAATGTATTAATAATATTAATTGCAAAATATCTGCAAAAGTACCGTAGAATGTAACAACTTCAGCTAGATGAATTAAGATACTTTTAGTAGAATAATCTATCCAAATGTACCACTGTATATGAGTTTAAAATTTCAAATAGAAAACGAGAAACAGCAAGCAATACAATATATTGATGTGACACGTCTGCAAACATTCAGTAACGTGTTAAAACAAATACTCTTCTGAAAACTTTCTCTGAAACAGTAGCCAATTCATTGCACAAGACGTTGCATTAGAAGAGAATTTCATAATTTACTTTATTAAACATAGTCTAATGTTTTATATGCAGTCAACAGTGTAATATTGTCACTTTCTGCTGATAAAGAAGATAAAATAATGTGTGATTAGCTTCAAAATTTATGTCTTCTTTGCTGAAAATATGCACCAAAACATTGTTTATTACTGAATTTTAAATAACTGAATCTTATTTCATTTCATTACCACTATCCGTTTAGTATAATAGGTTACTTAAAATTTTTTAAACGAGGTTCTTCGTATGAAATCTATATGTAGGTAAAGTGTCGACACTTCAATGGGAAAAATTGCGCTGCGTAACGACCGCAGCGTTCGTAGCGGTGGCGATGTAGAAACACAATCAGTAAAACTGCGCGTGCTCTTTTTTTTTTCAGCCTTTGGTTGTATGTTGATTCTACCGAAATCATGTTAGCTTCTAACGTGCTCCGGTTGTGTTATTTATAACTTACTAATTTTGTACTTTTTAATTACAAAAGGCTCTTTTCAGAACCAATTTTTTTTAAAATTTTCTCTAATGGCGTATCGATACTGCGGGTTAAGGATTGCAACAGTAAGATTTCGTCGAAATCTGATGGAATACATTTCTACACGTTTCCTTGAGACGATGCGTACTTAAGGAATTAATAAAGAAGAGTTTTAAGGAAGCAATAAAGACGAGTTTTAGGATATGTATTGTTGAAATTAAAGGTAAAAAAATCTGATAATTAAAAGAATTTTTCCCCTATATTTTATAATAACGCAGGTACAAGTTTTAAATAATATTTTAAAAAATCTTTTTTTTAATTCCCTTTCAGAAATATTCAGAGAACGTACGTTATGTAGTATTTAATGTATTTCGCTATTAAAATAAAAAGAGCGCTCATTTGAAATGGACCGAATTGAGCATTAATTACAAATTGACTTAGATTTTTTTTAGCAGAAGCTTTGTAAGTGGAAAAGAAATAACGCATAATTTTAATGTTAATAACAATAAACTTTGCTTAAAAATGTATTCTTTTCGTACACTTAGGACTCTGAAATACTGTACAAATAGAAAATATATACATTTATATGTATAATTACGATGCAATTGCAAAATATTTACATCCAATCGTGTCAAAACTCATTGCGGCCTCTCCATCTTACTTCCAACCTCCATGACGTCACTGCAGGGGAAAGGAGGAGGGGAAGAGATTTAGTTTGCATCGCCACCACTGCAGTGGATTGGCGCTGCAATTTGGCGCCATGTTATAGTATGGGAGTGCCGACGCTTTACTTACATACAGCTTTGCTTCGTATTTCCATGTTTTTTCTCTTTAATCATTTACTTCAATGTTGCTGCACTACCCGGCAGCGTTGTACGTAATTGAAGAGGTTTAGAAAAGTCTTCGGGCGCCACATTTATGCCTAAATTTATTTGTGTGCGGAAAGAAATTCAGTGCGTTTAATGCTAGAAAACTGCAGGGGAATTTGAGTTAAATTGCGGTATTGTAGCACTTAAAACACGTAATCAATGCTTGCATTTTCACCTGTATGTTTGAATATGCAGCTTGCCCTAATATTTCAATTATATACATGAAGCAAATATGGTCCCACGAAGGTTTTAGTTATTAAAATTCCTAGTTTACATTATTTTTTTCACAAATAAACATGGACATGAATAACGCCCTAGAAAATATAAAACTTGAAGATATAAAATATATGATATAAATGTGATATAAATCTTATTCAAAAATTTAAAGATGAAGGTTCTATTCTTTTAACTGTAATTCTGTCCATAAATAGGCTCAAACAAAATTTGTCAAATAGGAAAAATCATTTTCTTTCAGTATAAATTATATATATGTGTGTGTGTGCGAACAACTTTTATTCAGTAATGTTTTCATTTATATGTGAAAAGTGGAAAAGTAATTATAAAGAAACAATGTTAGCTGATGTTCATCTACAACCTAGAATGATGAAAATTTCTAGCGATTTCTGTCTAAGACCACAAACTGTTTTAGAAACAGAACGGCATTAAATATCGAGCTATAGTAATAAATAGAGAATTAATTATTATTTTAGTCGCAATGCGTGTGATTTTATTTATAATTCGAAGAAATATTCAGTAAATACGAGAAAATGACTACGTTGGGATTATTTGTTCTCCGATTTTCAGCCAGGTGAGAATTACTTTTAAGAACATAACACGTTTTCATATCGTTTCTTTAGTTTACATTAAAGTAACAGTATTGTGTGGGCTAAAATAAAATACAGTATGAGTCTTTATTTATCAGTTTCGAGAGTACTCATACAAAAGCAGATAAATAAGGCCCATATTGCTCGATCACTAAAGATCTTTCAAATTCCGAACTACTGAGAATTAAAACAGCTACTAAATTTTCTCATATACTTCAACTCACCACAAAAAATGACTCATTTTACCTGTTCTTAATTGTGCTGGGTTTTATGTACTCAATTAAATCAACAAAATTGGTATTCCTTTTCGAGTTCCATAGTTTCCAGCTTCGTAAAGCAATATATCCTTAGGCAAATATTTAATTTCCAAATTTTCTACATTACTGCATCTTCACTGCAAAGCGTTCTTTTAAAGTCGTCGATAAAAAAACTACAGATATTGAATGAACTGATGAACCAAACTAATAGGTATTTAGCCAAATGTACAGGATCCTACTTTTCGAAGAGAGTCATGTTATTGTCCAGTTTATCTTTCGCTTCCTCATGCCTAAGATTCCTGATGCTTGTGAGTTAATTTGTTTCTTCAGTTTCAGGCAGCAATTTTGCATCTTCGGAATCTCGTTCTGGATCATTTCAAGAGTGTGATTTCGCGTTCTGGAACTGGTGATGATTGTAGTATATTTGACCTAACATGCAATACTCATGTTGGAATCATTTTTAAATTTGCTCAGATATTTTGAATAAATCAAATAGATGACTGGCCTAAAGATGGAAGCTTGCTGGACACTAGCATAGACTAAGTATGGAAAAGAGTCGCAATCTTTTTGTCTCAATTGATGAAGAAATCGGTGATGTTTACAATGACTACTCAGGGAAGCTGCATCTGTACGAGCCCCTTGTTTATATGTCCTTTATACTAGATACGGTCGTATGTTTTGGCTACGTCTAGCTTAGGGATAGCGGAACTAGACTGATGTGTATTCCGTTTCAGCAAATTCCGAAACCTGTTATAACTGGCGAGTACTTGAAAGGCCAAGTAAGATACTATATTGTTCATCTATCATAGCGACATCTATCATTCTAGCGACATCTATCATTCTAGTAAATCAATTGGCAGATGACTCGAAAGATTTTCATATGATTTCGCAACCAGGGTGAGGGAAATGTTTCCATGTTCTTAAGATTCTATAATGCCTTCGGGAAGTATGATTGTGCGAGACGTACATCATATACTTGTTAATTACGAGAGACACAGTATGGGAGAATATTCATAAATAAATTTTTTATGCAATTGCTTCCAAGAACCTTTTCTTTAACAGATGCAATCAATTAGACCCAATCTTCCCCAGAGATGTTATCAAATTTTACGAGGTATTAGATTTTATTCAATTTTGAACCAATTTCTCGATGTGTCGATCAACGTATTTAGTTCCCGGAGAATCATTCAATTTGAATTATTTCGTGAGATGAATTGCGGAGACAGCACCTTTATTCTGATTTGAGTATGCGAGACGTATTCCAGCGATTCTCAACCATTGTACTGCGACACTTTTGTGTGCAGCCAAATTCTTAAAGTTGCCGCCAAATTTTAGGAATGTATATAGCAAAAATTATAATGGGTTTAATGCTAGTAAACGGTACATATGAGAATTAAAAATATGTTAAACTCAGCAGATAAACTGGAAATAAAATATACTAACACAAGAGATAAACTGGTGGGATTCCAAAAACAAATAACTTGTGGAAGAATAAATCTCAGTAAAGCTATTCGGAAAAGTTTCAGTCAGTCCCAATAGATTTTAATAAAGCTATGCATAAAAATTTTATTGACCATTTGACAACATTAGAGAAGGGAATTATTCATTATTTCCCAAATTTAAAAACATTTCATTCACTCCTATTCCATTTGTGATGACGAATACTTCTGTATTTGAATTAATTTTAAGTGAAGAGAAAGAAGTAATTTTGCTATCTAATAATTGAGATTTAATTTTAAAATATTCGGAAGAAGCAATTAATTCATTTTGAATTAATATTAGATGCGATTATCCCATGATGGCTAAAAAAGCTTTAAAATATTATTACAATTTTCTACATCTTATCTGTATGAATTCCGATTTTCAGTATTAACCATTATAAAAGCGAATAAAAGATTGAGATTGTAGAAGACGATATGAGAGTAGCATTGTCATTTTTACAACCAAATATAAATGAAATTATCAAAAACCTTGAAGGTCAGTTTTCTTATTGAAAGTATTCTTAACTTGTAATTAATGCCTTAATAAACACTACTGCCGTTTTTGGTATTACGTATTATTTTATTTTACCTTCAAAATTATTGTCATAAAGTATTTTACACGGTGCATTATAGAAAAGTAAACAACTTTTAAACTTATCGTTTTCTTTGTGTGCCGCCAAATTTTAAAATCGTTAAAAGTGTGCGGCGACAAAAAAAAAGTTGAGAATAACTGCACGTATTCGATTGAACGGGAGACTCTGTACGTTCTTTGCAGATGTAGAAACACTTAGCATTAAATTGTATCATCTGCTCAGTGTTTGGAGGGAAGGGAGAATGATTCCTCACAACGAAAAAATTAACATACAAATATATATATATGTACACGTTTAAGATGATTGATACTATTTTTGTAAGTTTTAATTTATGTTGACTTACTTGGTTAAAGAAATAGGCAATACACTAAGAGCAACATAATAAAATATTTATCCAGTGAAAATGTATACAACTGTTTTGAGAATGTAGTATCAATTGAAATTCAAGTTTTCGAAATTAAAACTCCACTGAATGGGGTAAACAGAGAAAAGGTCATGTCTAGTATAAGAATGGTTTGTGATAACTATGAGCTTTTTTTTTCAGGCGATATTCAGAACATTATTTGTTCTGAATAAATATATTCAGCCCGGCCACTAAGAATGACTCGAAGTGTTTTAGTTGAGTACGAAATCTTAGTTATTTTACAGAATGATCGTTGCCGCTTGATTGATCACTAAATTTGTGATTCCACGTGTTTTCACCTAAATGTGACAGTACTGTTTTTCTTGATTCATCACGCTAGGATGGTGCTTTCGTTTCTATATAAAGGCGGTATAATGGTCTGTTCCAAAATGGGAAGTGATCTTCCCATTTTGGAAATTTCCTTTTGCTCCTGAAGTAGCAGGAGCTGTGTCTGATGGCTTCGAAATCAACAGATTTATTAAACATTTACCGAAATTAAGATTCCTGTTTAGCGTAATTGTGAATTTAAACTTTTCAAAATTAATAAATTCATAATTTATAATATCCGAAATAACATTGGGTAAATTATCCCTTTTATTATTGAAATTATTACATATATTTACATTCCGTGAAAAATTACTTGCGGCTTCTATTCAGCTTCAGTCATTTGAAGCAGAATAATCTAAAGTTTCCTGTTTTGCTGTTTATGCGTTTTTTTTAATTTATTGCTGTAAATATTAAATTAGTAATATAAAGTTGCTACTAACAGTTGAAATAATCTTTTGTATGCTTTCGTTTTATATATATTTTTAACTGAAATTTATAAACATAACTTTCAAAAAATTTTAGATATTTTTTGAAAAATTTAAAGATTGTGTCTCATGCAGCAGAGAAAGTGCTTCCGCCAAGAGGCGTTACAAAGTTTATAACATGCGAGAAATAGCATTCTAGAAAACTATTGTTTATCAAACAGGTAGACAGTGTTTCGATGTTGAGAGGAAGATATATCTGATTGGTTCCCAACACTCATATTCAATTATAAAAATGAATTACTTAAAGCAATTAGAAGCACTTTGTTTCTATTGAAATATGGAATCGAAAATTTAGTGAATGTTAATCTGATCAAAAAATATTTTATAATAGGAAATTTGATTCAGTAAGAAATTATGAAATTTTCAAAAAGATGGGAGTCGGAGCCAATTTTAAAAATCCACAATGTGATATTTGAAGTAAGAACAACGCCATTTTTATTCACATGCAGTACGGTTACATGCCTTATAAGAAACATGGAATGTTAAAACAGTTTTCAAAATATATCTGTTAAATTATACCACGTTCAAGTTTCTTAAACACGGGATATTAAATACCCGATAGCGTGTTTAATCTCGTGTGAAAAATTAGTTTATCAAAATATGTCTGGAAATACTTTTGCGTCATTAGTTTACATGCAGTTTGAACAAGTCTATGAACGTGAGTAATCTGGATATAATTCCTGTTTTTAAAAATTACAGAAATTAAACAGGTCCAGCTATTTATCATGTCGCTTACAAGATATTGAATTGCTATGCCCAGTTCGTATACAAAGTCGGTCATTAATGATACATGTAGTTAAAAGAGTTAGAGGCGATCAGGACTGATTTTAAATGAAAATTAAGCGCATTGTTTTGCGCAGTATAAATGTTGTGTTTAAAGTTTTACTTTTATTTGTTTACCCTCCACATTTTTTTTTCTTATTCGTTGTAAATTTGCCGCATCACATTAAGATAGATGTAATACAGGATATTTCGAACTAAATAGGTGCAGAAACTGAAATTTATTCCCCATGATATAATTTAAATATTGTTTTGAATATTCTTTTTTAAATAGAAGTATTCATATATGTAACGTTACCCGATACACGAAGAGCATATAGAGCACGAGATAAGCGCTAATCTACTTTATTAAGAATTTAATAATACGAACGAAGGATTAATTAGTGTGAAAGTGAATATTACATATAGCAGACCCACAATTAGGTTCAGTCAAGACACGGTTCACATAATAATGAATACTTCTTGCACTTTATCGGTCTCTAATAGGAGTATCAATTACGAAGACATAACTGGAAATCCTTACCGTCTAACAGTCCTTGCTATCAACCTCAATAGAGCACGTTTGCGCTCACCTATGGCTAGATATACACTGGTGTGCAACAATTAAGGACGAGACGGTTTTTTCAATATAACTTTGTACAAAAGCTTTCCAAATCAACACATTTAATACCGTAAGACCTCAATACGTAAGGACATGAGTAATGTAAGCAACACTTACTAAAAGAGAAATCAGAGGGATAAAAAGAAGCTTTATTGAAAAAGTAACATGGAGCGCAGTGCGACTGAAGGCCGAAACATCCCTGTGATTGGTGTCCACCAAGAAACATCCGGTCTTTAATAGGGGATATGATCTCCCCTGACTGCTAGGCAGGTTTCACATCATTTGTGCATGCTGGATATGTGGTTGTTAATGAGCTGTTGAGACACTGCTGCTCGTTCCTCTTGTAGCACCAATCGCAGTTTCGGAATCGTTACTGGCGATAAGTTACGTGCTGCCACGGGTCTCCCTAGTAAGTTCCGTACATGCTTGACCGGATTTAGATCCAGAGACCTTGCCGACCAATCCATGTGTTCAATATCTTCACTCTCCAACAGCTCTTCGACAGTAACTGTGCGATGAGGTGGAGCGTTGTCGTCCATGAAGAGGAACTGAGGACCCATAGCCCTTGTGAAAAGACGCATGTAAGGAAGAA
>KK118475.1:56698-103703 GCA_000611955.2 Stegodyphus mimosarum
AAATACTGATCTTACACCGACAACATGCTTTATACTATTCAGACACTCCCCATTACGTCTACCAGCATATCTGCGCATGTGCTACCGTACATCACCTTACTTAATCTCCTGATTGGTCTTTCTGTCCGCTCTGCCTCTTCGTTCAGCTGATATGCTAATTTTTCGACTTCGTCCTTAATTTTTGCACACCAGTGTAGTAAAAGTGTAGCTTGGCGTACACGGAACCCGTCGGTTCCCTTCTACGTCTGGGAGTGATTCTGCCTCTGGAGGATTGATGAAATAGGTAATGATGGTACTATCAGTGCCAAGGAAATGCCCTAAACTGAAAGAATGTCCTTAACCATCTTTGTTTCCTAACTGCCCTACATATCGGATCGAAAACAAAAATAATGCAACAGCAAATATATCTGACGTCCTTGAAAATTCGGTAATCATGATATTAAGCAATTTTTAAATAAAGATTAAATGCAAACTTTTACTCATTCTGTGAAAGTGCGGAGGAACGAGTAAATTTCTTTCCATTTGTATTTCAAAAATAGAATATCATGAAGTCATGATCATGTATTTTTAATGAATTTGATGTATTTTTTTCCACCAATTCTCTGTCCGAGCATAAGAACTGGAGTTGTTGCAAAATATATAATGTGACGTTTTTGGGAAAATCCAGTAATGCATTAAAAAGAATACTCTTCCGAAAACATTCTGTGAAGGAAAGCTCATTGACTGCGCTAAATGTTGCTTGGGAACAGAAGCTTAAAATTTACTTTGTTAAGCATTACACTTGTTACTTTCTGTTGATACAGAAGAAAAGGAAATGTTTGATTAGCTTCAAAATTTATAGCAACCTTATTGAAAATTTACACCAATAATATTTTTTGTTTATTTTAACTGAACATTACTTATATTTACTACCACCTTTTAGTAAAAAGTTTACTTAAAATTTTACAAACGGCTTATCTTGTAAGGTTTGTAGGTCATGAAATTGTTGAACTAGTCCATCTAAATGTTACTGCAGTATGCGGCAGCGTTGTTGCTAGTTGAAGAAATTTAGATGGTTGGTGTGGGGTACAGCATGGCTAATCTTATTTGGCTGCGGAAAGAAATTTTAGGGGGATCATTGCTAGAAAATTGATGCAAAATTTCAAGCGAAACGGTAGGTGGAACTGTGGGGTAGTAGCACTTAAAATACGTAAATAATCCTTGCTTTTTCAATAGCGTGCTCGAGTAAGTAGTTCGATCTAATATTTAAATTATATATTGCAGGCAAATATGGTGCTATGAGGTTTTAGTTACTTAAAAGTGCGAGTTTACCTTGATTTTGTCTACGATTTGAATGGAACATGAACAACTTGATGGTGTCAAACTTGGGGTCCACAACAAATATTTTTGCGGACCGGCGAATATATCGGCAAATAATAATATATAATAATAAAATAACATATCGACGAAGAAAAAAAATTAAATGTTTGCTGTTAAGTAAATAACGAGAATTTATTCAGTGTTGTTAGATAACTCACAGCGAGCTGACAAACACACTACTTAAATTACAAATGCGTGTAGATAGCTTCCTTTCAGCTACCTTCGGCTTCTGGGGGACACTTGCATTCAGAACTTGTACGCATACCCTGATAGCCGAATGTGGCCGAACTCATGGTCTCAGTTTTCCAGTCATAGTTTTGTACGATATATTGGTGCATGCATGTGCATGCACTTTGCTCTATTATTAATTATTACTTAATTCAAATTGTTACGGGTTTCATAGTTATTTATTTAGTTAATTTTTTTTATTTAGAATTGTAATTAGATTTGCTTCATGTTGCTTTAGCAATGCAGACGATTTTTGAAAAGGCAGCTGCGGTTGAAGGTTAAAAATAGAACAACGCGTGCATTTAATACCTAATAAATAAATATCTCGTAATTGCTGTTGCCATCCACAAAAATCCAGAAATTTATAGATGTTTCCAGTATACTCGAGAAATTAATTATAAAGCTTATAAAAGCCGAGAACAAACAACTCATCTCAGTAGTAGCTGTAGTTCTAGCGAATTGTTTCTTTACTTAATGCTGTGATTGATTTGTAGCGATTTCGCTATGAGATGGAATTAGTTTCTCTGTTTCGAATTGATTTTTGCTAAACGTTTGACATTTTGTGATATTGTTGGAATATTTTTGAAGAAATATTTCAGCATTTTGATTTATCTCTTGTGGAAAGAATAAATTTTTGTTAACTTTTTAACGTTAACCGTGTTTATTCCAGCCCTTTGTATTCAGTATGTCTATATCAAAACCAAGTGGTAGTAAAATTAAACGAAAAATTAGTGACGAACATAGAATATTCCAAGTAAAGTGGGAATTAGTATATTTTTGCTGTGAAATAAAAGATAAAATAATCTGCTTGATATGTAATAATACTATTAATGTACCAAAGATTATAATATTAAACGTCATTACGAACAACACAAATCGAAATATAACAATTACGAAGGATTAATGAGAGAAGAAAAGTTGAAAGAGCTCAAGTTAGGAGTGAAAAAGCAACAGTCCATGTTTAGTAAAGTATTGCAAGAAAGTGAAGCGGCGGTACATGCAAGCTACGTCTTGTCCGAGTTGATAGCTAAACATTCGAAGCCTTTTACTGACGGTGATTTCATCAAGGAATGCCTAATGAAAGCTGGAGAAATTGTTTGTACTGATAATGTGAAGGCTTTTCAATCAATTTCATTGTCTCGAAATACAGTTGCGAAAAGAGTTACTGATTTAGCCGCGAATTTAAGTGATCAGATCAAAGCAAAATCACCTAGTTTCGAAAGTTTCTCCATTGCCTGTGACGAGAGCACGGACATTAGTGGCAAAGCTCAATTAGCAGTGTTTCTTCGTTCTTGTGACAAGAATTTTAACATTTTTGAGGAATTACTGGAACTAATACCGATGCCTGGTACTACCACAGGAGAAGATATATTTACTTGTGTTTTTGGACTTCTGCAGAAATACAATCTACCTTTGGCAAAATTAAATTCTGTAGCTACAGATGGCGCTCCATCAATGACCGGGAAAAACAAGGGCTTCGTAGCATTACTAAGAAAAAAACTTAGTGAAATTCACGGTTCAAACATTCATCATATGCATTGTATTATACATCAAGAAGTTCTATGCACGAAAGTAATAAATATGGAGAATGTTTTGTCATATATAAAAAAAGTTATAAATTTTATAAGATCTCGAGGTTTAAATCAGCGTCAATTCACTGCTTTCTTAAGTGAGTTAGATAGTGAATATTCGGGTTTGTCTACTATATCGAGGTACGTTGGTTATCTTGCTCCAAGATTCTCAAACAATTCTGGGATCTGAAAGAAGAAATATGTCAGTTTTTAAAAACGAAAAATCAAGACGTAAGTTTGTTTTACGATCCAATATGGATACAAGATTTATCTTTCTTAGTTGATGTAACCAAACACTTAACCGATTTAAATTTATCGTTACAAGGAAAAGATCATATCATTACGAACATGTTTGACATAATTAAAACATTCAAATGTCAACTAGTTCTTTGGGAAAAACAACTTTAAAATGAAGATTTGACACACTTCCCGACGTGCAGCATGAACAAATCAAGGTTAGATGATACTTGTTCGTATCAAAAATGCGCAGAAAAAATTGCAAATTTAACAACTGAATTTGAAACGAGGTTTAATGATTTTAGTTCCCTAGAAGACAAATTTTTTTTGTTTTCTTCGATTTTCTCAATAAGTATTGACTCAATACCCAGCCATATGCAAATGGAGGTGATCGAGATTCAATGCAACTCAAATTTGAAAGCAAAATTCATTGAAGTGGGCGTGCCTGAATTTTACAAATATTTACCAGCCAGGTTTGAAAATACTCGAAAATTCGCATATGAAATTATTTCCATGTTTGGTAGCACTTATCGGTGCGAGCAGTTATTTTCAGTCATGAAAGGTAATAAGTCTCCTATTAGAAACCGTATTAATGATGCTCACCTTGGGTCAGCGTTGAAAGTTATCACTGCAAACAAAATTTCTCCCGAAATAGGAAAGATAATAGCAGAGAAGAGATGTCAAGTATCAGGACGTAAACATTAAATTTTTCTTGTTCTTTTCTATATAAATATATATATATGTTTATTATTGTATTATTCGAAATAAATCTACGTTTCTATGAATATTGATTTTTTTTGCGGCCCGCCTAAAGTTAAACCTTGTGTGTTTGGCCCAAGTGTACCTATGAGTTTGACATCCCTGTTGTAGGGTCTATAAGCTAACGCAACAACTTATGATGGTTGGTTTGGATAACGCATGATTGATATTATTTGGGTGCCGAACGAAATTTTTATTACATCATTCCTAGAAAACTAAAGGAAAATTCAAGCGGAACATTAGTTGGAACTGTAAAGTGGTAGCACTTAAAATACGTAAATGATGCTTGCTTTTTCAAAGCGTGCTCGAGTAAGTAGTTCGATCTAATATTTAAATTATATATTTGAGGCAAATATGGTGCTATGAGGCTTCAGTTACTTGAAAGTCCGAGTTTACATTAATTTTGTCGACGATTAAAAAGGAATATGATCAACGCTCCAGAAAATCTAAAACTGGAAGTACTTAATTTACAGCTTGATATAAATATAACTAAAAATTTAAAGAAGCAGGTTTTATTCTGTTGATTACAAGTCTGTCAAAATATAAATGGGTGCAATAAAAATTCTTAAAATAAGAATAATGATTTTCTTTCAAAATATATTTTTATGTGAAGAGATTTTATTCGTTGAATTTTGTTTCCATTTATATGTGAAAAGTAAAAAGTCCAGAAGAAAATATCCCTATAACAGACGATCATCTACAATCCATGATGAAGCTAATTTCTAGCGGTTAGTATCTAAGACTACAAACTATATAACAATCGACACGTCATTACATGTCAAGCTATAGAAAGGAATAAAAAGACTATTGTTATTTACAGGGAAAAGTGTAATTTAATTTAGCTTTCAAAAAAGATTTAGTAAATGCCAGAAAGAGACTAGATTGTGATTATTTATTGTCAAATTTCCTAATAACGTGGATAGTTTTTATATTCTTTTTTAGTTTACATTAAACTAACATGATTGAATGGGATCCTACGTAAAATACAGTATGAGCCTTTATTTTATCAGTCTCAGGAGCCTACCTATGTTCTGACAGGAAGCTGATAAATAAGGCCCATACTGCTCGATCCCTAAAAATCCTTTAGATTTTCAAGCCACTAAATTTAGAACAGCTGCAAGATTTTCTCATATATCCCCAACTCAGTATAAAAAATCATTTTTTCTACCACGTTTGTGATTCTGCTAGCTTTTATATTCTTACCAAAGTCTGAAAAACTGGTATTAATTTTCAATCCACAGTTCACAGCTTCATAATGCAGCATATCCGTAGGCTACATATTTAGTATCACATTTTCTCCTTTACTTTCTAAGATTATTGACACTCCAAAAAGATATTTTGAAGTCATCCTTAACCCTACAGATATGCCGGTATCTATGGGGCTATTCTGCCGTTCTACTGCCTATACAGTACTTCCCAGAGGAATTTCAGAGATCATTACGAAGCCTTAGAATAAATGGTAAATAAAATGTGTCCGGATTTGGAATTCTTGAAATTTGAAAAGAACAGAAGAAGCGCTTGTCCTCTTTAAATGCTATGGTCAACACCTCGTGCCATCTGCAGCATTGTAGGAAATCTAGGTAGTTGCCGGAGACGATGAGTGTTCCTAGATGTGAGAGTAGCGTGGATTTCCAGGGTGAAGGTGTCCAATCAAGGAAAATATTCACTTTTTAAGAACCTACTTCATTAAGCGTAAGATGTACTTCGGCTATCGGTAGGTAACGGGTAAAACCACATTTCATCTGACAAGTCCTTGTTACCGTAGCAGATGTCCTGCAAACGGACAAATGAAGAAATCTTCTGCTAGGATTTTAAAATTTATAAGTGCAGTGAGGTGTACGGTAATATAGGCTGTTTCTTTGTTTTAAAATTAACACAGGTTGTTTAGTCATTCCTTGAATTTTCAGAATATTGGTGGACATTTTCATTTCTTATGAAATAGAAGGTCCTAATGCTTACTTTTCTCACCTACAGTTATCCCAAGCCCACCAAATTCCTTGTGGGAATGAACGTTAATTCATGCCTGAGGTTTGAGATCCTTACAGGTGAGAGTGCGATTTAGCTCAGTTCCGCCTTCAATTTTGATGAAGAGCGCCACTGGTGGACGGGTCCAAGAGTTTCCCATCCCGCTCACCCTACCACAACCTCTCGAGAGGACTTTTATCAATCTCGATGGTATTGGTCTCCTAATCCCAGAAAATTGCTGAAATTTTGAGAACAAGTTTCTAGTAGCAGGTGTCGAGTTTGTTTATTTCAAGGAGAAACAGATGTGAGAAGTCTGCTGTTTTAAAGCCTGTTTTTTTAAGAGGTTAATTCAAAGGTCCCCTTTTTTGCTTATGTAACTTTCGTCCCGGGAAATATTTGTCAGAATTGGATATTGCTGATCTCAAGATAAGATTAGCTTATTTAATTTTAGTATTTCATTTAAGAATTATGTTTAAACAGAGTAAGTTTTTGTATAAAATAACTGACAGTAGAAATATTCAGTTTAAAATTAAAACTAGCATTTCGTGTATAGAAGTATTTAAAAATTTATTATTTAGGCTTTACTGTTATTTGTATTGAATTTTTATGTTGATCATTAATATGTGTAAGACATCCCGGCATTTATAAAAAAAAGAACTGCTAACTGTGTTTTTGAATTTGTTGCCAGGCAGGCGCGTGGAAAATAAGTAGTAACGTCAAACTGACGTAGTGTGATTTTATTTTACTGCCAAACTGGAAAAAGTCTTTTTTTAGTTCTTGCCATCCAGGCGTGTGGCAGATGGTAACGTCATTCCGACGTATTACAGCTAAATTAAATTACAAAACTGGCAAAAATTGTTTTTGTTATCGCCAAACAGGTGTGGAGATAGGTAGTAAAATCGTCAAACTGACGTGGGAAAAATTCCATTGCATTGCGTAACTGGAAAATTGTTTATATAGTTATCGCCAACGAGGCTTGTGAATTGTGATTTAAAACATCAACCCGACGATGTATTATTTTATTTTGTGTTAAATTGGCAAAGTTGTTTAAATAATGCTCTCCATTTGGTTAGTGTGAATTTCGTATTTGAAAAGTCTCGCCAAAAGTTACATATAATTTTAATAAAAGTACGAGTTTTAAGATTCAATTTCAAAAGAAAGCCTATTTAAGTTAACTTACTCAAAATGTCATTCTTAGCTAGGAGTAAAAAACAGGATTTACAGCTACTGGCTGAAGAGAGGTTTAACCGTAAGACATGAATTTAAGATTGCTCAGTTGCATAAATTGATTACTGAAAGCCCCAGCTATAATGTGGAATTTACCCGAGAACTACTGGCTGCAATTAGAGAAGAAACAGAAAGAAAGGAAGAATGCGAAAGAGAAGAAAGGGAAAAAGAACGTGAAAGAGATGAAAAGAAAAGGAAAGCGAAAAAGAGAAAGAAAGGAAGGACACGAAAGAGAAGAAATAGAAAGTTGATATATAAACTTTTTTTCTCACTGGTAGAATTTGCATTCTTACGCACATTACCAAATTTAAATATTCTGGCACTGAAAATTAGGAGAATGAAGGCTTATAGGAAAGTAACTTAAAATTAAATTTAACTGGTTATTTAAAATAAATGTAAGTCCCTACATTTGTCCATACAAGAATTTATCAGACTTGGATAAAGGTCCTTACACACCTGTTAGAAACTGATAAATTCTACAATAAACAAGATCAAAGCACCGTTTACATTCAAAATACTAAAATTGAAATTATCAGTTATCAGAAGAAAACATTTTCATCGTAGTTCTGCTGGACATCCTTCCTCATCTTTCAGTTAGGCTTCAATCCTCTCCTTCCAGTAATCTGGAAGGAATACTTATGAATACATGATTCTAAATAACACATTAAATTCACAATACAATCCTACAAAGTAATGACACTAGATTTGTATTTTGGTTCCTTTGTCTATTTCATTGGACATGAGAACCGCAAATGATGCTCCCGTTCTGGAAATATCGTTTTGCTCCTGAAGTAGAAGGAGCTATGTCTGATGAGCTTGAAATGGATAGTTTTATTATATAGCTACGATATACAAAATGTTCCGTTTTAGCTTAATTTTGAGTTTAAACGTTTTAAAATTCAGCAAATTGATATTTTTTAGAACATAAGAAATCATGTTCCATGAAAGCCTCCTGGAAGAAATGCCTCGGGATTTCCAATGAAATTCTCCCTTACAGTCAAATAATGTATGTGAAACACATTTTCCTAATCCTGAACAATTCTCCATGAATCTTCCAGTCTCCATTGAATCTACGTGTGTTTCTGCTGTACCTAATTCTAAATGTCATCAGGCCCACCAGTGGCCGAGCGGTGAAGACGCTGAACACTGGTAGATTCGGTCCGAGGTTCGAATCCCGCGAACGGGCTGGCTGCATGGGCGTTTTCGTGGTTTTCCCCATGTGTAACGTGTATACGAGTCAGTTTCCCTTAAAAAGTCGTCCACGAAGGCATTCCTTCCCTTAGGCAGATAGCCCTCGTGTGCTTTGCCGTAATTGAATAACCCCTAACCCTAACCCTAACTTTAATTACCGCTTACATTACTTAAATTATTACGTCAGTATTTGCGGCTTCTATTTATTTTCATTTGAATCGAAAACGAATACCGTATATACCCGCGTATAAATCGACCCCCTTCGACATAAAAAATTCATAAAAAATAAGAAACTCGCGTATAAGTCGACCCCCCCATTTCCGAAATCGTTCGAGAATTTTCGAAAAATTTTTTTTAAGTACTACATTTCTTCAAAATCATTTGAGGAAAAAAAAGTAAATATACGGTAAAAAATACCTTGGTAAATAAACAAAATCAAAATCCTTCAACGTCCGATTCATGGTCAGATTCGCCAAACATTTCATAGAACTCTTCTGTCGTCAATGGCTAGTCATCATACATATTTTCAGTCTCGAACTCTGTATTGTTACAATCACTACTAGAGCCTTCGTCGTCATTTTCACTTTCAAAAACAGCATCATCTTCCGTGCCGTCTAGTTCGTTGCTAATACAACATTTATTAAATGATTTTATAATCATTTCAGAGGGTATTTCGTTCCAAGCATCTTTAACCGAGCAATTAATGTAATATCAGGCTTTTTAATGTTGCCTCCCTTTGTAAATGTTGATCGACCGGAACTTATCCACTCTGCCAATATTTTCTAACATTTACTTTGAAGGGCTTATTGAGGCAGACATCTAGGGGTTGAATGAGGGATGTCAATCCTGCTGGAATTACGGCCACAGTCGTTTTTAGGTGTTTCATCACTTATGTCACTTCTTCAGAAAATTGTCCACGAAAACAATCGTATACTAAAAGAGAAGGTTTTTTGAAAGCTGCTCCCGGTCTTTTATCCCACACATTTTTAAGCCAATCGACTGTTCCGTTAGCATCCATCCATCCCTTTTCATGGGCGCGAACCAGCACACCTGATGGAAACACAACGTTTTTCGTTAAAGTTTTTCTTTTAAAAATGATGATCAACGGACGAAGCTTACTGCCATCAGCCAAGCATGAAAGAACGACCGTAAAATGGGTTTTTTCATGCCCTGTTGTTTTTATCAAAATGCTTTTTTCCCTCTTGCAGTCAATTGTTTTATTTTCTGGTAGATCGAAACACATGGGGGTTTCGTCCATATTCCCCATTTGGGAAAGTTCAAAAGAAGTCCTTTTTCTTACATCGATAATGTATTTTTGAAACTCCATAACCTTTGCTTCCAAATCAGATGGTAACTTTTGCGCCAGTTTGGTGCGTTGGCGTAAACACAAACCATGGCGATTCATAAATTTAGTGCACCAATGTGTTGATGAACGAAACGTGTTTGGAACACCATACTTGTCTTCTTTTGTAAGCTTCATTCCTCGTAAACGTATGCCAGTTCTAGTGACAATGAAACCATTCTGCCGGCACTCTAAAACCCAAGCATACAAGTCATTTTCGAGTTCTGGAAAAGGAGCTTTTCCATGTCGCGACGCCTTTTCGATTTCGGGATTTTTTGTAACTTTAGTGCCAATCGCGAATCAATTTTTCGTCAATCCCAAACTGACGAGAAGCTGCACAGTTATTAGTTTCTTACGCGAAAGAAATAATTTTTAACTTAAATCCAGCAGCGCATGACTGACGTTTCTGTTTAACTACCAATAAATCAGCCATATCAACAGAAACAAGAAGGGAAACAAAAACGTTATGATCCGTCGAATCTGGACGTTAAACCGAAGAGTTTTCTGCCCCCGAACAACCAATCAGCATCCAGCAGGCAAAAACGTGGCCAACATTTTTATTGCTCGATATTGATCGGTTGTTCGGGGGCCGAAAATTCTTTGGTTTCATCGAAACTTACTCTAGTTAAAGTATGAAACTCTGTGATTAGTTCGTCACATAATTTAAGTCATGAAATTATTTCAAGTAAGTGACTTATTTGGTAAGTCGTCCAATTTGATTGCGGGAAGAAAACAACTGCATTATATAAAGAAATTTTTTAACTTCCGATTCTTTTAATTTTTTATGGCCCAGCGTATAAGTCGACCTCCCCCCCCCCACTTTGAAGTCTTTTTTTGTCCAAAATATCTCGACTTATACGCTGGTATATACGGTAGTTTCTTTTCCTGTTTTGCGTGTTTGTTTATCAATTTATTGCTCTAAATTCTAAATTAATATTTTAAAGTTATCACTAGCAACTGAAATACTCTTTTCCATACTTTCTTTTATATCCGTTATTAACTGAATTAATTAAATATTATGTTCAAACTTTCCAGGATATTCAAAGGTATAAACACCCTCTCATGAAGTATGTAGAATACTTTCAGCAAGCGGTGATTTTACTACTTTTAAAACATACGACAAATTATTCTTTTATTAAACGAGTAAAAGAACATTTTGATGATGAAAACAACAGATGTCTAGTTCAGAATAACTACACACTCAATAATTAATATTTATTACTCAAAATAACTAGAACTACTCTGCACTCGTCCATTCTATTGAACTAAATTTTTTAATAAAAAAGAAGTACTGAATGCGGACCCAGTGAGAGATGGTGTTCAATGGTTACATTCCTCACCCTGTTACCTTGCATTTGGAGTGGAAAAACTACTGACTTGTAATACCTGTAGAGCAGTGTTTCTCAAACTGTTGTCCATGGCTTTGTGGTCTTCCTAGATTTCTGGAAAATATGCCAAAAACATATAAATTAACTGTTTAAAAGGCACATTAGCTGAAAATGTCAGAGCTTAAAATTGATACATGGCAATCATCTATCTCTCTTTTCCTACTGAGAGTTTATAAAATTTAGTAAAGATTTTGTCTTGGTTTAGTTGATTACTGCAAAGCCACGACCGCTATATGCCGAAGGAGAGGGCTACCTTCCTGAAAGACGTTCTCAGGCAAACTGAACCGTATAGAAGTTACACATGGAGAAAACCACGAAAGCGGCAATTCAGCCAGCCAATTCGCAGGACTCATCCTCGGACCGAACTACCGGTGTTCAGCGAGTTCACCACTCGGCTGTTGGTGGATCCAAAATTTAGTAACGGTTAGGCAACCAATTCTCTTTGATTTTTAGTCTTAGCAGCGTGAAAGGGGTTTAAATTACACGGCGGACCTTCTCTCCACCTTTTCCTGCATATATAATTAAATATATAATTTATTTTTCCCAAATGACAAAGAATGGAATTTTATTACATTCTCTCTGTTTTAAGATCGACGCAAGTCAATTTCAGAAAATAAAATTAGAACATTTTCCTATTTATATTTATTGTAGCCATTCGCGGACAATATGCTTTTTTTTTTTTTTTGAAAACCTATATATATTGTTCATTCGCCGCTTATCGTGAAGTTATTTTAAATCCTTCTTATATAGCTTGCGTAGTATCTGTCTCCGTTACACAGTGCCCGTTGCACTTACTAGAAAACGTTCTTCTGATCCGATCTTTGAACAGAAAGGAATGCGAGATACCCTTAAGTCACCAACGATTCTGTTAACCTTCCAGAGGCTTATAAGGATAAAATTTTGTAAAAATACGTTTATTCATGTCCAGTTAAGATTAATTGCTAAAGTTGCATTTTTTAATAAATATCCAAGAAATTTTCTAAAGTCTTAACGATATTTCGTGCAAATAATTTTATACTGCATAGTAACTCTATTATTGTACTGTAGTGTATACTGTATTATTTATTAACAATAATAAATTTGCAGAGTTTTAAGTTTTTTCTTCGATTACATACTACCGGAAATAGAATTCTTTAATATAAATTCCTAAAAATATGTTTCTGAAATTTATCACTGATTTCATTGATTCTAAATTTTCTTGATTTTATATCGAAAGGGGAAGGAAAGGAATGAAAAGTATCCAAATTGTAAATAATTTACTGATATGAAAAAAATACTATTTAGCAAGATAAAAACATAAAAAATAACTTTTCAGTACCTTTTAGCAATATAATTGGTTAGTAATCATTATCTAGTGTTTAATCCTAACAATAGTTTAATGAACAAAAGCTATTATATCCAATTCTGTAAAACATTTAATAACTCATAGCTTTCAAAATGTATGAAAATGAATTTTATTGCATTTCAATTATTATCTGATGAAAAGAACAGGTGATCGAAAGTCACATAAAAAATTGAAATGTCCTGAAAGTCTCTTGGTATTTCCGACATCATTTAAATAAAATATAATTTTACTGCAAAATTACAACAAGCGAATTACTGGTAATGCAATGGTACCTTTATAATCTGACAATAATAAAAAAAAAACCATAAAAGAGTGAACAGATGTTGCTTCAATAATTTCAAGATTCACAGCACAGCCAATTAACATTTTCTTTTGGATGTCACATTCCTTTTCACGCGAACTTTATCCCTCCTTAAATTCACGGATTGGATTACTTGTGCAGGAAACATTTTTAGCTTTACATTTTATTTCCTATTAGCTTAATTGCCTATTGATCCATCAAGCTCCACAGCAAGGATTTTACGGAGATGATCGTGGATGCATGATGAGGACGTACTTTACATGCAAGTCGACCACAGTGTATATCAACCAAAACTAAACGCATAAGTAAACGTAACTATCAGTCTGAAATTAAATATGAAAATAGCCTAACTACTTTACTCAAATTTAGTAATAAAAAAAGCACAAATATTTAGAAAACAAAATACAACGTTAATAAACAGCACGCAAACTGGAGTAGTAATTCTTCGTTTGCAGTGTCCAAAGTATGGGCTGAAGGTTCAAGGCACCAAATCACTTGAATTTGCAGCTTACAACATGACCCAAATTCGTAAACTCGCAACACTTCGTGCCAAAACGATACACTAACGACACGGTAGGACGTTTTGATTACTTACAACGCTGCCACATTTTGCTGCAACATTTTACTAGAACAAAGCCAATAGACAAATAATGCAGAACAGCCACTTCTCATTTATAAAATGTAAATACTTCCTTCCTGTAAAACCGAACTGGTGGACAGAAAACGGTAACCTGATGTCAAGTTTACTTCGAGGCTTGCGAGTGTGAAAATATTCTTTTGTATTTTCCGTAACTTCCGTTAAATTTCTACTGGCCGCAAGATGGCGCTACTCTCATACTACACTTCCCGACGTTTCCAATGGGTAGAAATGTACCAGACACAAATATTCCCTTGTTATATGCAAAAATTGGAAACGATTATTCTGTAGTTGTCAGAAATTATACATTCCTTTCAAATAAAATTATTTTTATCTAGAAAAGAAGTATGAAATTTCAAGTTAGCCGACTTTTTTTTCATATATATAAACGTCAGCTACTTGTTTCTGATATTTTTCCCTGCTTGCATTTAGTTATGCACTATTTTGAGGTGTACTTGCTCAAGGTAATTTAGAGAATATGTTTTACGAATGTATAGTACGAAGTTAGCAGGTAACTTCACAACAGTGTAAAAATTTCATCATATTCTTCACATCAGCTGTCCTGTGTAACAAACTAATTACTATTAAATATGTGATTAACATATTAATAAATTATGATGTAAAATTTGTAAATCTGTTTCTAATACATAAGAGGAGAAAGTATTACTAAAGGTGATTTAATTGTAGGTACGAAAGACGTTTTTTTTCCTTTTTTATTTATTACCAAATAAATTTTTTTAGGAAATATTTTTAAAATAAAATTGTAAACAATGCAGATTTAGAACTGTGAAGAGTAAATGCAACATAACAGTTATTCAAAATAATACCAAGTATTTCAATGTCACTTACACTAGAGTTTCTTAAACTGTGGCTCGCTACCCCAACTGGGGTCGCGGGGTTTGCAGTAGCGGGTGTCCAAAAATTTAGCAATTTATGTTATCATTAATGCTATAATTTTGTTCTTGCCACCATGTTTTGTTTTACTACTGAATTTGCGGATAAGGCAAAAATATTATTTTACTCTTTTTGGTATGGAATAGTTGTGGATATTTTTCTGTAAAATAATATTTCATGTTCTTAGAATGTTAATAAAGTTTGTCTATATAGCTCAATTTTTTAAACCAAGGGGAATATCATTGTTTCGCAATTGAGGCTTCTTAAAAATATATTTTAAATATATTGCTGTTAAATATGTTATAAATATGTGCTTTGAATTGGTCTTTAACCAACTTTAAAGTGCTAATACTGCGGATCGTATGCATGCCGTTAGAAAGATAAGTGGAAATATTTTTTACTACTTGACTAGGTTGTTTAACAACCTACTTAAATAGTAAAAAATTATGTCTGCTTACTTATTCGTGGAAATAATGACTGAATTAAGTGAAGGCGAACTTAAAAGATTAAGATTACGATCGAAATGATTCCTAACCCGGCTTCACAATAATTTCAAGAGTTAAGCCTAACGGAAAATGGAGATTAGAAAGTAGTAAACAAATATTTAAGGAATTTGATCAATATGATGCTTCTTTATCTAAAACACCGCTTTCACCGACAGCGAAGTAATGAAGAAAAAGCTTCGAAAGTTCCTGATTTCTAAGCTAAGTACTTTGAAATAAGACTAGTGAAGTATTTACTGCCAAGAGTGTTTAGATTTAAAATCCCACTAAAGAGGCTTCCTAGTTTAAAATTTCCCATTTTCAATGGTAAATATATCGAATGGCTTAATTTTAAACATCTGTACGTGGTGACAGTTCATACTAGTCAATCATTAGCAAAAATTTAGAAACTCCAAAATCTAATAGAGCTATTAACAGACGAAAAAGCATCTGTTCTTCAGCACATTTCGATTTCCGAAGCTAGATACGATGAGGCTTGGGAAGAAGTAATGAGTCCTTATAACAGAAAGAAATTAAATTGCCATTTTACTTGTCGACGTATTTCCTGAACAACCGAGAATGACTAGCGCAGACGCTGTTAATCTAAAAAAAGTGTTTGATAGGTCTGATAAAGTTGCCCGTGGATTAAATTTTCTTGGCGAAAAAGATTCGTCTAGAGATGTCTGGCTAATTTATTTTTCATTAGAAAATTTCGATTCTGAAACGCCAAAACAGATTGTCGAAGAGAATTTCCTACCTCAGAATGTATTTAATGTCTACCTCAGAATGTCTTTTCAATGTTCTTTCATTCTTAAACTCAAGGTGTGTTTCTCTCGAAATGTGAAGCAGTCCTAATACAGAAAGGAAAGTATTGCATACAACCCATTCTCCTGTTTCCTAAGAGTCTTTCACATAATTATAAATACTGTTACGGATTTTGTATTTAATTTTCGATTGTTAGTAGAATTATAATTAAAATTGTTACATTTCCCAGTGCAGTGTAGCGCGTAACGAGTTTTAACAGAAAGCTAAGCCGAAAAAGTAAAACTACAGGACATGCGCCATTAATAAATAGATATTTCGTAATTGTATTCTTTTGCTATAGAGAAAAATCGAGAAAATACCAGAATATTCTCTTGCGGGATTCCAAAGCTTATAAAATCTGGATTAAAAAACCTTAGCTCGTTTGATGTTGTTTTTGATTGTATCGAATTCACGGTGAGATCGTATTACCTTTCTTTGTAGTTTGAATTAGGTTCTATTTATAAATTAGTAGTTTAAAATATAACCACTGGGAGATATTGCGGTATTGTACAAATATCTCCGAGGAAATTTCAGCATTTTGTTTTATTACTTGGGATAAGATAAATTTTCTTAACTTATTATCCCCTTGTGCATTTAATTTATTACGAACCCGTAAGCAGGCAACATTTTTGGTGTCAGGAGCAATTGAATGCCAGTTGCAAGAGCAGTGGAAGTACAATTCAAGCAGTTGATGACTGCATTTGCTGCATTCCAAGAAGAGATTGAAGGGGCCGTCAACTCTGTTAAAAAAGAAATCAAAGCTGGCCAAGATTCCGCTAAACAGGATATGAAAGCTGTCCAGGAATGCGTTCAAGAAAAGATGGAAGCTGGTCAAGAAAAGACTGAGGCAGGTGAAAGGGAAATAAAAAAAGAAATTATCTGCATAATAGAAAACAAATCTGAGGCTATGGAAAATAGAATACACGTGGTTGAAAATAAAGTTGGACAAATTGAAGAGAAAGTTTCTTCTGTCAAGGAACAAATAGAAGAGAGAGTTTCTGCCCTGGAACAACAAATTGATCACAGGGTTTCTGCAGGTGCCAAACAAGCTGATAATTTAAAGAAATTCGTAGCGATGGTAGGAAGCAATTCGGGTGGATTTAAATATCTATTCATGTCTGCTTGTCCCTCTCTAAAGCTGTCGACATATGATGGAAGCACCTCCTGGGAAGTGTATAAGACCCAGTTTTCTACAGTGACGGAAGCAAATGGATGTGATCTCCAAGCTAATGCCTGTCATCTCGCCGCTTCTTTAACAGCAGACGCTGCGTATATCCTTCAGACTCTTCCCGAAAACAAAAGCCCAGATTTCGAAGCTCTGCCCGGTGTGTTGCCCGGCGTGTTGGCGAGAAGTATTTAAAAGACCACCGCAGGCTTCAATTCAAATCCCGTCAACAGAAGCCAACGGAAACACTCAGAAGCTTGCCCCGATGTTGAAAGGCTGCCCTATTTCGCCTTTACGGAATGCCCGACAGAAACACGGCAAATCACGTCCCTGCACTACTTTCTGGACGGCATCCGTGATCCTGATGTAGAAAGCACTGCGAATGGCTGATGTGATGGGGTAAAAAGTGCTCTGTTGTATGCCATGAAATTCGAGCAACTCGTAGAGATTACTACCCAGTCAGAGTCGTGCGAGTCCACGAGCAGGTGGATCAATTGATGGCTCGTTTTAATGATTTACACAGACAAATCAATTTTATGAGACGGTATATTAGTAACAAGAAACCGAAGCTAAAGTGCTGGAGCTGTGGTGTTAAAGGCTACATACGAATGAACTGCAGAACACCCCAGAGCATGCAAAAATAAGACATCCGATTTAAATTGACACTTAAATGCCATGATATGGAAAAGAACTGACAAGAAACCAAAATGCTAGAAATGTGAAGCTGATGGCCACTGGCGAAGAAACTTCAGAGCATCCCAGGGCAAGGAAAATAACACTATTTGCCAGCAGCGACGCAGGAAACAACTTAATGACCATATCGCGGTGCAGAGTTTGAGCGATAGTGAAGAACCTCGTTTAAAAAGGTCAAGATTTTTGCAGTGTGTGGCAACAGTAATGGATTATCCATCAATGGCCTTGTCGATGGAGTTCCTTGCAATATGATCATTGACATAGGAGCTAATGTTACCATCATTCGGAAAGATTTAGCCAAAAAATATAAAGATAAACTGATTTGGACGCTATCCTGTGTTACCCTTCAGACTGTGTCTGTGATAATATTGGCATAAATTGGAAGTTAAAAGTGAACTTCACGCTTGAAAGCGCCGTCTACCATCACACGGCATATGTGCCAGATATTAAAGATCCTTGCATACTCGAATTGGACTCTCTCAGGAAATACAATTTCTTCTTGGACTTCAACAAAACAAACTGCTTTCAGCATCTGAGGACATGAGTATCCATTATCAGAAGGGATCGTGAGCTGGAAACGCCAAAGTCTCGTCTGAAAGACCATTTTCAGAAAGCCTACGAAATCATACTAGGTTCGAAGAGAAAAATAAGACTACCGCCTATTTTCCATCCCAAATGCTCTTCGGTCGTGAGCTTCGTTTGCCTTCTGACCTCTATTTTGGTCGCCTTCCGGATGCGCCTTCATCTTGAGAAATAGGTCCAAGATGTCCAGGCCCGGTTTGAACTGATGAACAAATTTTGCACAAGAGCGACTCAACGTGGCGACGGAGAAAAATAAGACACGGTATGGCACACAGTCGTAAATAGGCTGAACGACGTCGTACTTCTGATCCGTAAGTCATCGAAATCTAAGCCTAACGCCGTTCGTAACTTCAGGTTATTCCTTTACTATGGCCTTAGTACGTTATGTTATAATGTAAATAGTATAACACCAAGGCCGTTTTTGTTTCTAAAATTGTATCTGGTTTGTGTTTAATATTTATAGTATTTGATTTGTTTTAAGTTGCTTATTGCAATTATTCTTTACGTTGTTGTTATTGTAATGTACTGTTCATTTTTGCTTCGATACCTTAGTTGAAAGTTTGGCTTCCTTTTCAGGGATTGTTTGTTGCTCCTCGGTCGGTGCTTGTCTTTACTTTCAATTTGTCTGATTTCGAAAATTATAGTATTTTGTAGTTTTTGTTATCGTATTGCATTGATATTGTTTGTTTTTCGTGTTGTATCACTGCATCATTGTACATATGGTATCTGCATTTTGCATAGTTTTGAATTGTATCTTGCAAGCTTCTTTGTTCTTTAGGGGTTTTTCATCTCTCATCTGGATTTGTGATTTTGTCTTAGTTTTGCTTTGTTCCTACTTGGCCACTCTTTTCTTTTCTCCTTTGCTCCGACTTCTCATCTGAGATTTCTCCACGTCTAGAGCACATGACGTAATGTGCCTTAGGACTTTACTTCATTGACCAGCAACATTGCTTCGGCAGGTGACAGGTGACGGGGGGCACGGGCACTGTCCCTTTAACATAATGGTTAATCGGTATTGCTCCTTGCCCATCACTGTCTAGAGCCGATAAAATGGTGACACGTAAGTGCCACGCACCCAACTCCGAAACCCTACGCCTGGACCATCCAGGGGGGAGTCCCACAGACCAAAAATACCCTCGGACATCACTCACCCAACCGTCCGGGCATTTATTGAATAATTCCAAAGAAATACAGTGCCAAATAAGGGCTGTAATTGACAATGTTGTTGATACAAATTTTAAAACAAATTTTGACATCAATTTTACAATAAATATTTCAATTTTAAAATAAATAAGTATTTTAGAAAAGTATAAACAAGCAAAATACAAATCCGAAAAATAATTAAAAAGTTAAAATTTAAGAAAGGGACAAATCTGAAAATATTGGCATACACAAAGAACCAATAGGTATATAATAAATATCTCTTGATGTGACAGTTAACATATTGTTAAAATACAAATTTTTTATACATACATAATTAAAATAGACACTTGTATGCAGTGTATATGAAACACTAAATAGATTATATTTTAATATGATACAGAAATCGCAATGCTATATTGTGAGAGAAAAATGTATGGTTGACATGCATGTTCAGACAGATTAATATAATATTGGTTATGATATACAAAGGGTTAACAATACAAATTATGTACTTGATGTTGAGTTAGTAATATATACCTATTTCAAAAAAAAACATTAACAATTGCATAGAAAACTTTCATTAATTATTATAATTATAACACAAATACCAATGTGAAATAGGATTATGCCAACATTTCAAAAACTTGTATACCAATAAGAGTTATAATGTTAAATATTGATTATGAAATACCAAAGGGAATTTAGTATAAGAAAAGATGCATATTCAATTATTAGAATAAAGATTCATTTTTTCAAGAAATAATGCTGAATGGAATTAATTATATTATGAAAAACTAATTAATTATACATTACTAATTAAATGAAAAATTAAAATATAATTACAAAAATAATTTCAAGAAGATTACATTACAAATACTAGTATGTAACCATTTTAAAATAACAGTGCACAACAAATAAAAGTAAGGTTATGAATTACCACACCATTATATTTAAAATTCAAATGTAATATAAAATATATGATTGAGTGCAATTTGAACAATACATAACCAGTGCAGTAACTTTTTACAATAGAGCAATTTTTATACCTATACAAAACACTAAATATACCGTTACAAATATAGGTTAAAGTAAATTCAAGATTATAATTTGCAGATATAGGCATCAGTGCATATCAGAATAATACTATGATTTGGGATTACCTCAGCACTATCCTCTATTTGCACATATTAAAATTTAAATAGAGTAATCAATATATTATGCAGTATACCTCAATAATACAAAACCTGTACCAGGAATTAGTAACTACAGCATTACAAATACAATATTAATACAATACTAATTTAATAGCAATACAAGTTTAAAAATTAGATTGATCCCATTTTTATATGAAAGGAAGACTTAGGTTCATAAACCAAACTGTACCATTATTAGTTTACACATTATTATAATTCAATATATTATACAGTATAATACTTTGCTTCGGCAGTAGCCCGGTGATAATCAACGGTCTATGTCTAACTAATTTGTTCTATTACTGCGTCTGGACTGCCACATGTCACGTGCCCTTGCGGCGTACCGATCATTGATCCGGCAACGTCGTGTTTATTACAGCGGCCGCCCGGCATATAGAAGTGCTGCTTAATTCATCAATCTGTATGTGCTCAACAATCTTCTTTAACTTATCCCACTAAACGGTGTTTCAGAATGCACCAGCGTTTTACGTAACTGAACACGTGAAGAACGTTATTTTATCAAAGAATGAAATGTGTTGGGCTCATTGATTGAAGCGAGCCGGTACGTGAGCAACGCCGAATGTTGGAAACGCGTGTCAATGGGGCGTACGTATAGTTTGCCCTAATGATTAAATTGATATTGGATATAAATTTGTTTGATATTTTTAATGGTTATTTTAAAATAAATTCAGTGGAATGTATTTATAAAAGCAGGTTATCTCTTAACAGAATTATTAGAACAGCCCTCGAACGATTCTGATGTCTCGGTCTCATATTACATTAAGAAATAAAGAGGTTTATTATTATTTACATAGAAACGTGTATGTTTTATTAGGAGTCGGAAAAATGTTACCAAATAAGAAAAAAAAACTAAGTTGTGATTAATTATTAGCGAATTAGGTGTCAGTTGGATGCATGTTTCCTTTTTTTTTTTTTTTTTTTTTATTTTTTTTTTTTTTGAAGAATATAAGAAAGTTTTGGTTTACATTAAATTAAGAATATCCTACAAAGTAAAGTGCGGTATGGGCCTTCATTGATCAGTTTCAAAAGTTGACGTATTTACTCATACAAAACTGATGAATGAGGCCCGTACTGTTGGATCCCTGTTGCGAATCCTAGCCCATAAATGGCGCTGATATTTGAGAGCTGCTGTATGATTTGTTAGTGTTTTAAAATGTAGCTGGAGGTGAGTTTGTTCGTCAAGGGTGTAATTTGTCCGTCATTATAGAGTGGCAATGAACGATAAACGTCTAAAATATGTTCAATTACTATTTAAAATATATTCGATAAAATTAGTTTCTGAAGATATCGTATTAGAATAAAATTATTCTGCTAACGAAGAAGCATCGTTTAATTGTCTAAAATGACTCCTGTTTCTTAAAAGGGGAATAGAAGTACGCGAAAAGGCAATTCTATTTTACAAGACGGTCGAAGGGAATAAAACAAAAAATTCGCAGCACAGGTACGGTGCCTAGCGACAACAGGGACATTTAAATACTACCATAAAAATGCTGTGTATTTTGTTATACAGATGAATATACTATCGATAAATATTCTTTTTCTATAAGTGAATACACGTCAAACTTGTATACACGTCAAATGGGAAAGGCCACGAAAGCGCCCATGCAGCCGGTCCGTTCGCAGGATTCGAGCCTCAGAGCGAATTGCCAGTTTTCAGCGGTTTTACAGCTCGGCGGCTGATGGGACCGAGTAATAGTAAGCTTGAAAAGTGAGGATGATTCGAAGAAGCGAGTTACGGATCGTTTCTTTATTGCTAGCATGGAAATGCACAGGGTTTTAACGATTTTCTTTGCTTTATGCCTCAAGACCAATTACAGTGATGTGTAATAAATTGGACTTGCAGATTCATCCGAAGGAGAAGAGTTCGGCTGAAAGTCATGAGAAGAAATGGACATATAATTAATTACAAATCATTACGTGAGTAACCGAGGAGAAATTTAAAAAATGAATCCTAACAGTTCTAAATTGAGCTAGGTGCACTATCTTTACATTTCAGTTTTAGGTGTGAATTCAATCAGGTGATTGTCGACGAAGGTGATGATTCGAAGAAAGTAGTAACTTTAGAAGCTATGGAAACTTCGTGTATTTCCGAAGTGATAGTTAAAGAACCTGGCAGAGAATGTAGTGATTATTGTAAAGAGACGAGAATACAAATAGCCAATGACCCAGATTTTGAAAATTTAAGAATGTCACTGTTAATTGCTTCAAATAATTGCTGGACCATCGTTACTGGGAAAATAAAACGAATGCCAGGATCGTTAGTGGCAATGGAAACGAAGCTTGTATGCGTGTTCAGCGGATTTGAATTGATCTTTCACCTCAAAGAGATAGTTATGATAAGGAAGACTATTGTTCGAAATGAAAACATACAAGAAACAGAAATTTAAAGCAAAATATTTGATATAGAATGTTTGAGAATCCCGTGCAATGAAAAACCTAACAATACTCAAGACATACGATAAGTCTCAAGACACTTCGAAAGTTCTATAAAAATGGTTGGTGGTCATTATGAAGTCAGTCTGCCGTGGGATGAAAATGGTGAATATTTATCCGATAGTTATGACAATGATAAACAACGTTTTCAAAAATATGTTTAAAAATGTAAGAGAAATGCTCCCTTTCTAAATCAGTATAAGGATATTATTTCGAAGAATGTTGCAGAACAATTAGACCGAGAAAGTGATTCCAACATGTCTGAAAATAAAACAAAAGTTTATTAGATGCTAATCCATCAGCAAGTCCCGAAGATAAGTAAACTACAAAAATTAGAATAGTGTTTGCGGTTCTTCTAGTGCAATGACCTTTGTTTCCTTTCAAGATTGCTTAAATTCTTGGCCGGATTTAACGTCAGATTTACTAGCTTTACTTTTGCAATTTATATTGAACACAGTTGCTTTGACAGTTGATACTGAAAGCGCCTTTTTGCAGATAGCATTGGCGCCGGAAGACAGAGATGTTTTTAGATTTCTATGGATTAGGGATAATATGAAAATAAAATCTGAAATGCTACGAATGACGCATGGTAATTTTGGAATAAAGTCAAGTACGTTCTTGCTAAGTGCAACATTGAAACACCACGTAATCAAGTAGGAAAGCTGCATTCTAAATCGTAAGTATCGAATTATATTTTGAAGACCTTATCCATAGTACGCAAGAAGAAGAATCTGTCTGTAAAGTATTTTGGCAAGTGAAGTTCGTTTTAGGAGAAGCCGGATTTAACATGACGAAATTGGGAACAAATATACAGCTACGTCAAGATCGATTCAGTGAGAAAATGATTTCCGATACCTCGTCCTGAAAGATACTCGTATATTGCTGGAATTCAGAAAAAAGATAATATATGCATTGACAGTGAAAAACACATGAATACGAAGAACGCGGATGATTTCAAACCATCGAAAAGTGATGAAATAAGAACTGTTGGAAACCTGTTGGACCGAATTGGATTTATTTCTCCCTTCACAGTTAGGTAAAATAAAAGTTCATGAAATATGGAAGAGAAGGCTGAACTGGGACGAATCTTTACAGCCACGTTTGGCGAAAACATATGAAGCTTGTTGTGAAACCTGCACTACTGCAATGAAGTCACATCAACACGGCATTTATGTAAAATGAAAGAAAAATCACAACTAAATTTCAGCTTCATTGTTTTGTAAGCTGTAATTTGCTTATGTTACAACAGAGATTTAGATGGAAAATCTAGTTCAGCTTTACTAGCCTCAAAATCAAAAGTTGCGCCTGGCCATGAAAAAACGTTACCTAGGCATTGCATTACCATTTCTTTACACAGGATTGGTTGACAAACGGTCACAAGGAAATGTCAAATTCAGGTCCAAAGACTGAATGGCAACGTGCAAAGTTTCTTTTCTGTTACTATTCTGTTCTGTTCTTATTCGGTAACCAATATTTAATAATGCGTGAGTGGTAAAGGGATCTGCTCTGAACTCGTATTATCCGCGGCTTAAGGTATTAGGATCTTGTAGATAAATTTCAATATAAAATATAATAATATCAAGGTATACATTTAGAAAAAGGAAAACTCCGGTCCACTTCAACAATGATACCGCTCCCCAGTCACGATGTCTTCAGAAAACCCGGGATAAATTGTTACGTCTCTCTCGCCACCTGCTAACCCGTCCCGGGACACATCACCAACATTCATCTACCTCATGCTCCCTAATGGACATTAATTTATGATTCACGAACAGAGATTGTAGTACACCAAGCTAAAGCGGCTTAGCGGATCTAGGAACTCGATACCGGTTATAATTAGAGAGTTGCTCTGACGCCTCTGATTAACATTGTTAGAAGCCAAATTGTTAGGACTTACTGCTTATACTAGCTAACAAACTTCTACACACGCATACACTGATGCAGTTCGGACAGCGAAGAAACGCAACGCAATAAATACTTTCTTCTCGAAGTACAAAGAAATTTGTAAGCATGGATAATTATTCGGAAATTCTGCTACTCTATAAGACAATGGCTAAAATCCAGGATGCGAAGAATACATGTATATTGAATACTCCACTTCAATTATACAGACTGACCTACTCTTAATTCTCGTTGCGGAATGAAATCGTATGGCTTTTAAATTGAATTTGGGTAATTCGGTTAGACTTTCCGAAATCTAAACATTTTATGAGATCCAATTAATTCTTCTAAGCTTGATAAGTCCATGTAGAGTTACTTTCAAATATTAAAATAATTTCACTAAGAAATACTACTAACTTACTAACAGTTTCTTAGTAACAGACACCTCTTTTATTGAACGCTACAATTCTCGCACTCTAAGAGTTTGTCATTCTGCGAGCACTCGTGAGCAATGCGGAATCTATGGCTGTGAGAATTCGCCGTTTCTACAGAAATACTTAAAGATTTCGAAGTTCAAAATTATTCGAAAAAATTTATTTTCTGGGCAAACTATGTGATACGAAAATAGTTAGCAATGAATGGAAATGATGAGAAAATCAGAATAATAAATCTTCTCTGAGTTGTAGAGGATGGGTAGAACCAGAGAACATCTAGATTAAATATTCATTCCGTTATAATGTTTCCCCTTTCCCTAATGACCATTTCGGCTATTGGGTGTAACTTTTAGTTATATATTCGTTGCAGATTAGTGTAACTTTTATTTTCAGTGGTGTATGAATATATTGGAATTACCTTGTAGGGATTTATATTTATTTTAAATAACTAGTTAATTTTAACTTTAAATTACTTTCCTATAAGCCTTCATTCCCCTAATTGTCAGTGCCAGAATATTTAAATTTAGTAGCGCGCGCAAGAAATGCAAATTCTACCAGTAGAAGAATAAGTTAAATATCGACGTTCCAGTAAAGAAAGATAGAGTCGGAGATATTGCCGTGCGTGCTTACACGCAAACTTCTGTTTAGCAGTACTGCTGGTTCTGACGTGGCTAGTATCTTGCGGTCACTAGACTCCTCTGTGCGCTATAGGCTACAGGGTTGTATGACCCTCGTAGTGTAATTCTACTATTTGTGAATATCTCAGATTTTAAGTTTGATTCTACTTTTTCAGTTACCGCCCAAGTTGAGGCGTAGTATGTTAGCGTGAAGTTGACGCATTTTAAATAAGTTAAAGAGTTTAATAAAGGGCAGTGTTAATCCTTCGTGAGTGCACAACCTGTATGAGGAATGAAGACGTGTTTCTAGACTAATTTCGTAAATTGCATTAATATCATTTTTTAACTAAATTCTTAAAAAAAAGAATTAGCCCTTTTTTATTATACTCATACCTCAGCATCCGAGTTATATTCGCTCTGTGGTCAGGTTCATACTTGTGTTCTGAAATCTCTTTCGACTGAAGCACATTTAAATAATATTAATCCTCTGCAACATCCCAAAGAACCACATGAATTACTTTTGTTTTTGTTATTGCGATTATTTTGAAATATGAAACATTGCACCACACTTTATAGAAAATTAATATGAACTCCAATAAATAGCAAATAAACATGTAAAAAACATAAAGTAACAAACTGGTTTTATAAAATTTAACCAACGTATTTTACTTGGCTACACTGTAACTTTATTCGGCTTCCTCTTCTAGCACAAGCTGACACCTTGCATCTTGTTCTCTGGACACACTCATGTATTTTCTGTACTTCCAGTGTTCTTAATATTTCATGATAACCAGTATACAAATTGCATTCTGCAAGGTACACACGGCAATAGTGAAAAAAGCAAAGGAAAGCACAAGCTATCACACAAAAAGGCCTTTTTTCGAGTGAGAGAGTCGCTCAGAGAGCGCGCACGATTTCCAGAGATCTCCTCTTGAACTTTTAGTAAACATAACCTTTGTCCTCCTTTCATGGCCAGTAGCGATCCACCGGACAAAGTTCCTTGGCATGTTACTCACAGTGATTACGATAGTGACAATGACTCGATTATTTCCAATAAATCCGGAAGCAGATACTCTGCCTCAGATATGCCGAAACCTGTAATTGCTCGCGATCCAACTGCCAGTTCTACGAAGAAAAAGAAACTTCCCAATAAATCTAAATTTCCTCAGATTTCGATGCCGTCATTAATAAGCATAGAACATTTTTTCCACATCTTACTGAAGGTATTATCCTGGATAAGCAGAAAGAACTCCATCAGAACATTACTCCAGCCCGGAAAAAGAGAACCTTCTCTCACTTATCTCATGATGAAACAATTGAAATAGCTAATAAGAACTTCGGCGATATTACAAAACTAAATCCAGATTGCCCAGCATATGAAACTTATGCGCAACTCACCGCCATGCTCCAAAGAGAAAAATTAGCGGAGATTGAAAAACAGCAAAAATCACCTGACAGCTGCAACGCACAAGAAAATCAGATATGCAATGAATGGATCACATCTACTAAAACATCGAAAAATACGATTGAGATTTCTACGTCACCCGAAATTACTCAATCCGGTTGAAGGCTTCTATATTACCCAAAATTACTCAATCCGGTTGAAGGCTTCTATATCACCCGAAATTCCTCAAAATAACCGATTTTAATTATTCAACGATGTTGCAGCTGAAAAACCTCCAGCAGAAACACGTGGAGTTTAGAGTGAATCGTCGTCAGTTTTGCGGGCTGACTAAGTCTTCAACTGCTCTAAGCTCTGTAACTGCTTGGGATATAACGAGGAACGGAGTGTTTTACTAGCACCAGCAATTATCCTGCACGTCTCTCAGTGCTCAGTCGGTCTTACCAATGTGTAACATAGTTACATGTTTAGAAGTGATGTTGTGAGCCAAGCTTTGTATTCTTGTATGAAAAAATTGTCGGGTTGTACTCATGTGTGTATTCCTTATATTCATTGCTGTTAAGAAGTAGACCATCTGCATTCCATGTAGGAATAGTTATTCAAATATTCAAGTTACGATCTGACCTTATTAATTTCACTCATTATTTCGAAAAATATGAAACCTTTGTCATACGAATTATCGCAAGCTCTTAATTTAGGCAAATATCTCTTACATATATTAGTCATAACTGCAGTATTATCATAAGTTCTGTGATACATTGTACCGCGCAGCGTAGCGTATGTTACCCAATAGATAGGTAGGATTTAGAAACAAATTATGTCCAGTTAGAGATTTATGTCATTTCTATAGTTCAAATTAAGTTTTTATAAAATATCAGGAAACATTTTATGCCAATTACAAAAAAAAAAGAAAAAATTTCAAAATATATTTTTATTATACATTATCATTTTATAATTGTAGCTGTTTACACATAAGCTTTCTAATTAATCTCTTAGCAGGAGGCGTTGTCGATAAAAAATTCCAGAAAGGCGTTTCTGATTTCAAACCTTGTATGTGCTGAGGAGGGGTGACTTTAAAAGGGCAAGATGTTCTGGCTTCCCATTACAGAGGCTGTAATAAAAATAAGAGGCAAAATAACTGCACAAATACCTGTAGAATGTGAGAAAGCAAGCACAATATATTAGAGATTTTCACACAGTAATTCCTTCTAGCCCAGTATTTAAGTCAAATGCAGAAATACCACTAGTTTATGGTTTTAAAACTCTAATAGAGAATAACAAATGATAAATGTTACGAGATATCTGCTATGGCGAGTTTGAAAAGTTTAATAATTCGAGAAACGTCGTAGAAAAATAATTTCAAAATTTTAATAACGAATCAAAATGGATTTTCTCCGAGAAACTTCCTGTAAAATAATTAGTCAGTTTTTGTAATAAACGTTAAACTGGTATTAATATTATAATACGCTTAAAGGTTTTTCTTGTAACAGAAAACTGCTTGATTAGATTCAACATTGATAACATTTTATTCAAAATATACTCCAGAAAGTGAATTAATTTATTGCTCTTTTAAATAATAAAATATTATTTTTTCTACTACCACTACTAACTTAGAGAAATATTTTTTAAAAATTTTATAAATCGTTTTTGATACCTTTTCTTTAAAAATGATAGAGTTCTCTAGTTCGACGGTGTTACGTAGTGTAACATCGTGTTTAAGCAAAACTAAGTTCCGTGTTCTGTACTTCTAGTCAAAGTATTCAGGAGGTCACTGTGCATTGATCTCACTATCTAAGAATACAATACAGTTAAAAACTTTGATAATGCTTCTCTGACTTTTCTGTTTGTTGTAATATTTAAATGAATTTTTATGGAGTTCTTGCTGCTATTATTGAATAAATATTCGTAAATAAAATCAGAATTATGTGGCCATAAAAGTATCGTTTTTTACGACAAAGTTATTAAAGTAGTGATCTGAAACTGGCGGCCCTCAAACATGTTTCAATTATAAATTTCGTGGAAGATTTTATTGTATTTGAAGTCCATCTTCACGTTACTTTGATTTCTATAGAAAAGGAACATAAATAATGCTTCAGGAAGTCAAGAACGGGAACTAATTTATTTAGCATATGATATAAATCTGTGGAAAACTTAAAAGAAGCAAATTTTATTGGCATTTCTCTCAAAAAAGAACAGAAGCAAGTGAAATTTTTGCACTAACTTTAAACCCTTGGGACTGTATGTAAACAGCGCTTTTTTAGTATTTAAAGGTGAACAGTAGAAAATCAACAAGAAAAACACCCAATTGACTATTACTACCTACAATCCGTCATAAAAATAAATTTTAGTAATTTACCTCCAAGGCAAAAAATGTTACCTAAATCGAAAAGCCATCAAGTGTTTAACTATGTAGTAAAATACAACAATTATTTGCATACAAACAAATGTACTTTTATATACGCGTGGAGGAAAACCTTAATGAATAAAAGAAAGAGACTAGCTTGCCATCACATTTTCTTCAGTTTTTTCCGACGTGGTAATTTTCTTTGAAAATGTTGTGTCGCGAATTCTGTGTTTTAATTTAAGTGTTTTTAATCATTTAAGTAATCAATTATTTAAGTATTTTATTTGTATTTCTAGTTGATTTTTGAAATTGTGAAGAGCGTAATGAATCTATATATATTTGAAAGAGTATATTTAAAAGCTTTAAACAATTATTTTCCCTTCAACGGTTCAATTTCCTAACGAGAAAGGGGAGCGTCTTTAACGGAAGTAACATCTGTGGGAAATGCCTTTTAAGATGACAGTTGCAACATTGAATAGTACATCGTTGTTCTCTTGTCTTTGTTCCAAGCTGTGAAAGTGGACATTGTATTGGGCTCCTGGCTGTTCACTTACGTTTCAGCCCTTTGAATGCCGCCTTTTTATGGTTCTGGAAGCATGGGAAAGGTTGTAAATTTGGATCTTTGAAGAAGCAGTTTTTGTTGTTTCTTAGATTTTTCGCTTGTTAGCAAGGGGGGGTTGAATTTTAGTTTCCAGTTTTCGCAGGTGCTATTGTAGACAATGACTTAATTCTGATTCGTTTGGGGGTTTGAACTTGTCCTATTAAATTATATTGAAAAGTCTCGGATTGGCAAGAATTTAATTTCATGTGTGACTTTTGGACCTATAATTGTGAGTGGGAGCAGAAACCGAGTTTTCCTCGGTTGTTGCGCGAGTTTTGAAGTCAGTTTTTTTCGAAGTCTTCGAGAGAGTTTTTGAGTTGAATATTTAGCAGAGAGGACTTTTGGCCCTGCGGCCAAGCTTACCCGGGCTTGGGTGGCTTGCGTTTGCGTTCTGCGGACGGACTCGGCTTTTAGCTGAGGAGATTTGCGATACTGCGGTTGTACCCCGGCGGGTGCTCGCGATTGCGATGCGGCATGATGTGATTAATGGAGAATTTTCTTCTAATTTGCGAGAAGTAGAACTCAGAGCGAACTCTTCCGAGTTTGAAGCGGGTTTTCCCGTAAAACGGAAGTGTAAGGGCTCCTACCTAAATGAAGCTCTCTGTTCGTGAGAACGAAAAGTTTCAACATTCTGTCCCCGGAGGTTTCTCCTTCAACCTTAACATTTTAGAATTTTGATTGCCGGGCTCTTCATCTTTGAGGTTCTACAAGAGGTCATTTTTCGTGGACTTTTTTTGAATTTGATTACCTAGGACCAGAGAGTTTCAACATTCTGTCCTCGGTGGTTTCTCCTTCAACCTTAATGTTTTAGAAGTTTGATTGCCGGGCTCTTCATCTTTGAGGTTCTACAACAGATCATTTTTCGTGGACTTTTTTGAATTTGATTACCTAGGACCAGTTCAATGGCGGAATTCATCTGCAGCCTGTAGCTTCCTGTGATGACGTCGCTTATAGCCTATGATGATGAAATTCCGGTTTTTCAACTGTGAGTTACATTATATTTTCTTTGGTAGTGGTCTTAATTAAATCTTGCGTAACGGGTAAAAATATATAAAAGCATTATATAATAGATAAAAACTATGTGTCTTGGAGGAATTTAATGTTATTGTCAAAAATAAGAAATTTATGTTAATTGAAATTTCTATAGAAGTTTGTGTGAAATCCAGTCGCGACACAACAGATACATTTCATGATAATGCTTTATAATCAAACGCGTAAATATTATGATTTTTATATAAGCATAGGATGTTTCTGCTTATTTGAAATTGTAGCGTTTCTTTGCCCTCCACCTATACGAATTATCCCTGCGGAATCTATGAAATGATTTAAAGACAATAGCTTGCTTGATGTCCTTAAAAGTTTATCCGATTCTAAACAGACTAAGTCTTCTGAAATTTCACATTTGTTTGAGCCGGGAGGCTTTTAAGAAACATGTAGATTTTTTGCTTGGGGTTATTGAAAAATGTTTATGCATTTTAGGGTACTCACAACGCGCCCTGTTTTTTAGCAAATATATACTAACCACTTATTAATGATACTTTGAATATGTTTTAAGATAGAATTTGAAATGGCTTTTAGGTGCCAGGAAAATTAAAACTACTTTTTTTGTAATGGAACTGATTGATTGGTGTTTGAATACTTCTTCTCGGGTGCTTATGAGGTTTTGATTAATGAATATGAACTTGTGATTTTTGAGTTTATTTTAAAATGAGTGAATTATAGAAATGCTTGGTGGAGATATAGTATTCAGTTTTTCCGAGTACCAGAGAAGATTTATTCCCGCTTCCTTTTCAGGTTAAGTTTTATTAAGATGAATTTGCCTTGCTATGTGTGAATTAATTGCTTTAAGAAAGGTTATATTTAATATTAATTTGAGTCTAGTCCAACCAACCAGTTCCTTCTTCCCTTTCTAACTAATTCATTTTTGTAAGTTTTATTTTATTTTAGTTTGTTCGCCGCCAAGAGAAGTTGAGTATAAGAGTTTAAATTTAAAAATTAATAGTAAACCCGTAAGGTTTTAAGTTTAAGTTCTCTGCTGTTTAACAATGGTGCCGTGACCAGGATAACAGGATTTAAGTTTTCTCTATTTAACAAAAACTTACAAAAGTTTACATTTAAGTGCGTTTTTTAAGAATTAAATAAACATAATAGAATCATCTGAAAGAATTATGTCTACGAATTTAATTTATGCCTATTAATAGATTTGAATTACAGTGGTTTACCAATAAAGCCAGTAACCAACAAAAATTTTTTGCCGTTACGAAACTTAGATTTTCAGGCATAATGTGGTCTGGGAACTAAGCGGTAGGTGGCACCGCCGAGTGGTATCCCTTAAAGCTCGTAAGCAATGACAGCTGTTTCAATGGTGTGTCTGAGTGTATAGTAATTTAATTTTGAATGGAAGATTATGTAAGACAAGTTATTTTTTAACACATTCAGTCTGAACTGGTTACAAAAGCAGTTTTTTTTTTCAGAGACTTGTTAGAGCGCCACACGAACGCGTTTCAGTTAGATAATATTTAGAGCAAATATGGTGCTACGAAGATTTTATTTGTTTAAAGACCGAATTAATTTCAATAGAACTAAAAACGAACTTTAATACTGCATCCGAAAATCTAATACTGGGTATAATTAATTTACAAAGAGATATAAAGATTATTAAAAAATTTAGAAATGCAAGTTTTATTCTGTCAAAAAGTAAATAGTCATCACTAAATTTCTTTAAATAAGAATAATCGTTTCGTTTAGTACTATATTTATATGTAAATAGCTTTCATTCCGTGAACAATATTTTCCATTTATATGTGAACAGCAGAATAAAAAGTAAAACGAAAAGAATCAACAGATTATCCCGTACGCTGCATGATCAAAGTAATTTTTAGCGATTTCTGGTTAAGAATACGAACGTTTCCAAAATCGAGAAGCCATTAGATGTTTGGCTACAGGAAGAAATAAAGAATTTTATTATTCTTTATATTTTAACATATTATTTTTGCTTAGTTGCGGGAAAAAATTTAGGAAGTGAAAGAAAGGGACTAGGTTATGATTATTTATTCTGGAATTATGTGCCACGTGAAAAATGACTTTTAAGAATATAGAAAATTTTGATATTTTTGACGTTTCGTTTACATTAAGGTAACAATATCGTACGGGATAAAAGTAAAGTACAGTTTGGCCTGGCTCATCCATGAGGTTCGGGGGTCCACTTATGTACTGATGCGAAACTGATGAATCATGCTCATACTCCTCGATCGCTGTTGGGAACTCTAGCGCATTGATCGCGCTGAAATTTGAGAACTGCTTTAAACTGCTAATTCCTTTTTTTATACACGATTTATAAGCCTCGTGTCATACTTTGTGTCAGAATCTAGACGTCATTAGATGTCAGATTACAGTAAGACGTTAAGAATCATATCATTACTGACATAGTCAAGTATATGTTTTTAGGCATTGAAAAGCGTTATTAAATAAGGGAAAGGGATTAGGTTGTGGTTAATTTTTCTCGAATTACGGGCCAGCTGGAAATATGTTTTTTTAAGAATATAAAAAAATTTCTTATTTTTAGTTTACATTGAATTAACAGTATCGTATGGGTTAAAGCAAAGCACAGTATGTCCTCTATTTATCAGTTTCGGGAGTCCCCTTACGGACTGATACGAAAATGAGAAATGAGGCCCATACTGCTCGATCCCTCTTGCGAACCCTAGCCCATAAATGGTGCTTATATTCGAGAACGGTTTTATGATTTCTTAGTGTTTGAGAATGTAGCTATATGTGTGTAAAGCATGCGTTCATAAATATTGTAAGTTCTCAATTATTATTTTATGCGAATGAAAGATAAATGTATAAAACATGTCCGATTACTGTGTAACTGCTCATCAGATCCAGAGCCAAGCAAGAACTTCCTATTTTATTGAAATGATTGAAGAATGAATTTTCTGTTTGCTTTACTGTATGTAAATAACTGGAAGCTATACTAATTGAAAATGGCTAGTTTAATCCTTGGAAATTTAGGAAGTTAAGGTTAGCTAAACTATTCGAACTTCTTAAACTAACCATGTGAATGAAATATGTGACACATTAAAGGGAGACATCGCTGATTTTGACGATTTGGAATATTTATAATATTGTTTAGAAGAAGAAGCAAATAAGATGTATTAGCTAGATTTTAGCATAGAAAGCATTTTAAACGACTCAGTAGGGCTTGGAGTTGATGTTCTGACAAGCCAGGAATACTGCGATCAATGGAAATTACGAATTCCAAATCGAAACTAGAATGTTACACGAAAAGTAAACATGTAAAAGAAAATAAAACTGATGCACATAGTGAATCCTCTAAAATTTCTGGAGAAGGGTCTTATGATGATAGTTAACTCACGCACATGTAATAAATGGATTGAAATATTGCACTTTATTTAAACTCACACCTTTAAATTATGTGTATTTTTTGTTCTGCTTCACTACGAGGGATCACACTCGACGATCCTCATTTTCGCTTAGAGCGTCTTCTCTTTCATTATTCATGACATTCTCAACGTTTTCGCCGAAATTCTGAGCTGAGACGTTGAGCGCACATCTTTCAATAGCACAAATAATCCCATACAAGCCTGAACTTGCAATGTTTGTAAAACATACAAGTTGAAGTCATACTTTTTTTAAAGTAAACGTTAAATATTTGAAAAGTCTAAATGTTTTAAATAATAACAAAAAAAACTGGTTGTACAATGAACTTCACAATGATAGTGAATGCCATACACGATTATAAGCAAAAACATAATAAAATAACTATATTAATCATTAAAAGATAAAAGAAATAATTTCGTTACATGCTTCTTGATTTTTCTTGTAGATATTTTTACTTCCACAACTCGTACTTTTTGGTCTTTCCCAGGATAAATATCAATAATTTTACCCAATGTCTTTTCACATGGAGGCCGATTATCCTCTTTTAAAACAAACATGTCTTCTTATTAAACCATTTTCTTTTTCTAATCCCCGACGGGATCGTTATTGTAAATGAATGGCTTAGATGATCCAAATACCATTTTCGCGAAATGTTCTGAAATAATTTAGTTATTTTTTGCCGCTGGCTAATCCGGTTCTCGTTAATGGTCGTTACACCTTGCTCAATTATATAAGTAATTGATCACTCAATGAAAAGGTGGGCAGGGGTTTGTGCATTTAGATTCACAAGCCAGCAGTTAATGGAACCAGAGGTCTAGAATTTAGCATTCATCTATTTGTTGGGTAAAAAACTCCTCATACGTTTAATTTGTGACTTCATGAGACGTTTTTCCAATAATACTTAAAGGATTTAACACCGGAACTCATTTTAAGTACTGATTGAATTTACGTACTGAGGACCGCTGGAATTTATATGACCATTTCAATTTAATATTATTATTTAATCTTATTTAATCTTATAATCTCATTTTTGCTTAGTAATTGGCTTTCCCAAATATTCGAATTTGAGACCCAAACAAAATTAGAGAAGGCGAAGATTTTATATTTGTTTATTTATTGTGTTTGTTTTCGTATAATTGAAGTTGAGTCGATTATAGATATTCTCAATTTTTCAAGAGGTTTTTAAGTCATTAACGTAGGTTTGGATTCTTTTGACTGCAATCGCAGACAATTAGATCAGCAGCAGAAGAAACGAGCATTAAATAATGGTTTCAGATTTTCCTTGAGAAAATCATATGTATACAGAATGATACACATAAAGAAACAGATTTTTCTCTAGCCTGTATCTGTTCTTCAGGTTGAAACTTCATTTTCTTAGTCCTTCGTTTAAATCACTTTTGGATAAAAAGAAATGAATGAACAGATTAAAGTTATTAACTAACCGATTTGTACCAGAACCGGTCAACTACCAAAAAGGGCACCGACAAAAAATTTAGACACAGCGTTTATTAAATAAGCCATATCTACTCGCGTATTTCCTTCTCTTCGTTTTAGTAACTAGTACTCTATGAGTCTAAAATACTTTAGTTCTGGTACAAATGTCGTATTGCCTATGTGGCCTTGGTATATAGACTGTATATCGTCATTGTCTTCATCGCGGATGAGTCAGTCCTCCCACGTGCAAATGACGTTCAGAAAATCATAAGCATTGGATATCTCTGCTTTTTGAAGCTTTTCAGCTTTATCACTTGATCAGTCAGAGCTCATGCACCCAATATCCACTAGTAGATCAGTTAATAAAGCAATTGGCTACGTTGACCAATCTATTTTAAAATTGGGGGATCTGAATTTTGTAATTTTTCAGGAAGGGAAAAATTAAAGGAATACTTAAAATGTTTCATAAACGTTGTGATAAAAATCTAAGGAAACAAATATGCGAATATTTCTTGCATTATTGGTTTAAAGCTAATCTTCAAAGCCATTGCTTTGTTAAATATAATATGTTAGACGCAGGGATACTCAACCGGAATTACGTTATGCCAGGTATTTAACGCTGTATTTCGGGGAAATGTAATGGTTTCTTAAAGATTTTATCTTTACCTAGAATATTTCGAATATAGCAGAAGTCATTTTCGGAAACGAAATGAGGAGATATTGTCAGATTCGTTTCATAGTGAACGTATTTGCTCTGCGTAAATTACGTAAACAGAGGAAATTAGTCGTTCAATTTTATAAGTTGGCTGAAAACTTGAAACACAGAATGAGATTTTAAAAAAAAAGATATAAAATTTTTGTTTGCATTCAACTGAATTTCTTTCGGAAAAATTCGAAGTACATAGTTTCTCTAAAACAATAGCAATTTCAGTGTACTGTTGCGTGCTTACCAGTTCGTAATGGACTGAATGCACAAGTCGTTAAAAAGTTAATAAAACTAATTTTCTCACAAGAAAAAAAGCAAAATACTGAAATATTTCCTCAGAGATATTTCTAGAATATCACACTATCTCAAACCTTAAACAAAACTCAATTCAAAACAGGGAAACTAATTCTATATCACACCGAATTCGCTACAATCGATCACAGCATTAAGTAAACAAACAGTTCGCTTAAAACAGCTACAACTACAACTCAGCTGAGATGTTTAAATTTGCTTTTATACGCTTTTTAATTATTCACTAGAATATTCTGGTAAAACCTCGATTTTTCTCGATATATGTGGATGGCAACAGCAATTACGAGATATTTATTTATTAAAATTAAATGCACGCTCTCTTTTATTTTTACTTTTCCGACGTAGCTTTCTCTTCAAACATCGTCTGCGTTACATGGGGAAATAAAGCAATTTTACGTCCAGTTCTAAATAAATAGCGAAATAAATATGAAATCCGTAACAGTACTACACGTTAAAATGGAATTGAATAACAGAATAACACGATAGACTTGCGTTATTAAGTAGTGTGCTTAGCTTCTGCTTGCTGCTAATGAAGAGAAAACCGATGTCTGATCGTGCTGGAAATTGCTTTTTTACCACCAGTCTCTATTTAGTACAGAGCCCTCCTAAATTTTCTTCTAATGGAATTTTATCGTAAGTTTTTATTCCTCATATGCTACCTATCAAGCGAAATGCACCTGCAAGTTGCAGGAGCATGTTTACTAATGCAAGTATCTGTAGAAGATGCACCGTGTAGACTATTAATTCGTAAAGCACTGCTTCTGTTTGTGGAGCCAATGGAATTGGTTGTTCACAAAGAACATTGTTATGTAATGCGTACTTATCTTAATTCAGTTTCTGTAAATGAAGCTCGCTATCTTAATTGTAATGATTATCATAATTCTGTTATCAGACTTCGAAGTTATTAATTTGATTTTTATTAAGTTGATCCTAAATTTTGCCTTGTTGAAAAGTAATTGTTGTCAGTTTAATTTGGCAGTTTTGGTTAACTCTGAATTTAAGTTGCTTGTGTAAATGTTTTTCCCTTAAGGTAGTTTGGTTAACCATTTAATTTTTGTTCCTTAACACTTAATCTTAACTTGGTTTTTGTAATGTTTGGCCAACGCTTGTTAACCAAACTCAACTTGTTTACTTGTTTTATTTAATGTTTAATTTCTGGTTAAGTTGACTCGTAAGGTCATTCTCATTTTGAATTTTAAAGTTATTTGTTTTACACAAGTTGGTGTATAAAGTTTAGTAAGTTTTGTTAACGTACCCCTCTTTCTGGTAATGTTTGAATCCATATTTTCTGACTCTGGTGGTAAAGTCGTTTATGGTGTTGTAGAAACATAAAATTTTTCTATGTAATTATTATATTTCAGTTGTTAGTAATTAAAAACAAATCTTTAATTCCTTTTCACTAAACGTTTACGTTGTGTTGGGAATCAAGATTTATCACCTTGTTTTCGTCATTTCCCTGGAGAAAAATTCTCAGAATACTATCTCTGCCAGACGGTGGTCTGGAAAATTTCTTTCACCAAGTGCGACTCTGCACCGTCTTTAAAAAGTTTTTTTTGTATGCAACTACGCCACGCCAAGGTTTTGGTTCGGGGTGATTCGCACTCTGACAGGCGTTCACCATGCTAAAATGAGACCCTGAACGAAGCAAGCATCTGGAAGGATGTGTTACTGACCCTTGTGGGTCGGTTGTAACTCTGGCAAAAATATAGCGATTATCCGCCAACATCCGGCTTACCACCCCCTGCCTTAACCTTTCTGCTGGGATTCTCTATCTAGGGCTGCCTTGCAACTGGCGGTTTTTGGACCGTCTCGGATCGCCAAACCAGGGGCTGGCGAGAAGAAGAAAAAGAGCCTGCAGCTATCTGCGGGAGAGAGAAGTTTTTTTTTTCTGAAGTTTTCGCCGAACATGAAGCAGTAGCTGAGACGGAGCTTTTGTCTGACGAAGGCAAAGCTGGAGAGACGTGGACCGCAAAACTGTCGGCGGAAGCTATGGCAACAATTTCATTCATGCATTTCAGAATCCTAATTCCGTTTTATTATTGTTTTACAGATTTTCTACCGCTGCTAGAAAACAAAAAAGGGTTTCCTTCAAGACGATATATGATTATTGAAAATTAATCTTACTGGGGTATCCACCTCCTTGCATTAAGCGCAACAATGTGGTAGAGGTATGTACATTGTTTTTATGTTTCTGAGGAACGACGTGCCACCGCAGCAACATGTAACCTATATTTTCACATTTTTTGGCATTACCCTATATCTTTGTCTCATACAGTTTTTATGGTCAAGCATATCTTTATCTTTTAACCTCACTGATTCATTACACATGAAAGTCAAGAATAAGTAAAACACTTGAAATCACATCAATACAATAACTATTGCAAGGGAGAAAATTGCGTGACAACATTTTAAACAACATATCAGTAAGTTAAATAAGTATGTTCGAATATAACGGCAAATACCATAACGATACTACACCAATGGTAAAAAAATACTTAATAAAGGGAGTTGTGTTCTACTAATGTGAAAACCCGTTCATGTTTTAAATTAATTTATTGGGTCCAGTGTCTAAAATCATGAGAGAAAACAAACAAGATTGGGTAACTTAAGTTACCAAAGTTACGTTTGGTAACAGAATTTAACAACAACATTTCTACAAGATATTTGGTCATGGGAGTTTAACAGACGAAGTCATCAATAGTGACTAGACATGAAACAAAGACTGCGATACTGCAGTCTTATTCTGTGGCTCTTCTGCGTAAATAGTACTTTCCATAGGACCTACAGAGCTCCTTACGAAGCCCTAGAATAAATGGTAAATGAAATGTGTCCCGCGTAGGAGGTTATGGAATTTGGAAAGAAGAGAAGAAGCGCTTTGTTGCTGTAAACGCTAGAGTCGACGTTTGGTTCCATCTATAGCACCAGGAAAAATATAAGTAGCTGGCGACGAAGATGAGTGTCCCTAGCTGTGAGAGTAGAGTCAATTTCCAGGTGATTGCTTCCAATAGAGGTAAAGACAAGAAAGGAAAGTTTACGCTATTTAAAAATTTACTTCCTTAAGTGTAATATGCAGTTCGGGTATGGGTAGGTGAGGGTTGCAACCGAATGCCAGGTGACAAATCCTTCTTGCCGCCGCAGATGTGCTGCAGAGGAATGAATAACATTGTCCAATAAATTTTCATAATTCAGAAGAGCAGTGAATTTTGAGTAGTATTGTCTGATTCTTTCTTGTAGAATTTCGTATTATGCTTACCTACGTATTCCTTTAATTTTCAGATCGTGGGGTAAGTTTTCGTTTCCTATGACAGGATATTCTATTTCATTTTTTCATTTCCTAATAGCAGTCAGTGATAACCTGCAACAACCAATTTTGCAGAATTTGCAGATTCTTCATTACATTTTATTCCGCACTTGCCCCTACACCATCACATGACATGGTTCCACATTTGGACATTGCCTATCAATGCTTATGTAGTAAATATTGTAAATAATGCTACTCTTATATATTCAAGATCCTTAATGAGGAATTATGTACTGATATATCATGTTTTTTACTTCTAATTTCATTTATTGTGCTTTATTGTATATACCTGTATCTAAAATTCCACCACTCCACGATGACAAATCTCTATGTGGCAAAGTGCCACCTCTTCCCTTAAATATTTTACATCTTGTCTCTGTGACATCTTCTACGAATCTTTTACTTCCAGGTTCCCATAATGGAAGACAACTGGCAAAAAGCCTGCAATCCACGTAGGCTAGGCCCTGTATAATAGCGGTAAATGGAATGGAAAATTCTCCCTACTGATGACGCATGATAAAGTGGGACAGATGATAGCATTATAAGCACGTAATATATGGATAGACTTGAGACTTGAGTCAAACAAGAATAATAATCTCGTGGATCCTTTTAACAGTACGATTCGGCCTTCCGGAGTGGGTGATGACGGCAGTATATTCGGCATAACAATGCAATGGCATTCGGATCATCTTTAAATTTTGGGAAGTCAGTTTCCATAAATCAAAGAGAAGAATGTCCCAAAATTAAGAGCTTGTGGACGACAGTACAGACTGAGTGTGGAAAAGATTCGTAATCTCCTTCCAAAAATTCTTCTGCAAATCCAAAAACAGTTCCACCGTTATGAAGAAATCTTACGATGTTTAAGACCTTTGTACCGGGAATGGCTCATCTGTACAGTCTTGTGAATAAATCTTCGTGACCGACGCGCTGAAAGGGTTTGACCACTTATAGCATGAGGACACCTGAACAAGATTTAGTGTGTGTTGCGGTTTCAATGAATTTCGAGATCTGTGCTGATACCTATGCTTTGAATAGCCCTGCTGTATACTATGTTATTTATCTCCGATTTGTCCAAAATATAGCTTTAGTCTATTCTAAATAATGCGTTTAAGGATGTTCCTTAGAGAAGACAGTAGACTATTCGGTCGGTAATTGGCAACATTTTCAAACGATTTTCCAACCTTAAGACTGAGGAAAATATATCTATGCTTTCAAGGCTTCAGGAAGTATGTTTTTGCGATACATGCATCACCGATATTTGTTAAATTACCAGTGATACAGTACGGGAGATTTTTCCTTAATTTTTCTTTAATCTCTTCAATTTTAGAAGCCCTTTTTGGGCTGGTGTGGTCAGTTATATCCAAAACTTCCCTAAGATTAACTTTCTCAGATTTTATGATGAAGGAGATCTATGGAATCTTGAATAGATTTCTTCGTGTAGCGATTAAAGCCTATAATTGCTACAGAATTTCGGTTCGAATTGTTGAGTCAGATGAATTGGAAATGCAGCAACTTTATTCCGATTCGACTATGCGAGACCGTGTTCACTTGAACGGGAAACGCTATGCATTCCTTGCAGATGTAGAGACAGTATTAAATTTCACCATCTGCTGAGTGATTGAAGAGAAGGAGAAATCTTTAACAATAATGAAAATTTTTATAATGCAAATATATATAAAAAATTAAGAGTATGAAGACTATTTTTGTAAGTTTTATTTTATATTGTGTTGCTATAATTGGTGAGGAAAATTGATAGTATACTAAAAGTAATATAAAGCAGTATTTTATCCTGCCTACCAAAATGTATATAATTCTACTGAGGACGTCGTATTGATGAAAAAAAAACATCTTGAAATATAAACTCCCTGTTACTTACTTTTAATAAGTAAAAGAATATTATTTTTCAGGCGGCCGAAAATAGTCGATCCAAAATTTAGTAAAGGTTAGGTAACGCATTCTCCTTGATCTTTAGTATTAGCAGCATGAAAGGAATTTAAATTATACGGCGCAGCTTCTCTCCGCCATTTCCCTGCATATATAATTAAATATATTTGTTTTTCTCAGGTGACGAAGAAAGGAATTTTATTAGAAAGGATTCTTTCTGTTTTAAGATCGACGCAAATCAGTTTCAGAAAATAAAATTAGAACATTTTCCTGTTTATATTATTTTTAGCCATTGGAAGACATTATGCTTTCTTTGGGAAGCTATATATATTGTTCATTCGTCGCTTATCGTGAAGTTATTTTAAATCCTTCTTACATAGCTTGCGTAGTATCTGTCTCCGTTACACAGTGCCTGATGCACTTACTAGAAAACGTTCTTCCAATCCGATTTTTGAAAAGAAAAGAACGCGAGATACCCTTCATTCACCGAGGATTCTGTTTAGCTTCCAGAGACTTATACAGATAAAATAGACGATAAAACGTTTGTAAAAATACGTTTATTCATTTCCAGTTAAGATTAATTTCTAAAGTTGCATTATTTTAATAAATATCCACGAAATTTTCTAAAGTCTTAATGGTATTTCGTGCAAATATTTTTATACTGCATAGTAACTGTAATGTATACTGTATTATTTATTAACAAAAATAAATTTGCACAGTTTTAAGTTTTTAATTCGATTAAATACTACCGAAAATAGAATTCTTTAATATAAATTCCTAAACATATGTTTCTAAAATTTATGACTGATTTCATTGATCCTAAATTTTCTTGATTTTATATCGAAAGGGGAAGGAAAGGAATGAAAAGTATCCAAATTGTAAATAATTTACTGATATGAAGTAAATACTATTTAACAAGATAAAAACATAAAAAATAACTTTTCAGTACGTTTTAGCAATATAATTGGTTAGTAATCATTATCTAGTGTTTAATCCTAACAGTAGTTTAAAGAACAAAAGCTATTATATCCAATTCTGTAAAACGTTTAATAACGCATAGCTTTCAAAACGTATGAAAATGAATTTTATTGCATTTCAGTTATTATCTGATGAAAAGAATAGGCGATCGAAAATCGCATAAAAAATTGAAATCTCCTGAAAGTTTCTTGGTATTTCCGACATCATTTAAATAAAATATAATTTTACTGCAAAATTACAACAAGCGAATTACTGGTAATGCAATGGTACCTTTATAATCTGATAATAATAAAAAAACCATAAAAGAGTGAGCAGATGTTGCTTCAATAATTTCAAGATTCACAGCACAGTCAATTAACATTTTCTTTTGGATGTCACATTCGTTTTTACGCGACCTTTATCCCTCGTTAAATACATGAATTGGATCCTTGTGAAGGAAACATTTTTAGCTTTACATTTTATTTACTAATAGCTTAATTACCTTTTGATCAATCAAGCTTTAACACAGAAAGGATTTTACGGAGATGATTAGTAGAGAGAAGGCAAATTACGTCGTGGATGCATAATGGGGACTACATGCAAGTCGATCACTGTGTTTATCAGCAATACTGAACGAATATGTAAACTTAACCATCAGTCTGAAATTACAAACGGAAATAGTCTAACTACTTTACACAAATTTAGTAATAAGAAAAAACACAAATATTTAATAAACAGGACACAAACTTGAGTAGTAATTCTTCGTTTGCAGTGTTCAAAGTACAGGATGAATTTTCAACACGCCTTTCGCGATGCCAAATCACTTCTATTTGCAAGTTATCAGAAGAATTAAATTCGTAAAACTTGGAGCTGAAACGGTATACTAGCGGTGCTGTGTGATTTTTCCGACTGCGTCCAACACCGCCGCATTTTGCAGCGACGTTTTACTAGAGACAAAAAACAAGGAAACTAGAACACACGAAATCGTTATTTATAAAACTTAAATACTTACCTCAGGTGAAAGCAAACTGGTGGACAAAAAATTGTGAACTAACGTGAGGTCTAGCTTGAGGCTTGCTAGTATAAAAATTCTTTTGTATTTTCTGTGACTTCCGTTAAATTTCTACTGATCGCAAGATGGCGCTACTCTTCTGCTACACTTCGTGACGTTTACAGTGAGCACCAGACACAAACATTCCCTTGTCATATGCAAAATTTGGAAACGATTATTCTGTAGTTGTCAGATATTATACATTTCTTTCAAATAAAAATATTTTTATCTAGAAAAGAAGTATGAAATTTCAAGTTAGCCGACTTTTTTTTATATACACTGGTGTGCAAAAATTAAGCATGAAGTCGAAAAATTAGCATATCAGCTGAACGAAAAGGCAGAGCGGACAGAAAGACCAATCAGGAGATTAAGTAAGGTGATGTACGGTAGCACATGCACAGATATGCAGGTAGACGTAATGGAGGAGTGTCTGAGTAGTATAAAGCATGTTGTCGGTGTAAGATCAGTATTTCTGGCAAAGAAATTGCACGCCGTATAGCAGTTAAAATCACACCGAGTTGTTGCCTCAGCGAGAAATGGAGAATAATCAATCTGTTAGACGACATCTGGATGCTTTTACCCGAGGTCGAATCATTGGGAATTTGGAGGAAGGCCGCAGTGTGACAAGTGGGGCTGCAGAGTTCGGAATTGCTCACAGCATCGTTTCACGACTTTGGAGACAATTTCAAACTACAGGAACAGCTATCCGGAGGTTTAGTAGTGGTCGTCCACGAGGAACCACACCCGCAGATGACCGGTATATTGCCTTACAGGCCAGAAGAAACAGGCGGCAGACAGCGGGAGAAATCGCTAGACACACGACACAGGCGACTGGACGACCGATATCGCGTTTTACCGTGGCCAGAAGACTGCACGGTGGTGGTCTGTTTGCACGACGCCCTGTACGGTGTGTACCTCTAACGCCTGCCCATCGGAGAAGGCGTTCTCTGTGGTGCCGGGAACACCGGAATTGGAGAGACAATGAATGGGGACGAGTACTCTTTACAGATGAGAGCAGATTTAGTCTGAGTTGCGATTCTAGACACATACACATCTGGACAGAGCGGGGAACACGCAATAACCCCTTCAACATCATCAAAACGGACTGTTTTGGAGGTCGCGGAGTTCTCGTTCGCGCAGACACAATGCTTGGTAGCCGGACGGACCTTCATATCTCCCAAGGAGGTTCGTCACCTGGGACTGCTATTGTAACGAAGTTCTTCTTCCTCACATGCGTCTTTTCACAAGGGCTATGGGTCCTCAGTTCCTCTTCATGGACGACAACGCTCCACATCATCGCACAGTTACTGTCGAAGAGCTGTTGGAGAGTGAAGTTATTGAACAGATGGATTGGTCGGCAAGGTCTCTGGATCTATATCCCGTCAAGCATGTACGGAACTTACTAGGGAGAACCGTGGCAGCACGTAACTTATCGCCAATAACAATTCCGAAACTGCGATTGGTGCTACAAGAGGAACGAGCAGCAGTGTCTCAACAGCTCATTAACAACCACATATCCAGCATGCACAAATGATGTGAAACCTGCCTAGCAGTCAGAGAAGATCATATCCCCTATTAAAGACCGGATGTTTCTTGCTGGACACACATCACAGGGATGTTTCGGCCTTCAGTCGCATTGCGCTCCATGCTACTTTTTCAATAAAGCTTCTTTTTATCCCTCTGATTTCTCTTTTAGTAAGTGCTGCTTACATTACTCATGTCCTTACGTATTGGGAATCTTACGGTATTAAATGTATTGATTTGGAAAGCTTTTGTACAAAGTTATATTGAAAAAACCGTCTGGTCCTTAATTTTTGCACACCATTGTATATAAACGTCAGCAACTTGATTCTAATTTTTCCCCTGCTTGCATTTAGATATTCACTATTTTGAGGTGTACTTATTAGAGCTCTTTATTCTAATTTCCAGATAGTTTAGAAAGTATGCTTTACGAATATATAGTACGAAGATACCAGGTAACTTCACAACAGGGCAAAAATTTCATCATATTCACATCAGTTGTTCTGTGTAACAAACTAATTCACTATTAAATATGTAATTAACATATTAAAAAATTATGATTAAAATTTGTAAATCTGTTTCTAATACATAAGAGGAGAAAGTATTACTAAAAGAGATTTAATTGTAGGTATAGAAGGCTTTTGTTTTTCTTTTTAGATTTTAGATTATTACCAAATAAATTTTTTAGGGAAGTATTTAGAAAATAAAATTTTAAACAATGCAGATTTAGAGCTCTGAAGAGTAAATGCAACATTACAGGTATTCAAAATAACACCAAGTATTTCAATATCATTTACAGCAGAATTCATTAAATTGTCGCTCGCTACCCCTGCCGGGAATCGTGGGTCTTCCAGTAGGACGTTGCCAAAAATTTAGCAATTTTGATATTTCTTTAACTTATTATAATAATTTTATAATAACGAACATTTTTACATGATGTACTCTGAAAATAGGTAAAGGTAAGTCAATACATACAAAGAAAAAACGAAAAACCTTCAATGCATTTTCGGCCCGAAAGGAGTTGTTAGCCCAGAAGGCCTTTTAATTTCGTTTTGGCATTTTGCGTTTTTCACAATAAATGTCAGTTCACTTTTCAAATTGTTGCCACCAAATATTAGAGCCTTGTCTCATATTTAAAGAAATTAAATAAAGAAGAACCTGCTGAATTATATATATATATATATATATATATATAT
>KK118475.1:103720-133844 GCA_000611955.2 Stegodyphus mimosarum
ATTATATATATATATATATATATATATATATGTTTCTCGCATTGGGATAAAATAACGGTGTCGAGGGCCATCAGAGTTTTAATAACGTAACTCTTCACCGAATACGGGCGCCTCGAAGCCCTAATTTCTATTCAGGAATTTCTTTTATTATCGATTTCAAATTTTGGAACACTTTAACGAGTTTTTGATTCAGAAAATCAGCGATTTCAAATTGAACAGTGGCAACACTGAAATAGAATATTTATATCTCCAGCGTGCGCGATTGTGTATCGGAAATTCTAAAGATATGATCCTTTTAAAATTATTTTCTGATATTGCTGTTGAATTTAATTTTATGATTCAATTGCGTCTTCGCAACTGAATATATATGACTGGCAATATGATTTTTAATAAATAAAGCTAACCCACAAAAATCTAAAAAAGTCCCTTTCGGCGTAACGTAAAATCTGAAAGCATTCAGATTTTTTTTAAATAATAGAAAGGTTTATTTTACTTTAAAAATTGCAGTAACTTAAAGCTGCAATAGTATATATATTACAGTACAAGTGAAGAAAGTGATAGTATCACTAACGCATGTGTCGGATTTGCGCAATGCTTTTGGGGGGATGGTGCCACAACATTTTCCTAAATATACACCAAAACGTTTCAGAAAACCTGACCCACAGCGTATAATACTGACACACATGACATAAATCACAATGAATCATAGCCTTCCTCTGTCCCAAATTAGTTGCAACGTTTGCATATTTTTCTACTAATTATTGATACTGAAGATTTTATGATTTCGTTTGAACATTTTTAAAGACGTTTAGAGTGCTAAGTTATCAGTCAACAACATTTACTTACCAAACATTCCCTCCCTAAATCTGTACCAAATTAGTTTAAAAAATCCAGGGTATGCACACCCATGCCCCATTTTGTAAGGATGCTTCCATCAATAATCTCATAAAACTATCTTCTAGGTAATGAATTGTGAATTCAATGATGTGTCTCGTCTATACGAGCCAGTTCGCCTTATAAAATGCTCCACTAAGGCGTCTCTCTCCTTAGACAGACAGCCCTCGAGGCTTGCCTTAATCACATAAACATGATATTTCTTTTTTATTGGGGGTAACGTTCTTAAAAAATGGAGCGTGGCTTCACAGCGTGCGGATTTTGTTAATGTGTTCCCATAAAATTGTCCTAAAATAAGTACTACATTTGTGAAATGTAAAAATTAAGAATGAAACATTGTATACTGCGATACATTCATTGTAGTACATTGCATAATTGTACTGATGCGATCTACTAAACTGCATCGAAATTTATTTATGACTACAACTACTTGAAATGCAGCAAATAATTTGAGAAAAAATTTTAGACCCAAATGTAGCAACTAGTTTGGGACGGAGGGAATGTGAAATTTCGAGACTGCTAGTGCCGAATACCAATCATTTCAATATCATTGACAGCATATAATAAAACATAAAGCCATATTCCATAAAATAATAACGTATTGCCTCTGTTAATTATATATGTGGATACCTCATAAATTCCCATTACATCAAGTACAACCACAAAACACTCAACCAAATAAAAACAAATTCGTATACAACATCGTGATACATGACACTAATTAAAATAAGCTATGCACTGTAAAATATTGGAGCAAGTACAGATAGTTTTCAAATGTTCGTAACTCATACATAACAAATAGAGTATAACAAAAGTAATAAACTCCATGAAAAAGGTAATGCAATTAGCATTTCTTATAAAATATATGCCTGGATGCATTTTTCAATTTTAATTGCAATAAATGTTAAAGTACGAACAACTGGAAAAAATCAAACATATCTCAGATATGTGTTTTAGCTTAAAATATCATTTATGTAAAAAACGGAGATTATCTCCATTATGATACAACATTTTTCTGATATTTTTATACCGTGAAGATGAAAAAATGTCTGATTTAAGATACATAATAAATGATGCAATATAATCAGTGCTCATAAACTATAAGCATACTCATTGTCAGATATTTCAATTCTTAATATACAATTAGCATGCAGTATCTGAACATAAACTAAATACACATCACAGACGTTTATGGTACAAATGAGAATAAAAATATACAATATTTAATACAAATATTTAACACAATATACAAATATTTCTATTCTTTGAAAACATTTAGATTCAATTTACATGAGCTAACTATACACTGATTACTGACAGATTCATTTATTCCATGCGGATTGTGAGGGGAATATCACTAGAAATAGGGAGCAGTAACTTGCATGAAATGAAATAGATTAAAAAATTAGGTCTGAATATACACTGGCTAGTAAAGATCAAACAAATCTGGAGTTGATAGAAAGGTTTTTTTTGACAACACACTATAGTAACTGCAAGATGAGAAGTACTGAGCTGAATACATATAGACATGCATATATGTTAAGAAACTTGTTTTTCTACAAACGTTGAGAGAGAAACATTTCAAAAGAATTTTAGAGCTTCAAAATTTTACACAATGTTGGTTCTTGTTTTAGAAATTTTGTATTATTAAATGTGTATTTCCATCACTTGTCTGTTGCAAATGATTATTTAACTATAATTGTGAACAATATCTCAAAATGACGAAAATTTTGAAGTATGGCATGCAACAACATACCATCCAGTATTACTAGCAGGAAACAGCGATACTTTTTAATAGTTTTTTTTTTTTTGCCATAGTTGCATCACAAAGCGAAAACCTCGTCGGACTAGATGAGCGAGCGGCAAACGCATCTTCACACACAACAGTTCAGTCGAAGCTCGACACTGTTTGGATATGTATTTAATATTTCCATATTTTTCTCAGTATTTAATTTTATATTATCATTAATACGATAATTTTCTTCCTGCCAGCATGTTTGTTTCACTCCTGAATTTGCGTGAATGGCAAAAATATTATTTTATTTACGTTTATTCTTTTTGGTATAGAACAGCTTATTGTTAGCCGCACTGTGGTGTAGACACTTTTCTGTAAAATAATATTTCGTGTTGTTAGAATGTTAATAAAGTTTGTCTATATAGCTCAATTTTTTATACCAAGTCGAGTATCATTATTTCCCAGGTGAGGCTTGTTAAATACATATGTTAAATATGTTTTAAATACATGCTTCTGAAATGGTCTTTAACCAACTTTAAAGTGCTAATACTGCGGACCGTATGCATGCCGTTAGAAATATAAGTGGATATATGTGTTTACTATTTATGCTTACTTATTCATGGAAATAATGAGTGAATTAAGTGAAGGCGAACTTAGAAGATTAAGATTACGAACGAAATCAACCCTAACCTGGCTTCACAATAATTTCAACAAGCAGTTAAGCCTAACGAAAATCGAGATTAGAAAGTAGTAAACAAATATTTAAAGGCATTTGATCAATATGATGCTTCTTTACCTAAAATACCACTTTCACCGATAGTGAAGTAATCAAGAAAAAGCTTCGGAAATTCCTGAAATCGAAGCTAAATACACAGTCCAGTCACATTAATGTGACCACCACGTACTTTCCATGTCAGAGTTAAATAACCAATCACAGATGGCAGGTGGCAGCACAGTGCAGTTGAGCGTATATAAAGGGTGTGTGAGGGCTTCGGTAAACATTTTAATCGTTGGCGTAATGCAGAAACGAAGCGATTTATCCCACTTCCAAAAGGGCATGATCATTGGCTTTCGGGCCAAGGGTGGAAGCATTTCCGAAACGGCTGAGTTTGTGAACTGTTCGCGTGCCGCCGTGGTAAAAGTGTACCGTGCATGGCAAAATGGGACTGTCCAAAATCAGCGACGTGGCAAATGTGGTGCACCACGGGCCATAGATGACAGAGGCGAACGACGGTTGCGGAGATGCGTTCGGGCAGATAGACGGGCTACCGTTGAGCAACTGACCACCAAAATGAACCAAGGGGCTACCAAAAGTGTCTCCCAAAGTACTATTCAGCGAACATTGCTGCGTCTGGGCCTCCGAAGCAGACGCCTGGTTCGTGCACCTATGCTGACTGCTGTTCATCGACGGCGAAGGCTAGAATTTGCACGCCAGTACAGCAGCTGGACGTCCACTGAGTGGCGACAGGTTGCGTTTTCGGATGAATCGCGTTTTATGCTCCATCGGACAGATGGACGTTGGCGTATAAGGCGTGAAACCTCTGAAAGGAACCACCCTGCAACCATTGCCGGAACGGTCCAAGCTGGAGGCGGGAGCATTATGGTCTGGGGAATGTTTTCCTGGCATTCTCTAGGTTCACTGATCATTGTGGAAGGCACAATGGATCAATACAAGTACGCATCTGTCCTTGCGGACCATGTTCACCCCTACATGCGCATTGTTTTTCCTCAGGATGATGGCATCTTCCAGCAGGACAATGCGAGGTGCCATACAGCTGCCAGTGTACGTGCGTGGTTCGAAGAGCACCAGGATGAGTTTACCGTCCTCCCCTGGCCAGCAAACTCACCTGACTTAAACCCAATCGAGCATCTGTGGGACCATCTCGATCGAGTTGTTCGCGCCATGGATCCTCAACTGCGTAATCTAGCGCAGCTGGCCACGGCATTAGAGTCGGCATGGCTCAACATCCCAGAGAACACCTTCAGGGACCTATCTGACTCTCTTCCTGCACGTCTCGCAGCAGTCCGCTCTGCGAAAGGTGGTTATTCTGGCTTTTGACAGATGGTCACATTAATGTGACTGGACTGTGTACTTTGAAATAAGAGTAGAGTATCAAACCACCATAGAAGTATTTACTGCCAAGAGTGTTTCGGTTTCAAATCCTACGAAAAAAGCTAGTTTTATACTTCCTAGGTTAAACTTTCCGATTTTCAATGGTAAATATATCGAATGGCTTAATTTTAAACATCTGTACGTGGTGACAGTTCATTAGCGAAAATTTAGAAACTCCAATATCTAATAGAGATATTAACAGACGAAAAAGCTGCTTTCTTCAGCATATTTCGATTTCCGAAGCTAGAAACGACGAGGCTTGGGACAAAGTGATGAAACCTTATGACAGAAAGAAATCAAATCGCATTTCACTTGGCGAAATATTTCCTGAGCAACCGAGAATGACTAGCGCTGACGCTGTTAATCTAAAAGTGTTTGATAGGTCTGATAAAGTTGGCCTTGAATTAAATTCTCTTGGCGAAAAAGATTCGTCTAGAGATGTCTGGTTAATTTATTTTCATTAGAAAATTTCGATTCTGAAACGTGGCATGTATTGCTACAACAGATTGGCGAAGAGAATTTCCAACGTCAGAATGTTTTTTTTTAAATATTAAAACTCAAGGCGTGTTTCTCTCGAAATGTTAAACACTTATAATACTGAAAGGGGAGTATTGCATAAAATTCATTCTCATTTTAGCAGAATTATAATTAAAATTGTTATTCCCCAGTGCAATGTAGCGCGTAACGAGTTTTAATACAAAGCTAAGCCGAAAAAGTAGAACTAAATGACATAATAAAGCAGTTAATAAATAGATATTTCGTAATTGTACACTTTTGCTATAGAGAAAAATCGAGAAAATACCAGAACATTCTCGCGCATGATTGGAAAGCTTATAAAATCCGGATTAAAAAAGCTCAGTTTGTTCGATGTTGTTAAGCGAACTGCTGTTCTTTACTTAGTGTTGTTATTGATTGTAGCGAATTCGCGCTGAGGTCGGATTAGCTTCCGCTGTATTTTGAATTAAGTTCTATACATAATTTAGTAGTTTAAAATATAACTAGTGGAAAATATTGCGATATTGTACGAATATCTCCGAAGAAATTTCACATTTTGTTTTATTACTTGGGATAAGATAAATTTTCTTAACTTTTTATCCCCTTGTGCATTTAATTTATTACGAACCCGTAAGCACGCAACATTTTGTTGTCAGGAGAGGAGTATTGAATGCCAGTTACAAGAGCAATGGAAGTGCAATTCAATTCAGGCAGTTGATGACTGCATTTGCTGCATTCCAAGAAGAGATTGAAGGGGCCGTCAACTCTGTTAAGGTATATGTGTAGTTATTTTGCACTAAGTGCTGCTGTTAAGCCAAACGAAATTTAAAGTTATTTAAAACTTGTGTTTTTATCAACCAACAAAGAGGGCACAGACCACCGTCTTTATTTGCGTATTTAATTATCTTCGTTTTACTAACTGTTATTCCATGGTTCTAAAACCATTTAAAATTCTGCTCCAGATGTGGTCTTCTATGGACTGCATATCGTCATGGTCTTCGTCGCCGATCAGCAAGTCTTCCCACATAAAAGTGAAGTTCAGAACATCATAATCATTAGTTATTCGCTTTTTTAACCTTTTCAGTATTATTACTTGATCAAATACAAATCATGCCCACAATACCCATAAGCAAATCAGTTAGTAAAATAATCACTTAGTGAACGAATATATTTTAAAATTTACGGGATTTGCTTTTTGAATAACTTCAGGAAGAGGAAAAATTATGTGAATACTTAAAATGTTTCAGAAAAGTTGTGATAAAAATCTAAGAAGAAAAATATGCGAGTACTTAAGGTATTATTGGTTTAAAGGTTTTCTTCGAAGGGATTGCTTTGTTAATAGCAATAAATAGATTCAGTGATATTGAACTTGAGTCAAATTATGGCAGGCAATTTTAATGCTGTAATTTTTGGAAAATGTAACAGCTTCGTAGGAATTTTCATTGGTGTCAGAATATTTTGTATAATGCAAAAGCTAAATCTGGAACAGGCGTGCGGAGATAATTTCAGATTCGTTTCATTTGCATTTGGTCTACATAATCTACGTAAATAGAGAAACTCACGTCATTTAAGGCCTACCAGCGGCCGAGCGGTAAAGACGATGAACATAGGTAGGTCGGTCCGAGGTTCGAATCCCGCGAACGGGCTGGATGCACGGGCGTTTTCGTGGTTTTCCCCATGTGTAACGTGTATACGAGTCAGTTTCCCTTAGAAAGTCCTCCACGAAGGCATCCCTACCTTTAAGCAGATAGCCCTCGTGTGCTTTCCCATCATTGAATAACCTAACTCAGTCATTTAATTTTATATGTTTATTTAAAACATCAATTAGAAATTGAGAGATAAGAAAAGATAGAAAACATTTGTTGCGAAGCGTTGAAACTATTTCAGTAAAGTTATAATTTCATTATAATGAATTTCCTTCGGAAAAGTTCGAAATATACTGTTTCTCCAAAATAATAGCACATTCAGTATACTAAACGTTGGAACTGGCTAACAGAATATTACTTTTAATTTATTAAATATTATGCTTACCTCCTTCTTATTGTTAAGTAACAGAAATCGATGTCTGATCGTACAAAAAATTGGTAACTGTTTATTGAAACTTTTAAGCACACCGCAGCTTAAATTTCAAACAGAGTTTTATTTCTTTTTTACCATAAGTTTTTTTCTAGTACAAAGTCCTTCTAACGTTTCTTATAATTATCTTCTTTTGATCTATAATATTTAAATATATTGCGAAATGCTGCTGCAAGCTGCAGTAAGCCTGTTTACTAGTGTAAGTATTTGCAAAAGATGCATTATGCAAAGTTTGTCAGTTCCCAAAGCATTTGGTGTCATACTGCAATCGAATTGGTTGTTCAAAAAGAACGTCATACGATTTTGCCTGAGAAACGTGGCAGGTAGTTTTCTGATGGAGCACATGTGTAAAACATATGTGGCTGGAAATGCACTTGTTAAGCTCTTCTCTGTGCATATCGTTAAATAGGATTTTATTTTTATTTATTTGCTGTAAATCAAAACTGCTAGATCGACTCTGTCTTTCAGGATAATTAAGCAATAGCTGAGATATGTGTTTCTGTATATAAAATCATTAAGAAGTTAGTAAGAAATGAACGCAGTGTAAAGAGATTCCATATACAAGAAGCGTAGTGCATCAGAAGCATTATATTAATGTCAGTGCCAAGAAAATGTCCTAAACTGAAGGAACATCCTTATATACCTATATTCCTTAATTGTGATAAATATCTGACAGAACATAAATCCAATCCAAGAACAAAATAGATCTGAAAAGCCTGCAAAATCGGATGTAAACATCGAGTTAAACGTTTTATTAATTCGTGCGGAATCTTGGAGCACTACGAAAATTCTTTCCATTTGATTTCCAAATTTGATTGTAATTAAAAGCATTGCTTGTGAAATGAATGTAGTTTATTACCATCACCAAGTATAGTTTCGGGCATAAAATAGGAGTTATGTATTTTTTCTGTTCCTTTATCTCACTTCAAAAATATTCTAAATATTCCAGATATAATTTTTACGATAATAATAAAATTTATCATATATGGTAAAATTGACTATAATTATGTAGAAGAGCAATTTATATAAAGTGTTTCCTAGTGAAAAAGAATGGGCATATCATTAGGAAAACATATCCTTTTGCAGATGAAGGCACATATCAGAAAAGCAAATTCATTTTAGAGCCTTGGTTTTGTGTGATAAATCTAAAATGGCCTGACGTTACAACATTGAAATTTCGGGTTTTACATGTTATCTGTGCACGATCTCATCATGAAGCCGTTTTTTTATTATACTGGGTGGCATTAAGTGGCGATCATTTAAGTGAACTGTCAAGCAAACTGTATCTTGAAAAAATCGTTGCGAAGTTTAAATACAAAAACGGGTATGATTCAAAAATTTCTTACTTGGAAGATTGTAATTGAATTGTAAATCTACTAAATGATGAAATTTTTCTGAAGAATTCGTTTGGTTATTAAGCAAGCCTTTGTAAAAACCAAGACGCTAACAAGTAATTTGGTGCTGGTGCTGGAACTGTAAAAGCGTTTATAATAAGCTGTAGTTTTTCCTATTATATAAAATAGTCTCCTGATTTATTTACTGTTAGTGATGAGAATAGCAATTAGTTATGTATCCTTTACATGCAAATGTCTTCAAAATTTGCAAAAAGCAAGAGTTTTAGTACTTTCTATAAATTTTAGTATTAATAGGATACATTGGATTATAGTTCTGAAGTTAGCTCATAAAAAATGTCAAGTTCTGTCAGAATTCGTGAAAACAACGTGGTAAAATGATAGTTACTTGTTGATTCTCCTGAAACATTGTAATCAATTACAAATAATTTTTTAATAAGCTAGAAACCCAGAAATTATTTTTGTATCGCGACTAAGAAACTCCATCAAAATGTACAGTGTCTGCATTACCACGACTGTGAAACTGAGGCATAAGCTTCCACTCAAATGTTGGTATTCTTCGACTTTAGAAAAATAAAATGTAAAATGCAGTAATATTTTTCACGAGAACATTGACGCTGTCTTTTGATTACTGGGAGAGAAGCATTGCATTAATAGTTGGCACGCCACGGCAAACTGCCTACACATTATCAGAAAATAGTGGAGTGACGGCAAAGCATTTACTGCACTTGATGATAAAGCTTCAGTGTTTTGCCAAAGTTCTGTTATGTTTGAGAGCAATAAAATTTGAAGCAACAATCTTGTTGCGGATATTTAGGAGATGTAGCATTTTTTCTTCTTTTACAGACAACATATGCTATCAACGATATAAAATAATATAATAATTTTTATAAAACAGTTCAAAATTCATTTTAACGCTTAAATTTCAGGCGGTTTAGTTAGATGTTTGCAGTATCATCAGAAGTCTGGACGCAGTTATGATGTTTGAGTTCATCAAATATTGGAGACTGTAAAAGAATTTAATTAAAGTCCATTCTTCAGCTCCATTCTGATTCGTATGGAAACATATCTCTGACACAGTTAGGTATAGAATTAAACATCTAAACGAAGTGCACGGGTGTGCTCACCTTCCACCTTTCAAAGAAATTATTTCCAATGGCGTAGAGTAGCCCTTGATTGCAAACTGTGATGCAACGTTTCTCACATACTTGCTGAATAGTGTGAATAGAAGCAATATTGAAACTAATTACAGTGGCTGTAAAGATTTTAGTATTTTTGAAAAATTAATTAATTGACACTTACATTGGATCATTAGCTGAAACAAACTATTTTTATATTGATATTCTAATTCGGGGATGTATTATTGCAATTCGAAGAGATATTAAGTACCCAACAAAAAATATGATATTGCTTCTATCAACTACATATTTACTTTATCGCAGTAATATCTGAAAAGTATGAGACTCATTTAATCTCTAGCAGCAGAAAGCAGCGTCAGCTCTTACAGAAATAGCTGAGGCTCATCTCAAACTGTATGCAGTATGTGTTAATCCAGTATAATCAAGAGTTTTGTCAAAACTGTTTTATAACATGTGTTTGAACAAATATGTAATAAATATTCTTTAAAGTCTCTAGAAAGAAAAGGATCTAAGTAAACTTTTAAAAAATTCAAGAACCAGAAAGAAAGAAATTTTTCTATACTTTGATTATGTACGGTTTGTAATAATATGTTTAAAATCATAATTTCTTAAATTGAATACCGTATTTACTCCGAAATGCCTGCTCCTTGCTTTTTAGAGCAAGATTCTGAAATGTTTTTTAGTATTTATGCAGTTTTTTAAATTCCTACCCTTCTTTTCCAATTCCTAGCAATTTTCGAATATTGACGTTCAGAAAATGAATTAACCTAAATTTTAAAATCTGTCCACATAATTGTTGTTATCATCTTATTAAATGATTTGCTCGTGATTTTTGGATGCATGGTCTCTGACTGATGAAGCAGTTATAGTGAAGCTCGTCAGGAAAATAGAGCTGTTTAAATCTCTTAAGGGTTCTGAACATCATTTCATTAAACTGCCTGACAGAACAGTGATGCAGACGTTGACAACGGCGATAATAACGACGATCTGCAAGTTCTAGCAAACGACACAATTCCGTGTTTATTTTCAAGTACATTTTTCTCGATATTATTTTCAAAGAACGTTTTGTTAATTCTGTGATGTGATCAGAAATGAAGTCAATCTTCAGATTCATGTGAAGGCTCTTTTTCCGCACAAAATACGGGTAATAATTCTGACTAATATTTTTGCAGAGTTCGTATATCCTTCTCTCTCGCATTACCCCATGTAAGGGAAGCGTATGTAAAGATAGTTCTAATGATCGAAATAAAAATTTGTCTTTTAGTATTCGGAGATGAAAGCTGGGCCTTTAGTATGGGACGGAATTGGAAGGTGATTTCCAGAGCCATACCACATACTTTGCTAATATGTATATTCCGTGCGAACATGCTGTTCAGCTTCAGTCCTAGTTAATTAACGAGATTCATTCTTGGGACTTGCCTACCCAAGAGTGTGATTCTATTTCTGATAATTTCTTGGCGCGATAGTTCCTAATAAGAAGAATTTCGGATTTTTAATACTTGTCTCAGCACATCACTGTTCACTTTCAAAGATATATACCTGAGGTTTAGCTAAAACGAGGTTTGGCCTACGTGATTTGACTGCTAATATCGTATTGTCTGCGTAGCAGGTGAGGTATTTCGATCAGTCCTAAAGCTTGGGAAGTCATCTATATATAAAATGTAGATGGTCGGGCCGAGGGTAGATCCTTGTGGGACGCCTCCATATATATTTCGTGTATTTGAAAACATTCACCTTGTATAACGTTGAAGGTCCTATGTATAAGCAAGGACCTAAGGACAATTTTTCGGGAGAACTCCATGTGTATAAGTTTAAAGATGAGGCCTGTATGCCAGAAGCGGTCAAACGTTTTGGCCATGTCGACCATCCGTGCAGCCGTGCTCAACTACTTCTGCAGGGCAGTACCGAAAAATTCTGACTTTCTGACAAATTGAGTGCTAGTTAAAAGTTCTTTTCTAATTCCATATCTCTGTTCAGCAATTTTGTTAATTTTTCTTATAATTTTGTTGTAAATTATTTTTTCTGGCATCCTACTGTCGGCAGAAAGGAGTGATGGGCCTGTAGCTTGCTTGCGCGGCTTCTCCAGGTTTTGAATAAGAAAGATAAGTGTACATTTCCATGTCTTGGAAAAATAAGAGAGTTGCAAGAGAGAGTTTAAAATATTTTTATATGTACGTTTCGTTTAAGTAGGGAATAATGGAACAGTTAGTGGTAGTTTATCATAAAACCTTTCTATTTATACACTCACGTTTGTGAAAATTGCAACACCAAGAAGGAATCCTCATAATTGAATGCAATTTAATACACAGTTGAGTGGTAGTGGTACAAATAAATGATTAAATGTTCAAAGCAAACAAACAAGAACAAGAGATCAGAATCAGTATTTTGTGTGGCCACCACGCGCCGCAATAAGTGCTGCTACACGACGTGGCATGGAGTCAAACAAAGTTTGAATGTCTGACTGAGGAAGAGCATTCCATATCGTTTGTACGCGTACCCAAAGTTCGTCTGCAGACGCAACAGGACGAGGATCACGAGCAAGACGCCGACCAATGACATCCCACACATGTTCAATTGGCGACATATCCGGGGAACACGCAGGCCAAGGAAGAAGCTGTACCTGCTGCGCTGCAAAGAAGGATTTAACAATCCGAGCAGTATGAGGGCGGGCATTGTCCTGTTGAAATACAGCGCCTGGCAAGCTTTGAAGGAAGGGAACAGCTTCGGGCTGTAGAACTTCACGGATATACCGGTTGCTGTTCAGATTGCCCACAATTCGTAGCAATTGAGATCGTCTATGATATGCTATGGCGCCCCAGACCATAACTCCGGGTGTTCGTCCACTGTGGCGTTCGATAATGCACTCCGGAAGGTGGCGTTCACCGGCATAGCGTCTGACACGAATGCGGCCATCATGGTACCACAAATTAAAGCGGGATTCGTCAGAAAACACGACATGCTGCCAATCAGCACGCCAGTCTCTATGCTGATTGGCCCATTGTAGCCGCAGGCGGCGATGGTCGTGCGTTAGGGGGATCCTGTATAAAGGAGTCCGTGCGCGCAGTCCACACTGCAGCAGACGTCTACGAATTGATGAAGCACACAATGAAACACCTGTAGCTATTGACCACAGTGCTGCCAATTGTCTAGAGGAAGCTGTACGGTCCGTCCGCGCCATGCGGACCAGGTGTCTATCATCGCGAGCTGACGTCACATTTCGGGGTCCACTCCCGGATTTCCGAGTTGTCCGACACTCGTCCGTCCACTGCTTCCAAACGCGCATCACTGTGCTGCTGTTACGCTGCACACGAGAGGCTACTGCACGATACGACAATCCAGCTTCACGAAGGCCGATGATTCTCCCTCGTTCAAACTCTGTAAGTTGTTCAAATCTCGCTCTCTTTCGTCGACGAGGCATAAGTACAGATTGAGTTAACGTTTACCACTAGCAGATAACCACCGATAACCATACACGCCTCGCTACAGCCGTCTATTTATTCGGATCCATCAGCCGTTCAGAGGGCGCTGCTCAGCATACGCATGCGCTACGGATTTGCAATTCTAATCATTTGCATATCATGCGCTACTTTGCATTTCCTGAAAATTTCAGCTCACTCGCGTAAGTCCTTCATGGTGTTGCAATTTTCACAAACGTGAGTGTATATGATCTTACCGAAACCGCGGCCATTGGAAATAAAATTATTTGCAAAATGTTATCATAAATTGTTTTTCTTATACGAGCAAATACTGGATTCAGACTGATTGCAGATTTAACATTGCCCTAAATAATTTATGATATCGTAAACAGAAAAAAATGTGTAAAGATTTATTAGCCTGCTACTTATATAAAAAGGAATATAAAATGAGGTGGTGGGATTCATAAATAAAGCTTATGGAAGCAGTTTAAATATTTTCATAGGGTAAGTTTTATATGTTTAAGAATTATGTTATCTTTGTGTGATATATCATATGAGATTTCAAGACCGGAAGGTTGTTACTTCTCTGCAGAAATAAAAATAGTTAACGCAGTTAGTCTTTTAAGCCAATAAGTAGATAAATGTAAAACGTTTGGCTCAAGTGAATTAAATGATTATAGTAAATCCGAATCATTTTAGACTATTATCACCTTTGAGAAGAGTGTTGTTTTAAAGCTTTGCAACATTAAAATCCTTCAAAGCGTTACATTTATTGTTTAAAATGTTTGTTAATAAGAGATTATTTAAAACAATGTTGCGGTTAGCCAGTTAAATTGTTAAGATCCTTTCCAATTAGATATATAAATAGTTATTTAAATTTAATGATAAATTTGATTCTGCTGTAATTTGAGTATTCCATGAATTTTGGTGCATTGAGCAAATTTGGAAATTAGTTAATGACATTAAGCCTCTTCAGATGCATTGTTCATCGTTAAAATTATGTTTACGTTAATCTATTGATACAAGAATGAAATTAGAAAATTAAATATTTTCGATTTTAGTTAATGACATTAAGACTGTTATGACTAGACACTAATAACTCCCAACTACCCGTTGTGGAGCTGTGTCCTCAGGTTCGAAAACAAAAGTTACTTCCATTTCATACATATATATATTCGCAAAATGTTCAGTTACTTAAAAATGAATAAGCAATGAAATAAAAAATATTGTTACGAATTTCACATTTTATTTAGAATTGTAATTAGATTTGCTTCATGTTGCCTTAGCAACGCGAACGATTTTTGAAGAGAAAGCTACGTCGAAAAAAAATAGCGATAAAAATAAAAGAGCGTGTGCATTTAATGCTTAATAAATAAATATCTCGTAAGTACCGTTGCCATCCAGAAAAATCTAGAAAAATCGTGATTGTTCTACTGATAATTAAAAAGCTTATAAAAGCCGAGGTGAAACACCTCATCGCAGTTGTAGTTGTTGTTGTTGCTGTTGTAGCTGTAAAAAGTGAACTTCTGTTTGTTTACTTAATGCTGTATTGATTGTAGCGATTTCGCTGTGAGATAGAACTATTTTATCTGTTTTGAACTGAGTGAGTCGTAACACTAACCGTTTGAGTAACGGTTAGTGTTACGGCAGTAGTCATAACACTAACCGTTTGAGATATTGTGCGTAGATCTGTGAAGAAATATTTCAGCATTTTAATTTATTTCTCGTGGAAAGAATAAATTTTTGTTAACTTTTTAACGACTTGTGCATTCAATATATAATGAACCCGTACGCACGTACCAATTTTTGGTGTCAGGAGTAGGGTTTTTGAATGCCATTAACTAGAGCAATGGAAGAACAATTAAGGCAATTCATGGCAGCCTTTGCTGCATTTAAAGAAGAAATCAAAGCTGGCCGAGATTCCGTGAAAGGGGAGATGAAAGCTGGCCAAGAATTAGTTAAAGAGGAAATGAAGGCTGTTCAGGAATCTGTTAAAGATCAGATGAAAACGGTTCAAGAGATGAAATTGGGTCAAGAATATGTTAAGGAAGAAGTGAAGGCTGTTCAGGAATCTGTTAAAGATCAGATGAAAACGGTTCAAGAGATGAAATTGGGTCAAGAATCCGTTAAGGAAGAAATGAAGGCTGTTCAGGAATCTGTTAAAGATCAGATGAAAACGGTTCAAGAGATGAAATTGGGTCAAGAATATGTTAAGGAAGAAGTGAAGGCTGTTCAGGAATCTGTTAAAGATCAGATGAAAACGGTTCAAGAGATGAAATTGGGTCAAGAATCCGTTAAGAGCCGTTAAAGCCGTTAGATGAGAGCCGTTAAAGCAAGTCAAGAAGGAATGAAAAACGAAATTACTTGCATAATGGAAAATAAATTTGAGACTATGGAAGGCAGAATAGACACGGTTGAAAATAAAGTTTCTTCTGTCAAAGAACAAATAGAAGAGAGAGTTTCTGCCGTAGAACAACAAATCGATTACAGAGTTTCTGCTGTGAAAGAACAAATTCAAGAAAGAGTTTCTGCAGTGGAACAACAAATTGATGACAAAGTTTCCGCAGTTGCCAAAGAAGTTGATACTTTAAAGAAATTCGTAGCGACGGTAGGAAACAATTCGGATACTTTTAAATTCCTAGCCATGCCTGCGCATTCTTCTCTGAAGCTATCGACATATGATGGAAAGACCTCCTGGCAAGTGTATAAGACACAATTTTCTATAGTTCCGGAAGAAATGCATGGGATTCCCAAGCTAAGGCCTGTCACCTTGCAGCTTTTCTGAGAGCAGACGCAGCGGATATCCTTCAGACTCTTCCCGAAAACAAATGGCTAGATTTCGAAGCCCTGTCCGGTGCTTTAGAGCTGCGTTTTGGAGAGAAGTGTTTAAAAGATTACAGCAGGCTTCAGTTAAAATCCCGTCAACAGAAGCCTACGAAAACACTCCAGGAGCTCGCCACGGATGTCGAAAGGCTGTCTCACCTCGCCTTTTCGGAGTGCCCGACAGAAACAAGAGAAATCCCGTCCCTGCAATACTTCATCGACGGCATTAAGGATCCTGAAATACAGAAAGCGCTGCGAATGGCTGATGTGAAGGACTTAAAAAGTGCTCTGGTGTACGCCATGAAATTCGAGGCAGCACAGCAAGCCACTCGTAGAGACCGCCACCCAATCAGAGCAGCTCACATACAAGAAACAGTGGATCCAATGACTGCTCGCCTAGACGATTTAATCAGAAAAGTGAATGCTTTGACACGGAATACTGGTGACAAGAAAACGTTTGTAAAGTGCTGGAACTGCGGTGCTGAAGGGCATATTCGAAGAAACTGCAGAACACCCCAGGGCACGGATGTTAAGCCCGCGCCTCTCAAGAAGGAGGGAAACTAATTCGTGGCCATCTCGCGGGGCGGAGGTTGCCAGATAATGAAAAGCTCCAGTTTAAAGCGCTTCAGATTTCTGCAGTGAGTGGCGGCAATAACGAAATTTTCATCATGGGATAAATCAATGGAATTCCTTGTAACATGACAATCGACACGGGAGCTAATGTTACCATCATTCGAAAAGACTTGGCTCAACAACTCGAAGGGAAACTTATCTGGACGCCGCCCTGCGTTACCCTCCAGACTGTATCCGGCGAGAAAATCAATATAGAAGGAAAATTAAACGTTAACATCACGTTTGGAAGTGCCGCTTACCATCACACGACCTATGTAGCAGAAATTACAGACCCTTGCATACTCGGATTGTACTTTTTAAGAAAATACTATTTTTCCTTGGACTTTAAAAATAACGAACTGCATTCTGCATCTGAGGACATTATTTTATTCGGGAGTAATGATGAAGGAGACAAATCTATCCACAAAATCATAGCTCAAGACGATATCACAATACCGGCAAGAACAGAAATTTTACTTCCTGGATGCATAGATGAAAATAGAAATTTCCGCTACGGCGTCATGGAATATCCCAAGAATTGTAATAGCCCTAAAGGAGTATTAATAGCCTCAGCACTCGTCGACCTATCGGGGACCGTTATCCCGGTGAGGGTTGCCAATGTAACTGATAAGGCGAGAGTTATTAAGAAAGGTGAAGTGGTTGTAGAATGTACTCCAGTAACCAGCGTTGAAAGAAAAAGTAACATCTCAAAAACTGTGTCTTCAGACAACTTTATACTGGAGTTACTGCCGAATGCGCAATTAAACGATGAGGAAAAGAATGCTGCGGAGCGTGTTATTAAAGATCTTCAAGATGTTTTCTCCCGCTCGTCTTCTGACGTGGGTCGAACCAGTTTAACTCAACATAGAATCGATACTGGTGAACATCCACCAATCAAGCAACATCCAAGACGTCTGCCGATTTCGAAACAGGAAGAGGTGCGAACAGTTTTAAAGGACATGCAAGAAAGCAATGTCATCGAGCCTTCAGCAAGTCCCTGGGCATCTCCCATCGTCCTAGTGAAGAAGAAAGACGGGTCAACTAGATTTTGCGTTGATTATCGCCGGTTGAACGAGGTTACGAAGAAAGACAGTTACCCTCCTCCTAGAATTGACGACATTCTGGATACTCTTTCTGGAAGCAAGTGGTTCTCGACACTTGATTTAAAGAGTGGATATTGGCAGGTAGAAATACATCCTGATGACCGAGAAAAGACGGCATTTACTACAGGACAAGCATTTTGGCAGTTAAAGGTGATGCCGTTTGGACTATGTAATGCGCCAGCTACATTCGAACGTCTAATGGAGACTGTTTTAAAAGGCCTTTCATAAGAAGCCTGTCTGATATACCTGGATGACATCATCATCGTCGGGAAGAGTTTCGAAGATCATTTGGAAAATCTTAGAAAGGTGCTTCAGAAACTGAAAGAAGCCAAACTGAATTTTACCTCGGCTGTAGTCAAGGAACTCTGCAAGCTACTTGGCATTGACAAAACCTAAACGACGCCTTTACATCCCCAGTCAGACGGTATGGTAGAGAGGTTTAATCGAACCATCCTCAATAACCTCTCATTAGTGGTTTCCAGAAACCAACAGGACTGGGACAAGAAGTTGCCACTATTTTTACTGGCTTACCGCAGTGCTGTCCACGAGACTACCAGCTAGTCCCCATCTCAGATGCTCTTCGGTCGTGACCTTCGTTTGCCATGTGATCTTTTGTTTGCTTGTCCTCCGGATGCGCCTTCATCGCCTGAGGAATACATTCAAGATCTCCAGGCCCGGTTTGAAGTGATGCACAACTTTGCACGAGAGAGAGTCAACTTGACGACGGAGAAGATGAAGACCCGCTACGACACAAGAGCTACTGGACATCGTTTCAACGAAGGAGACAAGGTGTGGTTATGGAATCCGACTCGCCGGAAAGGACTTTCTCCGAAAATACAATCACCTTGGGATGGTCCTTACACAGTCCTAAGCAGGCTGAACGACGTCGTGGTTCGGATCCGTAAGTCATCGAACTCTAAACCTAAAGTCGTTCATTACGACAGGTTAGTTCATTACTATGGCCATAGTACGTAGTGTATATAATTGTAAATAGTAATGTACATAGTATAAGACCATGGTCCTATTTGCATTTAGTATTTGATTTGTATTTGTTAAGTATTAGTATTTGATAAGTATTTGTATTTAATAGCATTTGTATTTGATAGTATTTGAATTGTATTTAGCGTTCGATAGAATTTAATTTGCTGAAAGTCACTTATTGCAATTATTGTTTATTTTGTTATTATAAAGTAATGTTTATTATAGCACTGAGGCCTTAGTTGTAAGTTTGGCTTCCTGTCCAAGGATTGTACTGCCCGGGACGTGTAATCCTTGGGAAGGGGCAATGTTACGAATTTCACATTTTATTTAGAATTGTAATTGGATTTGCTTCATGTTGCCTTAGCAACGCAAACGATGTTTGAAGAGAAAGCTACGTCGAAAGAAAAAATAGCAATAAAAATAAAAGAGCTCGTGCATTAAATGCTTAATAAATAAATATCTCGTAAGTACTGTTGCCATCCAGAAAAATCTAGAAAAATCGTGATTGTTCTACTGATAATTAAAAAGCTTATAAAAGCCGAGGTGAAACAACTCATCTCAGTTGTAGTGGTTGTTGTTGCTGTTATACTTGTTGCTGTAAAAAGCGAACTGCTGTTTGTTTACTTAATGCTGTATTGATTGTAGCGATTTCGTTGTGAGATAGAACTATTTTATCTGTTTTGAACTGAGTTTTTGCTAAACGTTTGAGATATTGTGATATTGTGCGAAGATCTGTGAAGAAATATTTCAGCATTTTAATTTATTTCTCGTGGAAAGAATAAATTTTTGTTAACTTCTTAACGACTTGTGCACTCAATATATAACGAACTCGTACGCACGTAACAATATGAAGGGGATTACTTACCCCTCTTTCCTTCTTTATTAAACAGATTTACTACTCTTCACATTTGGCGAAAATCGCCTTTAATTATTCATAATTTTACACAAGAGTAAAGGTCTGTCTTAAAACTTCCGATTCATCAAGCGCTCTCTCCTCCCCCTATGGCCCCAGTTCGTCCGTCTCTTTAGCATAAACATAAACATTTAATTTTTGGACGACTAATGTCATCTATTGGGGAAACGTTGAGCCGAACCTGTAAATGTAATATCCTCCCACCATTGATTTAGTGGTAACAAATCAATTACAAAGTGAGATATCAAAGACTCAACTTACCATTGCATTATACAATTACTTACAATATGGAACCTGGAAAATTAGCAATCCCCTACTATCTATATGAAAAGATACAAAATTTAAAGAAAATTAATAAGTGTACATAAAACCTTTTTCAGTAGCAACAACAATATATGAAAAAAAATGAAGAAAATGTTTAAAAAGTCTAGAGTTCAGTGTTTTAGTCTTTGAATAAATTTAGTCTGCACAGTCGTTATTCGTCGGCCAAATCTGGAAAGTCTTTCAGGAATGTCGTGCACAATCGGATCTTCTTCTGAAATCTCTAATTGGTACAGTTTCCTTATAGGACGCACCAAAATTCCGATTTTCATTTTTACTTGGGCTACCCGAGAGCAACCATCTCTGCTGGGGAAAATCTTTTCCACTCTGGCCAAAGGCCAATGCCACCAGTACTGCGTCGCCGATTTTTAGAGATCGACTCTTCTCACCGGCCTTCTGAACTAGCTGGCCCAAGTATTCCTTCCGGAAACGAGTTCGTAATTCATCACCCAACTTTTGACAATTTTTGAATCGTAATTTAAGTTTTTCTCGATCAATTGTGTCAAGATCAGGTATTCATATATCTGAAATGTCCTGTAAAAACATGGACGGAGTAAGTGGCACGAGATCACATGAACTATCCGAAATATATGTAAGAGACCTACTGCTGATTTGTGCCTCCACATCGCATAAAATGGTCGATAATTCTTCGTATTTCACAGCAGAGTTTCCTAATACTCGTAACAGAAGTGATTTGACAGATCGAATAAGTCGCTCCCACCAACCGCCTCACCAAGCAGCGGCTGGGGGAATGAACTTCCAAATCATAGGTTTAACATCTGCAGTAGAAAGTTGTATTGTATGCCAATTTAAACTTTTCAACGCACTGTCCGCTCCTGCGAAATTGGTACCGTTGTCTGTGTAGATGGTAGATCGTCGTCCTCGTCTTGCAATAAATCGTCTTAACGCTTGTAAAAAAGTACTTGTGCTTAGAGATACGATTAGTTCTAGATGCACTGCCCTGTAGATAGCGCAAATAAACAAGACGATCCATACTTTAGATCTGTTCTTTAAGAACAGAGGTCCACAGAGATCGATACCAACGACTTCAAAAGTGGCTGCATCACGAACACGATCCAAAGGTAGATGGATTGGGGGAGTCGTGTGTGCTTTCGAATTAAAAATCTCTTGCAAATAATACATTTGGTTATAACACTTCTAATGGCTCTTCTAGCTGAGATTACAAATTATTGCTCTCTAAATTTTGCTGCCAGAATGTTCATTCCAGCATGGTAATTTTTTCTTTGCAGTTCTATTATTAAACATGTGACTAAATGGCTTTTGGAGGTGAGCAGAATAGGGTAGCGAAAATTAAATTCTTCATCTCTTTCAATAATTTTAGTTTTAACTCTTATTAACCCTTCGTCGTCCTTAAGGATCACTAGACCTTTACAGCTATTTTCAGTTTGTCTAAAGCTATTAAGTTGAACAACTCTCCAAAGATGTTTTACTGCCTTTTCAATTTCCATGGCTGAAAGGATATTTTTCCTCGAAACTGTCCGTTTGCGAGCATTGTTCACAAATCTTATCATCCAGCACAAAATTCGAACAATCTTTGAAAACTGAGAAAATTTACAGTACCAGCTGTTTGTTTCTGAAGTTACAATGAGACTGGTCAAAATCACACATTTCTTTCCTTCTTCTCTTACTGCTTCTTCATCTGTCTGACCCGTGAATGCAGGCCAGTATACCTCCTCTTTATGCAACCATTCTGGTCCCTCCCACCATCTCGATTCTAACAGTTGACGCGGACTACATCCTCGTGATGGGAGGTCCGCAGCATTTAACTCTCCTGGAATAAAATGCCATTGATGTGGATCTGTTAATTTACAGATTTCCTTAACCCTGTTTCCGACGAAGGTTCCCCATTCGTCGTTTCTTCGTATCCACGCTAGTGCTGTAGTAGAGTCTGTCTACTAATATACCGGGATATCAGAAAGAGCAAGTGCTTCTAAAATCATTATAGAAAGTCGCGCTCCCACAACACAAGCTACAAGTTCAAGCCTTGGTATAGTTATTTTCTCTAACGGTGACAATCGGCTTTTAGCCCCGAGCAATTGCACTGAAATTTTCGTTCCATCTTCGCATCTCAAATAAACCATCATCGCGTATGCGTGCTTACTCGCATCGCAAAATGTATGCAGTGTCCAACTATTTCGAGCTCCAAATCCTACCCTTCTTGGTAATTTTATATTCTGTAGCAATTCAATATCGTCTTACCACTTCAAGAAACTATGATTAATATGGTCTGGGAGAGGAGCATCCCATTCTGATTTCAGCATCCAAGCCTCCTGGATCAATATTTCAGCTGTTAGTAATGCAGGGACAAGGAATCCAATAGGATGAAATATACCCTGCGTCACTGATAAGATTTCTCTTTTTGAGGGTTTAGAACTTTTCATTTCTATTTTGGAAATAATTCTTAAGCTGTTATCTTCTTTGTCCCACATTAGACCTAATACAGGAACTGAACAATTAATTTCCGTATCAGAAAACGTCAACGAAAAATCAGAGCTGATTTTGTTGTATGGTCCAAATTCCCGCATCCTTAAATCCATTTTGGCTTTGATCATAATTTCGGTAGCGTTATCAATGAAGTCCTTCAACTCAGCTTCATTCTCTACAGATAAAATACAGTTATCTACATAAAAGGATTGAGATAGTTTTTCTGCAAAATTTTTCCATTCTTCCGAAATGGTAGACAAATGGTAACAAATAACGGCTCCCAACAAAAACGGACTACAGGTAGCCACAAATACTACTTTGTTGTGTTGAAACTCTTGAATATGATTTTCATTTCTCCACCACAAAAACCTTAGATAATCTCGGTCTTCCGGTTTAACCACTATTTGTAGAAAAGCCCGTTTTATGTCCGAAACAACTCCTATAGCTTTTTCCCTAAACCTCAGCAGGATAGCTGGTACTTGTTCGATGAGATTCGGACCCTTTAAAAGACAGTCGTTGAGAGACGGGTTTCGACCTATTTTACAAGATGCGTCGAAAACCGGTCTAATTTTTGTAGTTACACTCTTTACTTTGATTACAGAGTGATGGGGAAGGAAGTGCCCTTTTATGTCTGTTCTCTCTCTTGGTACTTCTTCTATCACACCTTCTTCTAACCATTCTGAAAAAACCTTATCGTAATCATTTAATTTATTCAAAGTCTTTAGTTTCTTAGTAGTACTCAACAGTCTCCTTTCCGCAATATGTCGATTAGAAGGAATATCTGGTCTGTTATTATGAACCCATGGAAGACTCACGCTGTAACGACCATCAACGTTTTGTTTTACTTCTTCCAGGAAGATTTCATAAGCTAATTCTTCCTCTTTTTTCTTGGATAATGTCTCCACTGGATCCATAATTCCAATGGTCTCCAACTTCCAAAGCTCTTGTACTTTCATTTCCCCAATAACTAAGTTGCTTTTAAAGGTTTGTGTGTACACAGGTGAAGCGGTTTTGGCGGAATTCTTAACCGGACCACAAACTGTCCAACCTAATTTAGTTTCTACTGCCGTAAGGCCTCCCTGCAACTGCTTGATTCTTCCTGTCAAAAGTCGATCATATACATCACTTCCTATTAATAACTCGACTTTTGTGGGACCTGCCCCTAGATCGGATAACCAAATTTTATTCTGTTTAAGTTCAGTCAGCAGTAAGTTTTTGGGAACACAAGGAACATCACCACAAATCATTTCTTGATCCAGAAATTCTAGTTCAAGAATCTCTTTTGAATTTGGACTACAAAGTCGAATATGGAATTTCTGATAAGGCTTTGCCTCAATGTAGGCTCCTCCGAATAAAGTATGTGCTAAACTTTCAGTGGAAACAGGTTTCAAATTTAACTCCTTGGCAGTAGAACTCAGGACATAACTTTTTTGAGAGCCGGTATCTAACACCACCCGTACCCTCTTTGTTTCATCACCTATAATATTTACTTCTAATGTCATAAGAGCTCTATCTGGGAAACACTCATTTGTTATTGTACTCTGCAGCACCTCGGGGGAATCACCCGTTTTCTCACTTCCCTTTTCCCTATCCTTGTGATGTGCTAACTGAGGACAAAGCATCACTAAGTGATCTTTAGAACAAACATGACAGCATATTTTACTGCTACAAAATTTCGCAATATGACCAGGACGGAGACACTTTAGACAACACCTTTTTTCTTTAACTATAGCATTTTTTTCTTTTAAAGGTAAAGAACGTACTTTTAGACAATCTTTACTTTCATGAATTTTGTCGCAGAAGACGCATTTAACCTCTTTTCCCACAAAAAAACCCGCTGTCGTTGGAACGCGTTTATCATTTTTCTTAATTTTATCCTTTGCTGAATCTGCAGAATTTAAGCTACGAAAACTTTTGCGAGCTAATAACACGCGCTCATCATTTTCTACTTCCTTGTGTAAAAATTTCATCAGCTGCGCGAGACGCATAGTCTGGCTCGATGCGTGGAATGCTTCGTCAGATGTTTCCACTCCCGAGTCTTCTGACCTACTTGAACTCCTGTGCCATGCCTTCAAAAGATCTTCAGACAAACACGATTCGATAAGTGGAAAAAGCCACTGAGCGTTATTATCGGGATTAACGCCCATAGTTTCCAATGCTCTTAAATGCGCTTCCAACTTATCGACCAATTTGCTGAGCGGTAACTTTTCCTTTTGATTTCCTATATTCAGTATTACTAATTTCAATAATTCCCTTACGTAAACTTCCGTCAACAGTTCCACATTGCCAAATCTTTTTCTTAATGCAGAAATTACCTTTTCATAATTTTCGCTAGTAATCGGATAACTCTCAATAAACTCTTTAGCTCGACTACCCGGCAACATAGATTGTGATAAATAATGAAATTTTTCACAATCATTTAAGTCTTCGTTTTCATGGATTTCTTTAAATTGTGCCCAAAAGGCAAATAATTCAAGAGTTCACCATCGAATTTCCTTAAGACAATTTTCGGAAGTTTCATTTTCTTTTTCTTATCATCTCCGCTGGATGATTCTGATTTAACTTGACCTAACGAATCATTAATACCTAACTTCTGGTTTACTAATCTTCTGATAGTAATAAATATATCAGCATATTCTTCCGCCTTTTCGGATTCGGTATTTAATACACTCTCTGTCATTGTCTTATCTTCTAATAGAATGTTTAAAATTTCTTCGTTACACTCGTTTAATTCGCTATTTAATTTTTCTAGTTTCGCGAATTTATCATTTAAAATCCCGTGGTCTGCTTTATCCTTTTCAAGTTCTTCATTTAGAATCGTAACAGTTTTTGTAAACGAAGTTCTCAACAGACCACGTTTTTTACATATCTTATCCATTTCCTATACTAAATTCTTCTCATATAATAACAAAATAAATATCGCAAATGTTCAAATAAAAACTACAGTATCCTGGCTGGCTCGCCACTTGTTATGACTAGACACTAATAACTCTTAACTACCCGTTGTGGAGCTGTGTCCTCAGGCTCGAAAACAAAAGTTACTTCCATTTCATACATATATATATTCTCAAAATGTTCAGTTACTTAAAAATGCATAAGCAATGAAATAAAAAATATGAAGGGGATTACTTACCCCTCTTTCCTTCTTTATTGAACAGATTTATTACTCATCTTATTGAACAGATTTATTACTCATCACAGTTGGCAAAAATCGCCTTTCATTATTCATAATTTTACACAAGAGTAAAGATCTGTCTTAACACTTCCGATTCATCAAGCGCTCTCTCCTCCCCCTATGGCACCAGTTCGTCCGTCTCTTTAGCATAAACATAAACATTTAATTTGTGGACGACTAATGCCAGCTATTGGGGAAACGTTGAGCCGAACATGTAAATGTAATAAAGACTCTACGAAATAATGTATTTGTTGATAAAATTTTGGCCTACGTTCAATCTACGCACTCACGTTACGTTTCTAATAAATGCCCTGCTTATTTATTATCGTGATGATATATTTCTAATGAAGTTAATAATAGACTTTAAAGGGATAAGTATAAGTATTAAATAAATCGCTCTGTGGTTCCGGTAAAATTTGAAACTTTTAAGTCCTCTATAGGATGAAAACAATGGTATGGATATTCGTTTACATTGATAAAGTTCTTTAGAATTGGCTATATCATGCTCAAATCCGTAAATTATGTGAATGAGCATAACCCTGATTCTGATTGGAAATAAGTGTTTCACGGCTTTGGATGCTTTCAATAAAAGGTTTGGAGATAGTTAATGTCAGTAGCAGGTTTTTAAACAGTGTTTATACTTTTCTTTTTCTTTTCGCCATCGACGGAACAGCTGGCCCACTGGGTTAGGTGCTTTTCAGCCTGTTGGATCCCGTCGATGGAATTTAAAATATATATATAAAGAGCTTAGTAGTGTGTCCTCCTGCAATTGACCACGCTAAACGAGGAGCATTGAAATAAGGACCAGAACATGGAAAGAAGGTGCATGATGGGCACTGCTGAGACTAAGGGGAACACTTATTATGGTGCATGTTAGGCAGACAATTATACAGTTACGATATATGTTGGGCATGCACTAATATGGTACACGTCAGGCATACAGTTATATTAAAGATATGCTATATAATCAGGTACAAATGCAAAGATGAACAAATACATTGTACATGTTAGACATACACTATTATGGTACTTGGTACAGTGTTTATAGTGTTAAAATGTGGTGCATCTAAATCCTTCCATGCACATTATTACAAGTCATGTACACACGTTCATATTGTATGTGATATGTATTGTGCCATCTTGAAGTTGTTGATAGATTACTTGGCACCTTTTCATTGGAAATTAGTGCTTCTGAAAGGCTTTAACATGCTGCGAAAGTTAGTTTCGTGGATATAGCGCACAATAAATAATCTCATTGAAGCCTCTATGATAGGTACTAAGAGTAAATACTAGTCATTGCTAAAAATGAGTTATCATCTATATTTATCATGGGATACGTTCCCACTCTTTTGCATCATATGTAATCACTGAGTCTAGGTATTATCAACATATCCAGAAATATTTATAAATGATATCGCTCATTATTTTCCCCACAGTGGTAAACGATTCGAGATGTGAGAGGCACTGGTAAGGCTGAAATCCTCAAATTAGCATAAACACTTCGGTACCTATTACGTAGCTTGCCGTAGATATCCTGCCCGTGACAAAGCAATAAAAATATTACCGTGGACCAAGAAGCATTTGTTCTTAACTTTCAGTCGCCTCAAAACTGCTCAAATGAATAGTGGAGGGAATATTTGTAGTACAATGATCAAAAAAGGAACTAAGCGTATGATGTTGTTATTAGAACATGTAATAGCATAATTAGTATGCCTAAATGCGAATTTCTATCTCAGAATTTCAGATTGCTATTACTTCATTCAGTGGTTTCAATTGAGTATAAAGATATTTTTAGATTTTTCATAAATTAATGTCATTACTTCATGCGGATTAGTTCAAATTCATGCGAACTGCTTAAATTATAAACTTTTGAATAAAATGCATTTCAGAGGCAATTGTATGACCTTATTAAATTTAACATCACATAGTGACTGTGAAAGCAGTTTTAAAAACAAATATTAAAAATTCCTCATTGAACTTTGTATTTAAATCGGAAAAAGATTTCTATAAATGGCGATGGAATTGTGCTGTCTCAAATCTTAGCCAGATTCTTTAATGTCCACTGTTATTGAAGCCAGCTGAAAGGAGAGTAGTAAGATTTAGGAAATGAGCTCAAACGACAGCGATCATATTAGAAATTCGAACAGGATTCGTACCTGCCCGTGACTCTGAAGAGTGAGGTAGGAGTGAAGAATTTTGAGGGTCTGAAAATCAGAAATTGAGAACTTGCTGTTTTTTTCTCAAAAAGAAATATTTATTTATTTTTGTCATTTAGGATATATTTTTGAGCTAATAAATCTGCTATCTTAGAATCTGCAATTAGGAGGTTCATCTTTAGTTTTTGTTCTTTCAGATTTTTTTCGCTTGTTTTTAAACGGCCATTTAAGATTTGACAAAATCGTTTTCAGATTAATTTTCTATCGATTAACATGGTTTACTTCATTTTCAGCACAGTCTTTCAGGTAACTCTTACTGTTTTCCTTACCCTTCATTTATAGTTTGCACGTTTTCTTTTACGTCCATAATATCATGTATTCCATAGAATTCATTTTCAAGGCATTCCTATTTAAGTACTTCGATTTTTTTTGTCTAATTACCTCTTTTTATTTTTCTGAGATTTTTCACAATTTCTTTTTACGCATGTAAACTGACCGAGAAAATCTACAATATCTTTCAAAACTGAAGTATTTCAGAACCATACGAATCAAATACATTCTTGTATTGCAAGGATGTCAAACTCGCGGTCCGCGGGCCGCATGCGGCCCACAACATATATTTTTGCGGCCCAGCCAATATATCGGCAAATAATAATATATAATAATAAAATAACATATTGACAAAGAAAAAAATGAATTGTTTACTGCTAAGTAATTAACGATAATTTATTCAGTGTTGTTAGATTACTCACAGCGAGCTGACACACACACTACTTAAATTACAAATGTGTGTGTGTAGCTTGCGTTCAGCTACCTTCGGCTTTTGGGGGACACGTGCACTCAGAACTTGTACGCATCCCCCGATAGCCGAATGTGGCCGAACTCATGGTCTCAGTTTTCCAATCATAGTTTTGTACGATGTATTGGTGCATGCTTGTGCATGCACTTTGCTTTATTATTAATTATTACTTAATTCATATTGTTACGGATTTCATAGTTATTTATTTAGTTAGTTTTTTTTATTTAGAATTGTAATTAGATTTGCTTCATGTTGCCTTAGCAACGCAGACGATTTTTGAAAAGACAGCTGCGTTGGAAGGTTAAAAATAAAACAGCGCGTGCATTTAATACCTAATAAATAAATATCTCGTAATTGCTGTTGCCATCCACAAAAATCCAGATATTTATAGATGTTTCCAGTATATTCGAGAAATTAATTATAAAGCTTATAAAAGCCGAGAACAAACAACTCATCTCAGTAGTAGCTGTAGTTCTAGCGAACAGTTTGTTTACTTAATGCTGTGATTGATTTGTAGCGATTTCGCTGCGAGATAGAATTAATTTCTCTGTTTTGAATTGATTTTTGCTAAACGTTTGACATTTTGTGATATTGTTAGAATATTTTTGAAGAAATATTTCAGCATTTTGATTTATCTCTTACGGAAAGAATAAATTTTTCTTAACTTTTTAACGTTAACCGTGTTTATTCCAGCCCTTTGTATTCAGTATGTCTATATCAAAACCAAGTGGTTGTAAAATTAAACGAATAATCGCTGACGAGCGTAGAATATTCCAAGTAAAATGGGAAGTAAATGAAAATTTTCTTTTCCCTATTGATGGCGCAAAGGGATTTGCTGTGGATTAACATTAACAAAGAAATACTGTATGCACATCGTTAATGTTATAATAAAGTAAAAACTGGCGAAACTTTCGAGGCTTCTGATTTACTTTAACAACTTCGCAGTCGATGCAACGTTAAACAGTTCTGGAGGGAATATGCAGGAAAAGATTCAGTTATGAATCACGAAAACGAAACAATAACATAAATAATAAGTGTGCAACTAAGCAAAAGTTAAGTTATTGAGTTTTTTTAATAGAAACTAAACATGTATGAACCGATTTAATTCCGGATATGTATGTATCATCATTTTTATAATTAAAAGTTGTTATTTAATTGGATGATGTCTTTAAATAACTGTACCCCTTTTGTTGATACATGAATTCTCTTCATTGAGTAACACACTTAGAAATAAATAAATAAATAAAATAAATAAATAAAATAAAATAAAATAAAAGTTACCGATAAAATCTGAAAGCTTTCAGGTTTTATAAAGGGGCATTTTTTTTCATTTACGTACACAAACATGTTTCGAGAGCCGTTTCGAAAGCATTTGGCCTATCGCCTCTTTGGGCTAAAAATACACTCACGTTTGTGAAAATTGCAACACCATGAAGGACTTACGCGAGTGAGCTGAAATTTTCAGGAAATGCAAAGTAGCGCATGATATGCAAATGATTAGAATTGCAAATCCGTAGCGCATGCGTATGCTGAGCAGCGCCCTCTGAACGGCTGATGGATCCGAATAAATAGACGG
>KK118475.1:134855-160016 GCA_000611955.2 Stegodyphus mimosarum
CGTGTAGCAGCTTATTGCGGCGCGTGGTGGCCACACAAAATACTGATTCTGATCTCTTGTTCTTGTTTGCTTGCTTTGAACATTTAATCATTTATTTGTACCACTACCACTCAACTGTGTATTAAATTGCATTCAATTATGACGAATCCTTCTTGGTGTTGCAATTTTCACAAACGTGAGTGTATATTGGAAATCTTTTGAAGTTGCTGTACTTGTTGAATTGTGGCCACTTGGATAGTCTTAAGATGTAGTGGGATGATGCCCGCTAGAACGCATAAAGCATTTGACGAGGTCGTACAGAACGCCTTCATCATCGCAAGTGCAAATGGGCGTTGAATACTTTGAAAGAGTCTTGATTTTCTTCCCTGCATTGGTTCTGCCCAAACAGGGGCGGCATAGGTAACTATCTTCTGTAGAGAATTTGAAGGATATGGGGGTTAGTACCCCATTTAAGTCCCTGCATTTGTCTGAATTTCTTTACTATTATTGTTGTTCTGCGTTTTAATTCTATTAGGTGGTTCATCCAGTTGAGTTTCTCATCAAATGTTAGTCCAAGATACTTTAGGGTGGATTGTATTTTAACTCGATTATTATTGATCCGAATGCATGGTCTTCTGGCAAGTGAGCCGCCTTTCTTTGGAATCAAGAGTATTTGCGATTTCTGTTCAGATATTTTTAATTTGAGTGCTGTGCATGAGCGATGAAATTGCGCACATGTTTCATTGGCGTTACGCTGCAGCTCTTCTCTGGTGCGGCCCTTAATTATGAACGCCGCATCATCGGCGTAGGCATAAATCTGCGAGTGATCCGGCCAGTCCTGACGTAGAATACTGTTAAAGGTAAGATTCCAGAGGTCAGGACCAGCACATGACCCTTGTGGGCATCCTCTGTTTTGTTGTTTGCTGATGACACCACCATTATGTACATAAATTAGGCTTCGTTCATCTAGGTAATTGTGAAAGACTCGACATAAGTTGTTTGGGCACTTGGCCTCCAGTAGTGCTCCCTTGATCGCTGGCCACCACAGTGTATCGAAAGCGTTTTGTAAGTCTATGCTGATGAATGCACTGTGGTAGCCGTTGTTGCGATTGGTAAGTATGGTGTCATGGATTTTGGATAACACATGAGTAGTGGATCGCCGTGGACGAAATCCATACTGTCGATCACTCAAATAGCCGTTGAAGGATTTTGGATAACACATGGGTAGTGGATCGCCGTGGACGAAATCCATACTGTCGATCACTCAAATAGCCGTTGAGATGTACGTGATGTTTCAACCTGCTGACAATTAGACGCTCGTAAATCTTACCGAGAGCAGACAGTAGGCATATTGGCCTGTATGACGATGTGAGTTTGGGATCTTTATTCTTCTTTAAGAATAGGGCTACATGGCCCATTTTAATGCTCTGGGAAACAATCCAAACTGTAGTAGCCTATTAAAATACTCTATGAAGAATTGCAAGTCAGCAAGAATGGTGCCCTTAATTATCGAATAGTCTATCCCGTCTGGCCCTGGAGCACGCTTTTTCGGCAGTAAATTGAGAATCGAGCGTAATTCTGAGATTGTGAATGGCATATCATCCGTTGTCTGAGGCACTGTGTTTGTATGACGAAGAAGTGACTGTTGAGGAGAGTCATCATCTCTATTGTCATCTGGGAATACCGTGTCCAGGATTTTCCGGAGGGTTTGTTTTAGTGGTTGATCGTCGGAGAGGTGATCAGGATTCAGGCAGGCTTGCATAGGTTTAAATAGTTTGTCTACTGCGATTTTATGATGCAGTCCATAAGTATCTTTATTGGTGGTGCAATAGTTGCGCCAGGTATTTATTTTTGCTTGGATTATCAATCTCTTGTAAATGGCTCGCTCAGGCCGAAATTTTTGAAGTGTGTCTGTTAGAAGACCTCTGTTTCGTTCATTCTTGAGACGTCTACGCAGTGCTCGACATTTTTGTTGTTGTTGTCTGAGTTCGCTGTTCCACCAGTGTATTGAGTTAAGTCTTTTAACTCCACGCTGTGGGAGAGTCTCTTGGCAAGTTTGCTGAATATTATTAATCAGAGTATCTGTCAAGACTTCCATATCCTCTGCCATATGTGCCGCTGTGAGTTGGACTTTCGGTACTTACCACAGGAGAAGATATATTTACTTTTGTTTTTGGACTTCTGCAGAAATACAATCTACCTTTGGCAAAATTAAATTCTGTAGCTACAGATGGCGCTCCATCAATGACCGGGAAAAACAAGGGCTTCGTAGCATTACTAAGCCAAAGTATTTGAGGACTGCAATAATGGGTTGAAAGTGAAAATGACTTAAATTTGAAAGGAAGCTATGAAAATTTCCCTTTATCTATGAAACAATTAGATAGAAAATTTAATGCAAGAGTGTCACATTGCTACAAATATCCAAGAAAAGAGCTAGAGAAGTTTTGGTTTCAAACTTATGAAAAAGCAAAGCAGCTAGAAGATAATGTTTCAAAATCTTACATAAGTAATAAATATTAAAACAAGAATGTAAGGTAACCAGTGAAAGCACATCGTCCTTTAATTTGGCTGGATATAATATTAGGACAGATTTATTTGAGGTAAACATACGTGTATATATTAATTGTACAATATTATTCCAAATTGTTTGATTTCAAAGCTACAGAATATTCTTAGTCAGAGAACATAAAATTTTATGAAATCTCGTTTAGAAAGATATGGCATACCATGGATAAAGATATCTGATAAACAGACCTCAATGTGAAAAAAAATAATTTGCAGAATTTGGGAAGATATCCCAGTTTCAACACATAGCGAGCTGTGTATAGCATCCTGCAGTGGAATGATTATTAGAGCTTTCAGTACAAACGGCGAAGTAATTATTAAGAAAAGCTGGCCTAGAATATACTGATACTTACTTAACATCAGTAGCTCACTTGAACACTTCAACTTTTGGCATGTAGCCATTAAAGATCAAAGACATGTAAAGGAACAAGATTAATTCTTCCTGTATCAGAAGAGCTATAAAAAACTCAATTTCTGGAAACGTGAAAGGGAAAACGAATCAGAAGCCATATTATGATCGTCATACAAACATTACCATCGTTACGCAAAGCAGATTACCTTAGTATATACAAAGTGATCAGCTAATAAGCCCTGATTTCAAAATTAAATATCTCTAGAACAAAGATCAATAGAATTATGCGGTAAACTCTACGTTTATTAGCAAAACTGTAAAAATGGTGTACAAAAGTTTAGAAAATTTACTCGTACTTACGAAAATCGTTAACAGATGGCGCTCTAATCGCAATGACCTATCAATAGCCTTTAAAATGTGCTTCGAAGTCGAAAGTGATCAGTACGACTGTTGGCTAGTGAAAATAGGCTAGTGTGGAAAGTGAAATAACGTATTCCATTGAACAACGTGTTTTTTTGGTTCTGGAATTTCACCGATTAGAACACACTCCTATGGCAACACGTACATTTTCAAAACCGATTCATTGTTACAGTTGGAGCCGATGCGAAAACCATTCGTATGGTCTTCGCGAAATTCGAACGGGCTGGTAGCGTGGAAATGTTGGGCCTAGGCAAACTGTAGTCACTCCTGAAAATGCAGCCAAAGTTTCTGGAATTGTTCAGCAAAATCCTAGGAAAAGAATCCGACGGATTGCATCAGAGACAGGTTTGAAGTACACGGGCACGCAAAAAATATTAAAAAATAGCTTACAGCTGTTTCCAGACAAAATCCAAAGTCATCAGGCCATACCCATGAAAGCTGGACAACAAAGGATTGACTTTGCGAATCAGATTCTAACAACGATCGGCAACGATAGATTTGATGTGAGCTGCATCTGGTTCACAGATGAGGCACGTTTTCATTTGAATGGAACCGCTAATGAACAAAACTGGAGATTTTGGGGTTCGGAAAATCCTCATTTGTGTGAAGAAAAAGCACTGCATTTGCCTAAAGTTACTGCATGGGATGAGGTATGCGCCAGAGGCATTATCGGATCCTTTTTCGTACGAGAAACTGTAACTACTGAACGTAACGTTACAATTTTGGAACAATTTGTCAGCACTCAACTAGCGTTGGAGGATCGACCAGGTATCGACTGGTTCATGCAAGATTGGGCTCGACCACACCGAACAGATAAAGTTTTTCGCTTTCTTCATGAATACTTTGGGAATAGAGTAATGGCGTTAGATTATCCGCAATTTACTGACAGATAAATAGCTTGGCCTCCATTTTCTCCCGATCTGAGTCCTTGTGACTTCTGTCTTTGGGGCGCATTAAGACACTATCTATCAAAACAATCCCGCTACTCTAGACGAGCTTGAATCGTTGATTGGTGTTTTATGTGATACCATTTCCGTTGAGACTCTACAAGACATGATGTCAAATTTCATTGTTCAAAGAGTTTTCAGCAGAGTGCCATCTGTTAAAGATTTTCGCAACTAAATTTTCTAAACTTTTATACACCATTTTTACAGTTTTGCTAATAAACGTACAGTTTACCGCGTAATTCTATCGATCTTTGTTGTAGATATATTTAATTTTGAAGTCGGGGCTTATTCGCTGATCACTCTGTATCAAAATAATCACTGGATGCCTGCAAATATAAATGAAGAATTCAAGGCGCTCGGGCAATATACGTTGCTGGCAAAGTATGAAAGATCGGCATTCTAGTAAGAATGCCGATCTTTCATACTTTGAGCATACTTTCAGAATGCCTAGGCATTGTATGTAGTTCCGGACATTTTCAGGCGAAGTATGAAATATGAGAATTATTACGTACTTTACCTAGTCATTGTATATAATATCTATTCATTCTATAGAATAACCAATGCTCTATAGGCAAAGTATAAAAAAAAGTTACGATAAGGCAATTATTTAAAAGACGTTTATTCCTCAAATATACAAGTGTTATTTTGAAATATTAATGATAACATGCCTTTTAAAAACTGTTATTCAAAACATGTGATAAAAGTGAGATGATCTTGTTAAAACATAATACGTTTGTATTTTCTATCTGGCTGAGACTTGGAATCAATAAGATGTACCTGACAACGAAGGCCCACCAGCGGCCGAGTGGTAAAGACGCTGAACACGGGTAGTTCGGTCCGAGGCTCGAATCCCGCGAACGGGCTGGCTGCATGGGCGTTTTCGTGTTTTTTCCCATGTGTAACGTGTATACGAGCCAGTTTCCCTTAGAACGTCCTCAACGAAGGCATCTTTTCCTTTAGGCAGATAGCCCTCGTGCGCTTTGCCATAATTGAATAACCTAACCTAACCTAACCTGACAACGAAACGTAAGTTCCGAAACAATCGTAAGTTTCGTATCAATGCCCTTTTTAATATCTTTTTGTTTTTTTCTGGCATAGCTCACAAAAGTGATTGTACAGTTCAAAATCATTACCTGTAACGTTTTGGTATTTGCCTGAAAATTCTTTCAACATTCTGTCATCTCCTCCGTGTGCAGTAAACTCAAATGAGTTTTCATGAAATACGGAAAATAACTCAGCGTCAGTAAAATAATACTGTATAGTACTGGCGCTTTTTTAAGAGGGTAAGTAAATGGATTTATGCTTTCCACAAACATTACATCCTAGCGAACCAACAGCCATTAGTCCCTTGGTTCCTTCTTAACAGTCATTTAGGCTTTTTACGGTTTTTACGGTCTTCTGGTTAGAAGTTACGGTTTTTTGAAACGAATGGGAAATGCACATAATTTCCCTTCTTGTTATTTGGCATTCTATAGAATCAAACGTATGAAATATGAATCGTTTTATACATTGCCGCCTAGTTTTACGCATTATATACAATGCCTAGTCATTTTACAGAGTATCGGATTTGCCATATATGCTAATATCGGCAGAGGCGGTATTAACAAGAAACAGAATGATATTTGAGCCACTGAAGAAATGAGAACAGAGTACGAAAACGACTAAGCAAGATGTTACCGTGCAAGAATACGCCCATTGAACACGCCATACATACATACTAATATCAATTTGTAGAAATCGCTAATTATTCGAAACATTTGCTGCTTTATAAAACAACGGCTAACCCTGGTTAGGAAAAATGCATGTATATTAAGATACATGCATTATTCCTAAACAGATGCATGCGTATTAAGATTTAAACTATACACCCTTACCGATGAAAATTCTTCATTCTCGCTGGGAAATGGATTCGCATGGCTTGTAAATTTAAAATTGGTAATGTGAATGAAATTTCCAAAATCTGAAAATTTATCAGTTCAGATTCATTTTTAGATGTTGGCTGAAGGGCACGACGAACTGTAATAAAAGTGCGCGATGAACTGTAATAAAAATGCAACAGTATTATTAATCCTCTGCCTGCATCCCAAACAACCACCTCAATTATTTTTTGTTGCTGCTGTTATCTGCCACCAATCGTGAAAAATTGCGAATGGATAGAAAGCGTACACGGACTGCATAGAAAATTAATATAAACTTTAAAAAAATAGCATAAAAACGTATAAAAGCTAACGTAAAAAATAAACTAATTTCATAAAATTTAAACTCCTCTATTCTACTTGTCTATATCATATCTGCATTTTTCTTTACCGATTTCTGCTATCATTTCAGAGCCGTTTTTATCTGCCAGAAGCAGTCTATTCAGTTAGAAGAACAAGAAATTGTTTCTTATGTATTTAGGCAGATAATCAACAGTTACTACGTAGGCACATGCAAATGCATAGCATAACGTTAGACATGTTAAAATGTAGGACGAACTCGGAAATAAAAGCAAATGTAGATAGAGGTTTATGTCTCTTTGTGCTTTATGAATTTTTATCAAAACGTAATAATTGTTTTACAAAATATTGGAGGCACATTCTTAGCTAAGGAAAAAAAATTTAAATAATTTTATATTACAAATTAAAATTATATAACTGCCTAGATCTCTACGTATTAACTTTCTAGCTAATACCTTTAAAGAAAAGCGTCGTCAATAAAATGTTCCAGGAAAACGTTTCTAATTTCTAAGTTACCACTCAGTAAAGAAGCGGGAATTTAAAACTGGGAAACCATCCGGCTTCCAATTACAGAGGCCGTAATGAAACAAAGACCAAACTCTTATGAATAAGTTATGAAATCATGCGTATGTCTTAGCACTAAAAAGCAGAGAATGTTCTGTATATACTATACGATGGCTTCGAAGTCTCTTATTTGTTTACATTTCAAGAGGGGATAGAGTACCAAAATTCAAAAATATTCCTGTTATTTGAGCTGTTTGATTAATAGAGAAACGAAGAGTTTACTTTTACTGCACTCAATGTTTTAGGAATATATCTATCCCCCGATTTACACGGAAGATGGGTTCCCCATAAACCCGTGTAAATCGAAATCTTGGATTTTGCTATGTAAAATCGTGTAAGAGGAAAAACACACTAAATATGCATAATTTAGTTATTTGTTTACATAAAACAAAAGTTAGATATCTTAAAATATATGAAGTTATACTTCGTTCATAAAATAACAAATATATGTAGGTAATAGAAGTACATATTTAATTTATTTTACATTAGGAAAATATAAAGATCATTCAAAAATTATTATAAGTTTAATCACTTTCATGAACTATTAGTCTTTTCTTCTTGATTGGTAGGATGTCACTTTCATCACTTGAGCATTCTTGATAAGCTTTTGGTTCAGACGAGAGAGATGAGCATTCCATGAGAACCCTAAGGAGGAACGACTTCAAGATACAAAAACTTGCATCAAAGACTATGCTGAATACAACAATTCTACTATAATACAATAATTCAACCATATTCAATACAACGAAAATAAAACTGAATACAAATACTACAACACTACTGCAATCTAGACTACAAATAACACAATATAACAAATGCAACACTTCAACATGAATTGTAGTGAATAACGTAGGTAGAGAGAGTTCGGCTTGACGGCCTTGACTAGACAATTACTAACCCCTGATGGGTGAGCTATGTGAAGAAATCTTAGACTGTTTATTATTACCAGGCTACTGCAGAAGCAATGTTGCAGGTTCATGAATTAATGCCCGAAGGCACATGACATGATGAACTCTGGGCCTGGATAAATCTCATATGAGAAGTCGGAGGAAAGGAGAAAAGAGGGGCCTAGCGGGACCAAGGCAGAACGATGACAAAATCTCAAAGCCAGATGAGTGCTGAGAAAACTCTTAAAGAACAAAAGAGCATTCAAGATACAATACAACAAAATGTGCAATATACAGATGTGTTGGAGTTTTCTAGCTTAAGTGTTTAAGTTTTAAAATTAAATATCAAATGAAAGTCAAAATTTGGATAACCATTCTAAATCACATGAATAAGACACATATTGCATGAGTGTAAAGTTTGTGACATACATGATAAACACAATATATACTGTAAAACTAGTGTTCAAATAAATAGTAAATAGTGACCAAGTACTCCAACAGCTGATTAAGTTTGCGTTGTGTTCTAAATTTAAAAGTAAAGACATTACAAGAAAAGTTCGAATTAAATATAGAATTTATAGAGATAACTGAATACAAATTTTTACATAGGTGGTGGTGCTGAGGAAACAGAATAAAACAAAATTTTTCATACCGAATTCGACAATGGTAAGGGTACATGTGTGGACGTGGATACAGAATCATGGCAGTAGACGTCAACAAAATTTTCTAGTCTAGCCTTTTCACTTGCTTTCTATAAGGAGAGAAAAAGAAAATAATTAGTTAAGAAGATGTTTTGACATTTGCGTCGCCCTCCATAGGTGCCTTCTCTCGTCCATTTCTTCCGACATCGTTCGTTCTATCATAACGCAGACAGCTTCTCTCTTAATAACTTCAGATAGTAATTTTTCCTCGTCGTCTGCCACGTCTCTCTCTGTCTCCGTCTGTCTCTCCCTCCTCGTAGCTCGCTCCAAGCCTTTTCTTCCTTTCGCCAAATGCTCGTTTGGCGATTTTAGATGGAACAAGACAAGCCAAATGCTCGGCATCCCCAGGGGGGAAAAAGCACACAGGAAGGTGAAGCCATGTAGTTCAAACTCCTGGAATTGGCGAATAATCGCTGATCCACCAAGGTCAACCACCTGTCAGCAGAACTAGCCTCGTCGAGGGGTCCCAATCCAGCGTTGCAAAAGCCTGCAAGTAAGCAAAACCCCCCGTCCCCTCGACCATGGCGTACTGTTAGTAACGTTGAAATTACCCTCTCCAGCAGGGTGCAGAAGTTTCCAATGATGACAGATGCTTCCCAGACCACTGTCTGGCGGGTGAAGAAATGGAAAACAACATCATAAATCTTGATTCCCCAAAAGGCAACGGAAGAGTTTTCGAAAGAATATGGTATTAGTTTTTTTTTAAATACTAAATAATACTTCAATGGAGAAAGTACTTCAATTAAAATATGATAATCACATAGATAAATTTCTTAGGTTTTTTACAACACCAAACATGACCACCATAATAAGAAAATAAAAAATTACTTCAATTAAAATATAATGATCAAGTAGGAAAAATCTTATGTTTTCCACAACACCAAAACGACCACCATAGTCAGAAAATATGGATCCCAAATTTAGCAGAAAAAGGGGGCACAATAAAACTTAATTAAAACTTTAAACACCAACTTGTGTAAACAAAACTTTAAAAGAGCTGTTAAAAAAATTGACCTTAAGGGTCAACTTAACAAGAGATTAACATTAAAACAACCAAGTTAAGAAAAGTATTAACTAACAAAAATTTAAAATAGTTAACCAACTACCAAAAGTAAAAGAAGAAAAATTAATTACTCAAGCAACTTAAAAAATCAGCGTTAACCAAAACTGTCAAGAAAACAAATTAAATGACAACAATTACTTTTCAACAAGCAAGAAACTTAAGTTCAACTACAAAATAAAAACAAATTAATCTTTAAGTCTGAAGCAGAATTAAGTTAAATCATAACAATTAAAACATTTTAAATCACAACTGAAATATGTAATACATAACAGATGCAAACAGTAAATATAATACAGTGATACAACAATGAATACAACCAAACTCAATGCAAATACAAAAAATACTTAATACAGCTATAGATGAAATCAGAAAAAGTGAAAGGAGAGACAATACCGACAGAGGCGCAAGGAAACTGAGTACTGGTCGCCTCACAGATTGGTGTGAGCAGCAAGTGGTCTGATGTGGCGGTCTTCATAAAGAACTTCATAGTTGAAAATTTGAAAGTAATTGACATAAACACAATGGACTGTTTTGGAGAAAAATTTTCCATTAGTTCTTTAAGTTTCCATTAGTTAGTAAGTAGTCCGTGATGGTTTTAAGTTTCAAGTCCCTGTGCAAAAGTTCCTTTCTGATGAGATAATCAGCTCAGTAATAATAAGTACAAATTTATTTTGCACTATTTGCAGCTGATGGAGTTGATTCTTGGTGGCAGTATTCCATGCTGGAACAGCATAACAAAGGTTTGGACGGATACATGTGGGGTAAATGAGTCTTTTAGTGCGTAAGTTAAGATTAGAAAATTTTCCAATGACTGGAAGGAGTCTGCACACAATACCAATAGCTTTGTTTGCTCTTGACGCTTTTAATATGATTAGACCATTTGAGTTTGTCATTTAAGGTAATACCTAAATATTTTGCAGAAGTGACTCGCGGAACAGGTTCCTGGAAAAGCAAGAGTTTTTTTAAAGTTGATATATTTCTTGTTCTTGCGGAGGATAAGAAGTTGAGATTTACTTGTGTTGATCTTGACTCTCCAATTTGTACACCAATCTTCAACAGAATACAAGTAATTTTACATTTTAGTAATAGCGTGATTTGCCCTGATGGATTTAATAGCAATCGCTGTGTCATTGGCATAACAGGCGAGCAAAGAATCAATCCTGGATGAAGAAAATCTGAAATATAACACAGGTAAAGAACAGGTCCAAGGATACTACCTGAGGGACGTTTGATCTGATTGGTTTTGGAGCCGACGCTTCATTGCCTTGCACAACCAAGAACGTGCGATGCTGCAGAAAGAAGGAGATCAGAAGAATCATTTCTCGTTGCAGACCCATTTTGATGAGCCCCTCATGCCAGACGAAGCCTCAGCATAAGGAACGCAACGCTTTGCTTATTATGAGAGGCGGATCCAATAAATTCCTCGATTCTAACAAGTTGTGTTCCAGTTCTAAGATTTTTGCGAGGTCTTTACCACTACATGTTAGATGAACCCGTTGGGCCATAGAAAAGTTCGTAAACTTCCGAGAAATCGGAAAAGACCTGAGCATTTTAAAAAGTAAAGTTCGAAGTCTTCGGTGTAGAATTTGAGTAGAGGTGGCGCCATCTATGGGCCACACTTGAGGTCTTCGTTTTCCAGCAGGTACAGATATTGTAGATGTGTTTGAACAATTAATCATATCTTTAGGTACATCTTGTCCTGAGAAAAGCAGTTATCGTTAAACAGTAGATGAGAAATCGCTTCTAGGATAGCATAATCTCTCGTATGGAGTGAATGTTTCGATGAGGAAGAAATCTAGACTTAGACTGTTGATTATGACCGGGCTACTGCCGAAGCAATGTTGCCGGTTCAGGAAGTAAAGCCCTAAGGCACATGACGTAATGAGCTCTAGAAGTGGAGAAATCTCAGATGAGAAGTCGAAGGAAAGGAGAAAAGAGGGGCCAAGCAAAACTATGAAAAAATCACAAATCCAGATGAGCGATGAAAACCCCTAAAGAACAAAGGAGCTTGCAAAATACAATTCAGGGTAAGAAATCGCAATCACTCAATCATGTATCGCCGGCATATCGCTATTAGTTACGATGTCGCCGTCTCCTTGATGAAATATACCAAAGGCCCATGACATGTAAACGAGATAGGTAGCCGAAGGTCAGAAGTAAATTTTTAGGAACGGGAAGCTATTAATATTTATACCTTTAAGTGAGCGTGGTGGTTTTGATTTGTTAATAACTAATGGTTTTATTGTATAGTCGCCTGAAGCGGTGCAACAGAAAAGAATTGTTATACGACTTTTCGCTACCTTATGACCGCTAACTGATTTGCAAGCTTTAACAAAATAGATTCTTTCAGGACTTTTTTTTTTCACAACAACCCACTCTCGTCATTATTGAAGATCTGGTCAGAAGTGTAGGAGTTCGTGGCAATGATTTCAGCAAATTTTGCTGGATATTGTTGTGCTGCATCCGAATCAGCAGATGCACTTTCATCTTTCGATCTTAGATTATGTAAAAAATGTTTAGATCTCTCAAAACAACCAACCAAACACTACCAATGATGAATTATTGGTAGTGTTTGGTTCTTTTATCGCGCGACGTTAACGGAAATTCAGACTATAATCTACATGAAGGGTATTGTGTCCGCGGGACGGTGACTGAGTCCGAGAGAAGTGGTTGTCCATGTTACACCACGAGGTGACGAGCAGCGCGGCTACGCCTGCCGTCGCACCGAATAAAAGCAACCGAGAATTGCAGAAAACGATGCTGTTTTTTCATCTGACGAAGTCGATGGTGACTAATTCTTCAGTGTTTTTAAATCTTTCAAGCCTTATTTGTAATAGCATTCGTATCAAATGGAATCCGTTGTTGATTTTAGTCATCTTACCGTATCACTAATGCCTTTCCATCGTATCATCTCTTATAAATGAAATTGTGCTCTTACTGCTACAAGTCCCAGCTGCTACAGTTTTTCCAAAAGAGTCTTCATTTTTTCTAATTGTCCTCATCGTGGCTTCACATATGAAGTAAACTTTCCCAACATCTGTTACTCTTTCTCTATTACGTTGACGATCTAATATTTTAATTTTTGTTTCTAAAGTAATAACTTTTATTTTTATTCATTTTTTTTAAATCTTTAGGCATTATAAAACCTTAAAAAAATTACGTAAATTATAAAAGTGCCACAAAAAATATAAATGTTGAAAACTTACCAGTAATCATTTAACTACGTAGATAAAAATTATGTAAGCTTTGCTGCTAAAATACTGTAACAGCTTTAGATATTGTTGCAATAATAATCTTTTACTTTTGAAATAGTTGAATTTGAAATTTATATGTTAATAAATGGCAATGTTTGAAACGCCAACCCGAGAGCTGCGTGCGGTTCTCGCACGAAGTAAGAAAATGATTTTAATTTAAAAAAAAGATAGAATACGTTTTGGCTGTTAATTTTTGATGTTACCTTTCCTTCGACTTATATGTTGCAGTTATGAAATTGATCTATTAAATAAAGTTTGCTGTGTTCCAATGGAGTTTGCTTTAATTACGAAACAAGCATTACAGTCTTAATTATTTTTGGAGGCACCGGCGAGATAGAATAATCGTGCGAGCTTTTGAAATGAAAGCACATCTCCTGAAAAGGTATAGCATTTCTTTATTCCCAATTCCAAACGATAAAGTTATTTGAACGAATTTTGATTTTATACACTGCTGAAAAGCATATGAAAATGTTTTTTGCATCGTTGCAAATTTTAGTATAACTGTGCAAAATTTTTCTGTGTTCTAAACTTAGTTTACTATTCCTTACTTAGTTTGAAATGTCCATCATTGGACTTCGACAGTTTGAAGTGTTCATCATTGAACTTTAATACTCAAGTTTATCTTGAATTTTTACATATATATTTGAGTCGTAAATTATTGTATGTTATTTTATGGTGCATCACTGCATATCAACTGATGGTAACAGTCATAGGCTGTTCGGAATAAATGTGGTATTGCTTATTCTGAGCATTTAAACAAGTGCATTTAATTCCTTGTTGCCAGAGCACTTTATTTATTTATTGCAATTAAGTTGAGCTATTTTGAGGAAGCGTAAAGAACAGGGTGTTCGTAAACTTTAGAAGTAGAAAAAAATGTCTTTCTTAGGAAGAGCTCGTAAGGAGGATTTGCAGAATCTCGCAACTGAACTAGGTGTTCAGGTGACTGCTGATTTGAAAATAGTTGATCTGAAACAGAAAATTATTGAGAGCAGAGATTATGACGAAGTATTCGTCAAAGAAGTCTTAAACACGATAATAGAGGACCGAAAAGAGAGGGAAGAAAGAGAGGAACGTAGGAGACAGGAAGAGGAACGTAGGAGACAGGAAGAGGAACGTAGGAGACAGGAAGAAGAACGTAGGAGACAGGAAGTAGAGGAACGTAGAAGACAGGAAGAAGTAGAGGAACGTAGGAGACAGGAAGAAGTACAGGAACGTAGGAGACAGGAAGAAGTAGAGGAACGTAGGAGACAGGAAGAAGTAGAGGAACGAAGAAGGAAAGAACAATATGATTTAGAGAGATTAAAACTTGAAGCTGAGATAAAGTCTCAAACCACCGGACAGGTCCGGGCGAAAACGGAATTGCGACATCTGATGCAGAAATTTGACGACAAAGAAGGAGATATCAGTCTATATTTATCACTGTTTGAAAGGCAAGCAGAATGGGCTCAAATTGATAAAGAAGAATTTGTATCTCATTTGCTAGGACTACTTCCTTACGAAGTAACACAAATAATAGCTAGAGAACCCTCTGATAAAGCTAAAGATTATGAACATGTGAAGACTTTATTGCTAAAGCGTTTTAAATTAAGTCCTGAAAGGTTTAGGCAGAAATTCATGAAGCATCAAAAAAGTACCGAATCAACATGGGTGGATTTCAGCTATGAATTAGAAAATTATTGCAAGGAATGGGTAACTGGTTTGGGAGTTGAGAGTTTTGAACAGTTGTTGGACTTGATGGTGATTGATCAGCTTAAGCGTCGAGTCCCTCCTGAAATTCGAGATCATTTTCTTGACGAATGGGTAGAAATGATTTCGTCCAAGAAATTAGCCGAAAAACTTGATGCCTACGAAAACGTCCGTGGAAACTTCCAAAAAAATCTTGCAGCCGATCGGCGGAAAGGGAAATACAATCCAAAAACTCAAAGTAAAACAAATTCCGATGATAAAAATAATGCTGAAAATAAATGGCCTTCAAAGTTTAATTCGGGAAGCAAGATCTATCAACCTAGTAGTCCACGTCCAGATGATAAATATGAAAAACGAAAGTCACTGCAATGTTACCACTGTGGGTCCTATCAGCATCTAAGACCTCAGTGTCCAAAACTTAAGAATAGTACTGAATCTTCTGCTAATCTAAACAGAATTAGTTCAAGACCGGACGATGAATTTCTGTTACCTTATACTAGTATTGGATACGTAAATGGCTACAAAATTCCTATATTAAGAGATTCAGGTGCTAGTATTGATATAGTTTGTCGTAAATACATCACGCCAGAAATGCTGACAGGTGAAAAAGTGTGGGTGCAACAACCATTAGATTTAAATCCAACCTGTTTACCCTTGGCTGAAGTCGAACTAAACTGCGATCTCGGACATGTAATAACCAAGGCTGCCATTATTGGAAACGAACTCGACAAAGGAAGGTATTTATTAGGCAACCGAACTGCTGCACTACTGAATGAAAAAAAAGAACCTGAAAATCACTCTCACCAGGTTAATACAGTGACTACTAGAGCTCAAACGAAAAGAGATGCGGAACAAGTTTTTGAAAAATATGGCCGGCTTCTAAGATGCGATGTCAAATACGGAATGTATGGAACATCAGGAAGAAGAGGTTCTGGAAGGACTGGCATGGCATATGCATTTGTTGATTATGATGATAGACGAGATGCAGAGGATGCCATAAAGTATGAAAATGGACGAGAAATTCGAGGCCAGAGCATTGTTGGGGAATGGGCTAGAGGGCCATCCTATCGCTCAGGGGGTGGTTCTAAATATCAGCGAAGTTCAAGTTATAGAAGAGAGAGTTATGGACGATCATCACGTCAGAATAGTGAAGAATGTTATCGCTGTAGACGGACAGGACATTGGGCTCGTGATTGTCCTGAACTTGAAAGAGATAGATACTATCCTCGTTCTAGACATCGTTCTCGTACAAGGTCTAGGTCAAGATTACACCGTCACAAGAGGAGTATCTCACATAGTCGATCTAGGAGCCATGATCGTCACAGAAGGAGTTCTTCTGGCTATCGCCATAAAAGTAGAAGTGTAAGCAGAGATAAAAGAGTAAAGGCGAGGTCACCCAGCCGATCTGTAACACCATCCAAGTTAGTTTTCCGTTCACGATCAAGGTCGCATGGAAAAAGTCGAAGAAAATACGAAAAGTCATCTAAAAAGTCGCGTTCAAGAACTTTTCTCTTCGGAAAAAGTTTCTCCGTTGGGGGAGAGATTCTAACAGCTTTAGATATTGTTGCAATAATAATCTTTTACTTTTGAAATAGTTGAATTTGAAATTTATATGTTAATAAATGGCAATGTTTGAAACGCCAACACGAGAGCTGCGTGCGGTTCTCGCACGAAGTAAGAAAATGATTTTAATTTAAAAAAAGATAGAATACGTTTTGGCTGTTAATTTTTGATGTTACCTTTCCTTCGACTTATATGTTGCAGTTATGAAATTGATCTATTAAATAAAGTTTGCTGTGTTCCAATGGAGTTTGCTTTAATTACGAAACAAGCATTACAATACTCATAATGCACTAGTTCACATGAACCAAATAAATTTACTGTTGTGAAATACATATACGTACTACGGGGATTCCCCTTTTACAAGACGGGGAATCCCCATTCTTGTTTTTGCCACCACTGTTGCGAAAGGAATGAGATTCAAAAAGGACTTCAAATATATGTATTTGCGTATATGCAGCCGAATATACATTTTTACCAAATTGTTTAAATCCGTTAATTTTTAAATCGGGTAAAACCGAAACGTGTAAAATGAGCACCGTGTAAATCGAGGGAGAGATGAATATTGTTAGAAATATATCTTAACAATAATTAGGTTTCCCTATTGATATTTGTGTTGTCTATACATCTATTATCTTAATAGTATTAAGATATGCCCATGAAACGCAAGAAAACGAGCAAGGTTAAATAAAGCTCTCGTATCCAGAGGTACCACTGTCAATTTATGTAACACTTTAAATAGAAAATGAGAAATGACAAGCAAAGAAATACGAAATGTAAAACGTTTTGAAAAATTCGGTAACACAATCGAAATAAATTGCCTTCGGAACAAAACGTCCTACGAAACTTAGCTTATAGTTCGCACTAAATGTTACACTGGAACAGAATCTTACAATTTACTTAGTAAACATTAGACATACTACTTTCTGTTGATATAAAAGAAAAATTAATGTGTCATTAGCTTCAAAATTTATTGCCTTTATTTAACATTTACTCCAAAAAATATCGTTCATTGGTCAATTTTAAATAACTGAACGTTAGGAGTATTCACCACCAGTAAATATACAGTATTCCGGTTAAAATTTTAGAAATCTGGATTTAGGTGTTTATTGAACCCCGTTTCTGTAGAAATCAGCAGCATTGCAAGTGAAAAAGTGTGGGGAGTTCAATGCTAGAAATTAGGAAGTGTGCGATAGGTTGACCGCGGAGTCGTGTCCATTAAAGATCGTAAGTAGTGAGAGCAGTTTCAATGGCGTGTTTGAGTGTGTAGCAAATTAATTTTGAATGGAAGATTCTTTAATAGTAGTTCTTTTTTAATAAATTCAGTCTGACTAGTTACAAAAGCAGTTTTTTCTCAGAGACGTGTTAGAGCGCCGTACAGTTAGACACTATTTAGAGCAAATAATGGTACTACGAAGATTTTATTTGTTTAAAGTCCGGATTTGTTTCAATACAACTAAAAACGAACGTGAATACTACATCAAAAAATCTAATACTGGGTATAATTAATTTACAACGTGATATAAAGATTACTAAAATAATTAGAAATGCAAGTTTTAGTCTGTCAAAAAGTAAATAGTTATAACTAAATTTCTTTCAATAAGAATAGTCGTTTCGTTTGGGAATATAGTATTTATATGTAAATAGCTTTCATTCCGTGAACAATATTTTCCATTTATATGTGAACAGCAGAATAAAAAGTAAAAAGAAAAGAACCGTATTAACCGATGATCCCGTACACTGCATGGTGAAGGTAATTTCTAGTGATTTCTGGTTAAGAGTACGAACGTCTTCAGAATCGAGACACCATTAGATGTTTGGCTACAGTAAGAAGAAATAAAGGAGTGTATTATTCTTTATATTTTAACATATATGTATTTTTGATTAAGTGTCGGAAAAAATTTAGGAAATGAGCGAAAGGGACTAAGTTATGATTATTATGTGCCACGTGCAAAATGATTTTTAAAGGTATAGAAAATTCTGATATTTTTGACGTTTTGTGTACATTAAGGATAAAGTAAAGTGGGCCTGGCTCATTCATGAGTTTCGGGGATCCATTTATGTACTGATACGAAATTGATGAATCATGCAAATACTGCTCGATCGCTGTTGGGAACTCTAGCTCATAGATCGCGCTGATATTTGAAAACTGCTTTATACTGCTAATGCCTTTTTTTTACTCATGATTTATAAGCCTCGTGTGATACTTTGTGTCAAAATCTAGACGCCATTAAATGTCAGATTACAGTAAGAAGTAAAGAAGTATATCATTTCTTAGATAGTCATGTATATGTTTTTAGGCATTGAAAAACGTTTGCTAAATAAGGGAAAGGGAATAGGTTGTGGTTAATTATTTTCGAATTATGTGCCAGCTGGAAATATGGTTTTTTAAGAATATAAAAAATATATATTTTTATTTTACCTTAAATTAACACTATCGTATGGGTTAAAGTAAAGTACAGCATGGCCTCTATTTATCAGTTTCGGGAGTCCACATATTGAGTGATAAGAAAAGGAGGAATGAGGCCCATACTGCTCGATCCCTGTTGCGAACCCTAGCCCATAAATGGCGCTCGTATTCGAGAACGGTTTTATGATTTCTTAGTGTAAGAAATGTAGCTAAATGTGTGTTCGTCAAGAGTGTAAGTTCTCAATTATTATATGATGCGAATGAAAGATAAATGTCTAAACTATGTTCAATTACTGTGTTAGAAATTCATGAGATCGAGATCACGTAAGGGCTTTCTATTTTAATAAAATGATTGTAGATTGAATTATCTGTTTGCTTTACTGTATGGAAATAGCTGGGAGCTATAGTAATTGAAAATGGCTAGTTTAAACATCGGAAGTTAAGGTTAGCTAAACTATTCGAACTTCTTAAACTAACCATGCGAATGAAATATGTGACACATTAAAGGGAGACATCGTTGATTTTCACGATTTGGAATATTTATAATACGAGGCACGTCCAGAAAGTAAGTTCCGTTTCAATTTATCTCCGCTGCAGCTCTGCGATCGCAGTTCCGCACATGCGCAGTAGACGCTCTGTATCAAGGAGAAGAAACGCGCGCCATTTGGAGATCGCTGTCAGTCACGTACGCTTTGTTGTGCTTGTTTACAATGTCGGTGTTGATTGAAAATCCCGCCGCTTGTGAAATCAGATCTGTGATTCGTTTTCTGAATGCGAGGAAAGTGAAACCTAGTGAAATTTATCGGCAAATTTGCGATGTTTACGGACCAAAAGCGATGAGTGATTCAATGGTGAGAAGATGGGTCCGAAAGTTCAATGACGGACGTAGTGATGCGCACGATGAAGAACGAAGTGGGCGTCCATCTTTGGTTACAGAAGAACTGGTTCACGCGATTGATGACAAGATCCATGAAAACCGAAGGTTTACAATTAGTGCTCTCGCTATGGAATTTCCCCAAATTTCACGATCACTAATGCATGAAATTGTTACCGAAAAACTGAAATTTCGTAAACTTTGCTCACGTTGGGTACCAAAGATTCTTACTGAGCAACACAAAACAAAACGGATGGGTAGTGCACTTCAGTTTTTGACCCGTTATGCTGAAAGCGGTGAAGAATTTCTGACACAGATAGTCACAGGAGATGAAACTTGGGTTTCTTACGACACCCCTGAAAGTAAGCGGCAATCAATGGAATGGAGGCACACTTCATCCCCAGCAAAGGTTAAGCCGAAGCAAATCTTGACACCTCGAAAAATGATGTGCACAGTGTTCTGGGACTGGAAAGGCATCTTACTCATTAATTTCTTACCGCGTGGTCAAACAATCAGAGCAGATGCTTATTGCGAGACACTTCGGAAATTGCGCCGTGCAATTCAGAATAAGCGCCGAGGATTGCTGTCAAAAGGTGTTGTTTTTCTTCACGACAACGCACGACCACACACTGCAAATGTGACGAAAAACCTCCTACAGGGATTTGGCTGGGACGTGTTTGACCATCCTCCGTACAGCCCTGACCTCGCTCCTAGCGACTTTCATCTGTTCTTACATCTTAAGTCTTTCCTTGGCGGTCAACACTTTAACAATGACGACGAGCTGAAAGAAACTGTTTCCAACTGGTTGAAGACACAGGCGGCAAATTTCTATGAAGAAGGTATACAAAAACTTGTGCCACGCTATGACAAATGCCTGCAATATTTCGGCAGTTATGTGGAAAAGTAGTTTAAGAGTTGTTGAATTTTGTGCAATAAATAACTTTTCTGTAGCTGTACACAATTTACTTTTATTACCAAACGGAACTTACTTTCTGGACGTACATTGTATTAGTTAGAAGAAGAAGAAAATCAGATGTATTAGCTAGATTTTGCCATAGAAAGCATTTTAAACGTATTAGTAAGGCTTGGAGCTGATGTTCTGACAAGCCAGGAATACTGCGAAACGATTACGAATTCCAAATCGAAGCTAGAATGTTACATCAAACATAAACATGTAATTGAAAATAAAACTGATGCACATAGTCAATCCTCTAAAATTTCTGGAGAAGGGATTCTTATGATGATAGTTACCTCACGCACATGTAATAAATGGATTGAAAGATTGCATTTTATTTAAACTCACACCTTTAACTTATGTGTATTTTATGTCATGTTTAACTACGAGGCATCACACTCGACGATCCTCATTTTCGCTTAGCGCACTCTTCTCTTTCATTATTCACGATATCCCAACGTTTTCGCCGAAATTTTTAGCTGAGAGGGTCGGGCGCATCTTTCAACCGCACAGATATGCCCATACATGCCTGAACTTGCAATGTTTATCAAACATACAATTTACAGTCACGCTTTTTTTAAACTAAAAGTTAAATATTAGAAAAGTCTAAATGTTTTAAATAATAACAAAAAAAACTGGTTATGCAATGAACTTCACAATGATAATGAATGCCATACACGATTATAAGCAAACACATAACAAAATAACTACATTAATCATTAAAAGATAAAACAAATAATTTCGTTACAGGCTTCTTGATTTTCCTCGTAAAATTTTTTAAATTTTTACTTCCACAACTCGTACTTTTTGGTCTTTCCAAGGATAAATATCAATAATTTTCCCTGATAGTGTTTCCTTTCTGGTGTTTAGTCGTTTCGCATGGAGGCCGATTATCCTCTTTTAAAACAAACATGTCTCCTTATTAAACCATTTTCTTTTTCGAATTCCCAACGGGATCGTTCTTATAAATGAATGGCTCAGATAATCCAAATACCATTTTCGCGAAATGTTCTGAAATAATTTAGTTATTTTTTGCCGCTGGCTAATCCGGTTCTCGTTAATGGTCGTTACATCTGACTCAGTTACAGGAGCAACTGATCACTCAATAAAAATGTGGGCAGGGGTTTGTGCATTCCATTAACTGCTGGCACCTCTTGCCATCAGTTAATGGAAACCAGAGGTCTAGAATTTAGCATTCATCTGTTTGTTAAGTTAAATTACAAACTCTTCATACTTTTAATTTGTGACTTCCTGAGACTTTTTTCCAATAATATTTAAAGGATTTAACACAGGAACTGATTTTAAGCACTGATTGAATTTACGTACTGAGGACCACCGGGTTTATATGACCATTTCAATTTAATCTTATTTAATCTTATAATCTTATTATTGATTAGTGATTAGCTTTCCCAAATATTCGAATTTAAGACCCAAAGAAAATTAGAGACGGCGAAGATTATATATTTGTTTATTTATTCTGTTTGTTTTCGTATAATTGGAGTTGAGACGATTATAGATATTCTCAATTTTTCAAGAGGTTTTAAGTCATTAACGTAGGTTTGGTGTCTTTTGACTGCAGTCTTAGACAATTAGATCAAGAAAAGAAACGAACATTAAATAATGGTTTCCGATTTTCCTTGAGAAAAATCATAAGACTGTATACAGAATGATACAAATAAAGAAGCCCATATGTACCCTAGCCTGTATTTGTTCTTCAGGTGGAAACGTCATTTCCTCAGTCGTTCGTTTAAATCACTCTTGGATAAAAATGAATGAACGAGCAGATTAAAGTTATTCACTAACCAATTTGGTCAAGTTGCAAAGAGGGCACCGAAAAAACATTTAGACACAACGCTTATTAAATAAGCCATATTTACTCGCGTATTTCCTTCTCTTCGTTTTAATAACTCTCTGAGTCTAAAATAGTTTAATTCTGGTGCAAATGTCGTACTGTCTGTGTGACCTTAGTATATAGACTGGATATCGTTATTGTCTTCATCACCGATCAGTCAGTCTCCCACATGCAAATGACGTTCAGAAAATCATAAGCATTAGGTATCTCCACGTTTTGAAGCTTTTCAGCATGATCACTTGATCAATCAGAGCTCATGCACCCAATATCCACTAGTAGATCAGTTAATAAAGCAATTAGCTCCGTTGACGAATCTATTTTAAAATGTTGGGGATCTGATTTTTGTAAACTTTCAGGAAGGGAAAAATTACAGGAATACTTAAAATGTTTCCGAAACCTTGAGATCAAAATGGTGTGACAGAATATTTCGAATATAGCAGAAGTCATTTTTGGAAACGAAATGAGGAGATATTTTCAGATTCGTTTCATAGTAAACGGATCTGCTCTACGTAAATTACGTAAAGAGCGGAAATTAGTTGTTTAAATTGCTAAGTTGACTGAAAACTTCAAACAGAGAATGAGATTTAAAAAAAAAAAAGATATAAAATATTTGTTGCGAAGAGTTAAAACAATTTCAGTAATGCATTAAAATAAATTTCTTTCGGAAAAATTCGAAGTACACAGTTTCTCTAAAACAATAGCAATTTCAGTGTACTGTTGTGTGCTTACCAATTCGTAATGGATTGAATGCACAAGTCGTTAAAGAGTTAATAAAATTTATTCTTTTCACAAGAAATAAAGCAAAATACTGAAATATTTCCTCAGGCATATTCGTACAATATCACTATATCTCAAACTTTAAACAAAACTTAATTCAACACAGAGAAACTAATTCTATCTCACACCGAATTCGCTACAATCAATCACAGCATCAAGTAAACAAACAGTTCGCTTAAAACAGCTAGAACTACAACTGAGTTGAGGTGTTTAGTTCGGCTTTTATAAGCTTTTTAATTATTTACTAGAATATTCTGGGAAAACTTCGATTTTTCTCTATATTTGTGGATGGCAACAGCAATTACGAGATATTTATTTATTAAATAATTAAATGTACGCGCTCTTTTATTTTTAATTTTCCGACATAGCTTTCTTTTCAAACATCGTCTGCGTTGCATGGGAAAATAAAGCAATTTTACTTACAATTCTAAATAAATAGCCAAATAAATATGAAATCCGTAACAGTACTAAACGTTAAGCTGGAATTGAGTAACAGACTACCACGGTACATTTGCTTTATTAAATATTGTGCTTAGCTTCTGCTTGCTGCTAATGAATCGAAACCAATGTCTGATCGTGATGGAAATTACTTTTTTACCACCAGTTTCCATTTAGTACAGACCCCTACTAAATTTTCTTATAATGTGAATTCTTTCTCGGATGTCCCGCTATCTGTCTAGCGAAATGCGCCTGTAAAGTTGCAGGTAGCGTATTTATTGATTTAAGTGTTTGTAGAAGATCCCGTGTGGAGAGTTTGTTAATTCGTCAAACATCGCTTGTCCTTGTGGAACCAATAAAATTAGTTGTTTATAAACAACGTGAGGTGATTTTCCCGGAGAAATGTCCCCGGTTATTGTCTGATGGTGTATATTTGTAAAACATATATGTATCTGTGAAGCTCTTATCTATGCATATCGTTAAAAGGACTTTATATTTAACTATTTGCTGTATCAGAAATGCCAGATCTATTCTGTCTTTCAGGATAATTGCGTAAAATCTGAGATATAACCTTCTGTATATATACAGATTCGCTAAGAACTTGATAAGAATTAAAAGCAGTGCAATAAAATTCCACGATAAGATTGATGGCCATCTACAAGAAGCGCTCGTGGGTCAGAAACATTACATTAATATGGATATAATAAAAACTGATGAAATAGCAGATGAGGATGGTGCTATCAATGCAGAGGAAATGTTCTAAACTGAAATAATATCTTTACTTAATAATTTTTCTAACTGCCATAAGCATATGGCAGAAAATAAAACAACGTTAAAATTATTAAATTAATTATAATTAAAGTTATTAAATCATTAAACGTTTCGCCATCTATTGGTCGAACCATAACTGGAGTCAGGTTTTGTTGGTGAGAGCGAATATCTAGGCTATTAGTTTGGGTTTGAGAGTTATTGTCCGTTTCACTTTGATTATTAGCATTTTGTGCAATCAAGGCAGAGAAACTATTTTTAGTTGAGATACGGCTGGCTGGGATTTGAGTTAAAGTAATTTTCCTTGCTATCTTAGTTGGTTTTTGAAAATCATCAGATGCGTCGTCATTTATATCTGTGTGTTGTGTTTGTTTCCGTGGGTCATGTCCATATCCATATCCGGATTGGTAGAAGAAGCGATCGAAGTCGGTACGCTGGCTCGTTTATCTGGTGGTATGTTACCGGTAATCTCACCTACGTTCCCCTCGCTTCTCTGCGACATTGCTAACAACAAGCAGGTAGATGAGCAGAGGAATAAAAGGCAGTTCAGAAAGGCGTTTCTGATTTCTAAACTTCCATTCAGTGAAGAGGGGTGGCTTTAAACCTGGGAGACGATCCGGCTTCCACTTACAGAGGCCGTAATGAAACGAAGACGAGGATCGTATAACTATATTAGGAAATCATGTGATAAAACCCTCCGTCCCTTCGCCGCCCATCTCTTAAACTCGAATCTTGTTAACCAGTAGCTATACAGGAGCAAGGCGCTTCTTATTCTATTTCTCCAGCTCATTTCTATCTCCACGTGAGAAAGTCTACCTCAGGAACTAACTTCGTCAGGCCCAATATAGGGATTACATTAGGAACTGGCAAGAGCAGGTTTTTGCTTTCCTGTT
>KK118475.1:160044-193026 GCA_000611955.2 Stegodyphus mimosarum
TGAAAGCCAGACCAAAGTTCCAAAGTGTGCCATAGCAATAAAAAGCAGAAGAGAGTCGTCTATATGCTTTTTGACGGATTTAGAAGTCACTCATTTGTTTACATTTCTAGAAGGGACAAATTGCCTAAAATTCTAAATACTCCTCTTATTTGAGCTTTGCCTATTAGTAGAATACCGGAAAGTCTGCTTTTACTATTTTTAATGTTTTTGGAATATATTGTGATAAATATATCTTAAAAATGATCACGCGTTTTCTTTTTAATATTTCAGCTGATTACACTTTATTATCTTAATAGCATTACCTGCAACGTTCAAATACTAATTGAGAAATGACGGGCAAAGCAAATGTCAGATATAAAGCGTTTTGAAAAATTCATTAACATATAAAAATTAATTGCCTTTGTAAAATATTTTGTGAAAGAATAGCTTTTTTTGTAATTTACTTCAGTAAAAATTATTCTTACCACTTTCTGTTGATACAAAAGGAAAGTAATATACGATTAGCTTCCAAATTTACAGCTCTTTATTTAAAATTTACTCCAAAAATTATCGTTTAATGCTTAATTTTAAAAAATTCAAAGTTCCGCTGATTTGCCACCAGTACATCTTTAGCTCTAGTGCTTACGTATACTTTGATCATCAGCAGGACTTTGTCCACACATAAAAATATTCATAGAGGACTACCCCAATGTTCCGCCATATCTCCAGCAAACTTTAATCTATATGCAAGTGACATGCCCAAACCGCAAAATGCAAATATTCTTAAACATCCCGAACATACGGTAATACTTACTAATCTTTAAACCCGCAACATGCAATAGACAAACTGAATAGCCAAATTAAAATAATAGAAAAATGGTTCAACAGATGGAAAATCAATCTTAATCCCACCAAATGCTGTATAGTTATGTACAGAAGATATAAGAAAAACTACCCTCTGGATATCAATATAAAAATTCATGATACTCTTATCCCTTCGGCCAATTCGTACAAATATCTTGGAGTGTATATTGATGCACAGCTCACTTTCAAAGAACACATCAGTTATATCACCAACAAAGCTAATGCAGCTTTAATGGCTCTGTACCCGCTTCTAGGGAAAAATTCTAAATTAAATCAGAATACTAAACGCAATCTTTACCTGATGTTTATTCGACCAATTCTCTTATACGCAGTCCCCACTTGGGCCACGGCTTGCAAAACCCATAGAAAGAAACTTAGCTATCTACAGAATAAAATTTTACGCTCAATAACCTCAGCACCCTGGTTTATTAGAAATATCCAGCTGTATCAAGACCTGAAGATTCCTAAAATACAAGAACAGGTCTTAATAATTTCTCACAAATTCTTTACTCAAGTTCAGAATTCACCAGTCTCGTAAACTATGATCCAACAGAAGAAAATCTGGTTAAGCCACCACGTTCTCTTCATCACAACTCAAAGTGGTGAAAGTGTACATATTGTAAATAGTACCCAGTATTTAATTGCATTTAATATATTCAAGAATTCGTGATATGAATAACTGTTTTTGTGTTGAGTTTTAAGTGTATTTTTATTATCTGGCAAAACCAAATTACGGACTTTGTGAAGAGTAATTTGAAATAGCCTTATGGACTATTATTTTTCGTCTTGAAATCGCGTAACAGATTATCCTGCAACATGATTGGTTCATGTGACCCCCACGCCCAAAAAAGGAATAATCTAATTCTCTCTAATTAAACAAGAATTACGTAGCATAAAACTCACCTCTCCATAGTTATTAGATCATTATTATGTAGTAGATTGCAATACTATAGGCCTACAAGAGTTATTTACTCTTAAATTAATAAAACTTTGAGTAATACAGCAGTATTTATCAACGAACCAGAACGCGACCTCAGGTTACGTGATTTGATTTTGACTTACTCTCCGTATCTCATGTTCATTTCAGTCACTCAATTCCTCACTGCAAATAGCACGCACCCAGCACCTGCTCAAAAATTTTTCGAATGTTTCTACATCTACAAAAGTATATCAATTTATAATTTCATGACTGCCTTCCTGTATGACTTTGCCACATAGACCATTCTTTCGCCTAAGGGCGTGGTGCTAAGCACCTCTGATTTATCTAAACAAAAGTGAGCGGCCTCCGGCCTCACTTGATATATAGGTTAAAACTCATTAGTAGTTGACACCTTGAACCGAAAGTACTATCTTGATCTTGATCTTGATGCCATTGGACATGTGCCATTGTCAGATTAACCAGCGTAATCTGGCACGTGCGCATGTTTTTCCGGAATGGAAAAAAGCTCTATCTGTATGAAAATGTGCCGCCACAAATTTTCAAAAAGCCAAAATTAACTTTCATGCGTGTCAAATGAGTTCGCAATATTTATTTATCATTATCCTGGAAAACAATCGAAGCACAGTGAACACCGAAGAAGAAAGTTTTCAAGATCTTCAGAAAAGAATTTCACCTCATAAACGTCAAGCAGTTCTCAAAAACGTTTAATGAACAAAAAATATGATTTTCTATTTAATTATTCGAAATTAAAATAAATGAAACGAAGTGGGAATATATAAACTTAACAACGTTTTCAGTTTTCATGGTCTTTATAGAATACTCGCATAAAACCCCCCGATTGAATGCTATATTTGCCAGGAATACGGACACTGAGAGCAAAATTGTTTGAAACAAGTCAGCTGCAGCAAATGCACAAAAAATCATCGCAGAAACTCATGAATAACAAAGGCTGAAGATAAACCATATTGTCTCTTTTGCTCAAAACCACGTCAATTTCGAAATTCTAAAATGTACCAATAGATATTCTGAAAGTTATTATTACTGCAAAGAAACCACACCCACACCGAAAAAAGAAGGTTTAGCAGCATACATTTTTCACAATTCTTCAGAAAAAACCAGCACTACCGGACAAAAATATAGTGACATGCTAAAGGAAAACTATCCGCCAAGAAAAAATTCTATTTACAACCTCAGAATGCTATTTACAAGTTAGGCATCCTATGTTTATCAATCTGGGTAAGGGTTCTGGCGCAGCGGGCTCCGCAGCCGAGCCCATGGACTGTGCTGTTAAAAAAGAAAAGGATAATAAAAGTCTCACGCCCGCTTCGGAGACTGAAGCCCCTCCTTATTTTCCCACGCCCAGAATTTATACGTCACGTGCCTTCGAGCGTTTTTCCAAGAACCGAACCATTGCTTCCTGGAGCAGTTCGGTAAATTAAAGAGTCTAAGACTGACATGTGTAGTTTCCAAAATCTCAGATTTTCAGCTATACAGTGGTATTCAACGTTAGTTTGAAATTTGCTTTTGAAAATCCTTTTTGAGAATCTAAAAGGACCGTTTGTAATCCGAGGATCGTAGACTGAGAAACGAACAACGGATTCTCAGTTCCGTTGTTCAACGGATTCCTAGTATTGGAAAAGAAATGACATGACTATTTGGTGGAGTTAAAAAGATGATATAAATAACGTATGTGATTGGCTATTTCATTTGAATGTTAAACTGGAACTAGCTTTTATTGTTATTATAAACAAATACTTTATAAAATGTGTTAGGCGTGGTAAATTGTTACACATGAATATACATAAATTGCACATGAGGCTGGGTTAACCATTAAGCAATATATGCACGTGCTTAGGGAATCAAGGAAAGGGGTCACCAAAAAATGCCCTTAGATACTCAGAAAAACAGGCACCAAAAATTTTTCCAGAAAAAAAACGAGAAAAAGAAATGATAAAAAAACAAATAAAAATTATGAAAAATGAAACGAAAGTTTATAAATTTTTAACAGATATTGAAAAAAGTTACATTATATAAGAAAAACATTAACATATAAAATTGAAAATTATACATCGCGACTTTCAAAACAGAGTACATAATATTATACACAAATTAGTTAGGAAAAGAGAAATTCTATGTATATTTTTACAGTGTACTAAAATATGCACCATCCAATTCCGGTAAATAATTCTCAAAAGGCTTTCGCGCCACCTCAACACGATCCAAATCATTTAGTAGGCGCGATTAGAAAATACGAGAGGAGTTGCATATCAGCAACGTTTTCGATATATTTAGACTGAAAAATACAGTTTTTGCGGAAATGTATTCAATTCTGAATAAAACAAAACCTTAAAGACTATTTTACTTACAAATTAAACATTATGCAACAGCTTAGTGTTATAAACATTAACCTAAGTAAGTACACTCACTTCCAAAAGTTAAGCGCCGAGAGGAAAATGTCCGGAAACCAATCAGAAATGAAGAGGCTGCAATTCCCTGCAGAGGTAGATGGAAGTATGCAAATATGTTAGGTAACAGCTAATCGCGCTTTCATGTCAAGAAATACGCAAAAAAAGGCAGTCTTATAAGAAATCAGCTTTATGAAGGGTTACAGAGTTGATTATAAGAGCTGATAGAAGGCGTTTAAAACTTTCGTATAATTTGTTTTAAAGACATATATATTCTATGACTTCCAGAAGACGAATAGAAGATTCTGCGCGCTGGCGTGCTGTGGGGCGCATTAAAGCAGGAGAGTCGATCACATATGTTGCCCTTTTCTTCGGCGTTCATCATTCTGTAATTTCACATTTATGGAAACAATACCAAACCACACAGACAGTTGTCTGAAGGCCCGTAGCCGGTCGCCCAAGGGTTACAACCCCCGAGGAAGATCAATACATTGCTATAGTAGCCAAGCGGAATCGCAGAGCGACCTCCGCACGTGTCACATATATGGTTACAGCGACCATTGGTACGGCGATATCTGCAGCTACTATACGCCGAAGATTACATACGAGTGGACTGTACGCCCGGGTACCTCGAGTTTGTATTCCTCTATCCGTCCAATCAAGAGGGGCACGATTACAGTGGCGCCGGGAACATGTCAATTGCAATGCGTCTGACTGGTTCAATGTCATGTTTACTGATGAGTCAAGATTTGCTCTGGAGCCAGATAACAAGCGTATAAGGATATGGCCTGAACAACGAACATGCAATCAGTCCCAAAACATCACCGAACATCACGCATTTGGAGGCGGAAGCATTATGGTGTGGGCAGGGATTTCATTAGGATACAGCACCGACCTGCACATCTTTAAACGGGGTTCTTTGACAGCTGTCCGGTATCGAGATGAAGACCTAGAGCCCATTGTGAGATTGTACGCTGCAGCACTTGGTCCTACTTTTGTTTTAATGGACGATAACGCACGTCCCCATAGAGCTGACATCGTCGATGACTACCTGGAAAGTGAAGAGATTGTGCGTATGGCGTGGCCAGCATATTCGGAAGACCTTAATCCCATTGAAAATCTTTCGGATGCTCTCGCCCGTGGTGTATCTTCACGTTTCCCATCTCCATCGACTCTTATTGAGCTGGAAACTGCTCTACAAGAAGAATGGCGACTGCTGAATTCTGCGGTGGTTGACCATCTAATTGAAAGCACGTTCACGAGGTGTAAACTTTGTATACAGATGAGCGGGTTCACATATCCTATTAACCCTTAACCTTCTTAAGACGTCTTTAAACGTTTTCAGAGATCTCTCTAAAAATGCTTAAGACGCGTATACACGGAACTGAAATACTGGAAAAATGATTAAGACGTGTATACACGGAGGCAAGGTTTCCCGATAAATGCTTATGACGTGTTGAGAGGCTACGCGAGGTCTTCTTCCCCCCTGCGTTTCCGCAGGCGGCTCTCATTTGCACAAAGCTCTTAATAGGATGTGAAATCTGTTTGAATAGCGCACTTTACGGAAGAGCCCTCTGAATAAAGGCTTATTGTCAGACATCAAGTGTATATTATTCTGCAAGGTTTTTGAATGATGACAAATCGTTTTACAACAGTGTGCCTTCTGGTACATTGAAGTAATGAAAGCCCAATCCTTAGTCACTGATTACATCCCAAAATCGTTAGTAAAAATAGGAAAAATTCAGAAATGTAATGAAAAATGCAATTTTAATAAATCATATGATATACAATTGACTATTTGATCTTCGTATTTAAAGTTGGTTACAGTTTGTGATTTCTCAACAACAAGAAAAAAAAACATAATGTCAAAATTAATTTTTTGTTTGCCTTCGTATTTCAAATGGAGTTTTTAATGGTATTTTCTTTCTACTTTATGAAACGACAACACTGTTTTTAGCATGCCTGAATTTTGGAATTTGTAATTGTGACTGACTGTTTTACTATAAACGCGATCTTACATGTAAAAAATTCTACGAGGTAGAAATTAAAATATTCAACTCAAGAAATTATATTAAATAGAGTATATGAATATGCTGAAAAAATTCATGCAGATCAATAGCTTTGCTTAAATAATTTATTAAAATTTGGAATGCAACCGAAATTTTAAAATCTGCATTGTGTGAAATTCTCTGCCGTGTCTTGGATTTCTTTTAGAACGAAATCTATAAGTCTTTTATTCTTATATTTAATGGAATACAAGAGATTTGGAAAAGTAAGTGCGTGGAAGTGTTAGATATTTTGCGCCCAAAATATTACAGTTGAAAAGATGTTTTATTATCAGAAAATAAATTATTTCTTCTCCAAATGTCAGTGCTGATAGCGATAAATTGAATGAAAGTTTTTCTTTATATTGAGAACTTAATTAATATATTAATTCGTTATTACCTAATAACTATATCTACGCAATTATCTTACAAATGCTAAAAACGCCACCAGCGGTTGAGTGGCTAAGTCGCTGAACACTGGTAGTTTGAGATGGGTTCTAATTCCAGAGAAGTGGCTGTTTATGGTTTTTTCCTCCTTTCTGCACGCCTTTGTGGTGTCACAGTAGCACACTCGGCACGTTTTCGAGAGGTCCAGGTTTGAGAACCGGTGAGGGCATTGCTCAGTTTTCACGTCTCTTGTTTCAAAAATCCTAATGACTCTACACTGGCGCCCAAACTAAAAGATGGTGGATGATGATTCTTTACCACCAGGATTTGGAGACTGGATCCCCTAATCCCTAGTGGCCCTTTGAAAGAGGGATTATATAAAGTATTCTCTTGCTATTTTCTGCATGCCTTCGTGGTTTCACGGTAGCACACTCTGCGCGTATTCGAGAAGTTCAGTTTCGAGTCCCAGCGATGGTATTGTTCCTTTTTCACGTCTCCTGTCTAAAAAATCCTAATGACTCTACGTACTTACTCTTGGAAGGTAAAAATAATTAAAGCGAAACTATGAGAAGGATTTTAGTTAATGTATATACTTAACTGCTTTCATTAAGAGGAAAATCAATCCCAAACCATCCGAATAATCTTCCATATTCATGGACAAATTTTTTTTTATATATTTTACAAAAAAAGAAGTTTCTCGTATTAGCGGCATAAAAGACATTGAATACTGTATAAAGTAATCCCTGTTTTCTCAGTTATTGGGGAAAGACAGACCATTTTTCAATGGATGAAGAAGTAATTAATTTATAGTCATCATATAGATGAATGTTGAATGATGCCCGAAAATTTTCACAGTGAGCTAAACGTAACTGAATTATTAATGAAAAACTTTACCTAACAGCAAAGGTATATAAGCAAGTATTTACGCAAAATGCACGATTAAGAATAAAAAATGCAAGTAAAGTGACGATTCCAAAATTAATTTTCCAGAAATAAAGGAAAGTGAGCCCACCTGTAGACAAATGGATACAACCGCTGGGCACCAGTAATTTAGTCCGGATCGAATTTCAAGACTGACTGCATGGCATTTTCATTGTTTTTCCTCGTGTACAGCATGAACCAGTTTAAATCCTTGAAGTCCTTCATAAAATCACCTCTTTCTTCAGGCAAATATCTCTCACCTTCTTTGCCACAATCAGTTAAAACTGAGAATTGAGATTTCGTTTGCGAATTATTTGTTAACGTTTGTTATTATTAATGTACCTCAAAGGAGATGCATTTTTGTTTAACTTAACGATTAAAATCCTGTATTAGAAAAGCAAAATTTGTAGACATTAATGTGCTTCAAAATATTGATGGATGAGTTAAGAATCTAAAAGGTGGTGAGAGTTGCCACTCCGTGAAATGTAAGATCTTTCATTTATCTTCCATGCACACGCAGAAAGAACAGCTTCTTAGAGCGTTGTCATTCAGTAAAAGCATCAGCTCTTTAATTAATTTTTCACATTTAATCAATTTACTATTGATTAAACAATGGAGCGATTTAAAGTTAATAAAAGCACTTCTTATCATATAAATCTTCGTTTAACTTTTTCGACAATGTCGGCATAAATCAAAATTATATATAGCTCATAACCTTTACAGCTTCGTTGTAATTTATAAAAGATTGGTGTTGTCACTGCATGAATTAATAGATATTTAATTGGTACGCGGTTCTTGGTGCGAGGAAAAAAAGTCAGGACCGGATTCAGAAATGTTGGTATGCATGTATGTAAGTATCGATGCTTCATGTATATATGCATATATATGCGTACGAATGTATGTGTGTGTATACATATACACAAATACTCACATATGTACATTTCTGAATCCAATCCCGATAACAGAACAGTACCTTTTAATTTACCTACTAGGTGACATTTCTGTGTTCATAGTTAGTTCTCTTTCTTCAAATTCTTACTTTTTATACTTTAAATTTGTGAGATTATATGTTAAAGTAAAAATGAAGCTTATTGTGAGAAAAATAAGTCAGGTTATATAATAAATTTATTGACCTGTTCCTTTTTTATATCTATTATCGTACAAATGTACGTTTAAATATCAGAAAATAGTTATTGAAGTGAAAATATTTTTGCACTTACTATGCAGTTATTATTATTACTACCACAGAATAAAGTTTTTTTCTTGCTTAATTGATAATCACGACTGAATTTTATAAGCAGTCCTAAGCTATACCAGAATTTCCCGTTTTCCTTTTACCTGGGATAGATTGGCATCTTAAGTGCTTCAAGAAAGCGCCTTTATAGTATACGAACACATACCAGGTATTTCCACCCCGTTTTAGGCGACTCTAATGGTTCTAAACTATTAAAATAGCTTCTGGGGTGTCTTATCTTTTGTTAACAATACGGATTCGTTTCTTGGGAAGACTCCTTTGAAGGACGAAGGGGAGGGGGAAAAGAGAGATTTTTTTTTTGAATGCGAAAGTATTTTAGTACATTGCGTGATTGTACAATATTTCTAGTTCTGTTTCTCCTAATTTCCTCACACCATGCCTACGCAATTGAAACTGACGTATTTGAATAAAAAGAAATTTAGTAGCTTATGAAACAACTAAGTGCGGAAATTTACAACGATCGTCATTTAAAATGTCAGTTAGTTACAAATATATATATAAAAAAATAATATACGAATACACGTTTGGCAACCGAATGTTACAATACCACCTGTTATGATCTTTTACCGTTAGGCGCCTCTAGGCAAACAATCAGGAGCCGATAACGCCGCATGTACTAGCGGCACTTCGGCAATATGTATATGGATCGATCGGCTGCATTCATCTTCGACCACACTTCAAGACTCGACGCTGCCCGTGTCTGACGTATCTCTTATCGCCGAAACAATCGGATCGAATGTTACAGTTCCACTTTGGATGTCATTCAACACTTCAAGTGTACAGGTTTATTCCAACTTTTGGAATTTGTTTTTTCACTTTTAGGATTCCTAATAAGGACAGTTATAGATAGGTAAAGACTTTAGGGTCTTATACCTATTGAATAAGCGAAGACCTAAGACCTAAGAACTTTGAAATGGGAAAAGAGACTATTTTTTCATTTGTTAGATTTATCAGCTTTTAATCGCCTTTCTGCTTTTTAAGCAAAATTATCGAAAAAACGTTATGCACAAAAAAGAGTCGTGTTACGTTAATTCAGGAGATATTATAAAGAACCGAAAAAATACTGAATACCAGAATTACCAGAAAAAAATGTCACGAATGGATTGGATGTATTTCCTTAAATTCAGTGTAGATTTCTGGATTGTCCAGTATTTTTCATTAATTCAGACAGTAAAAATGCCATCAGATAATGAATAATGTTAAGGATCTACATTTTTTGTACTGCTGCTGCTAATAAAAATAATAATCTATCATTAATTAAAAAGAGGGGAAAACGAATATTTACAGCACTGTTCTCACTGCTTTCAGACCATACGCCCCTCTCATGACCTTCGCCTAATGGCCCGGTCAAGAAGGAGTGTAAATGGGTAATCACTCATTCACGGTATATGAAATAAGAATAACGGCAGTGTTTATAACACAATATACATATAGCGACAGACTAGCTCTCTTCCTTAGCCCTGAAAACAAACAATGTCCAAAGCCAATGGAGAGCAGTCGTTTTCCCTCCCTCTTAAAAGCTATAATTACTCCCTACAAGATCTTTCCTTCACCCACTACTATACAGAGAAAAGCATTTTCAGATAGTTTACCGATTTCCAAATATTAACATTTCGACATCTATAAGCGTTGAAATAAAATATGTTTTCATAAAAACAATAGCTATTCTCCCGTGTGATAGATAATCTTTTACAAGTGATATACTGATGATGGTTGATTACAAATCAGTTACAAACTTTCATCTTTTACAAGTTAACGTTTAATAAAAAAGAAATAACCATTTGCAATTTTCGAAAGCTAATTGTAATTTTTTTCATGACGAGCTTCGAGTTTTAAAAAGTAAACTATCAAAAAATGTCATACTCGTAGCTTTTACAAAATACTTTCATACAAAACAAAAGTGCTTACCCAGATATAAGTAATGATATTCGTAAAAGAGTTTCAATTTGTTCACATAATTCTAGAAGCATTCAAATTCGTAACAGGTTTAAAATGTTAAGTAGATATATTTCGGGGCTGTGGCTCATTGAAAGGATAATGCAAAGTAAATCAGGCGCAGTAAACCATTTTTAACAGCATAGCTTCTGTAAATAATCAGGAAAGATTTTAGGAAAAGTTGCATGAAAACATTTATGTTTACAAAAGAATAAGATTGAAAAGTAAATGTAATGCACCTATTTTCAATTTTTTTTCCCATTACAGTTTCAAATACTATGCTAGCATTAAGAGTATAAAATAAAGAGCTAAAAAAATTCGAAATCCTACAACCTATATGAGAAAAATAGATATTTTAAGACAGAAAATAGTAATTATCTGTTGAAGAAAAATGTAAAAGCAGTGACTTTCAAAATTATGTCATAAATAATATTTAGCATTTTGTATAAAACTATAATAATTGCCCAACCAGCAACTTTTATGTACATTTTTTTTGTTGTCTAACAATAACTTCATCACACGCAGATATTTGTGAGCAATTTCTGTTCATGTTATCATTTAATAAGTATTGACTTTCTTTACAAAATAATTACTTTTAGCAGTGATCTTTTGCAGATTTCCTTTATTCTTTTTTTATATTCATCAAAATATGCCCATCACTTAATTGCTTTGAGAGGAACTATGTTTCTTAGTTTTTCTAACATAAGGATCGTCTTGGACAGCACGTTTCTTAGAAACAAAGATATAAAATGTAGTAATGAAAAGAGATAATAAAGATCATAAAAACTAAACGTTTAATGAAATTTGCTAATTACGTAATTTTTAGAAATGCATTAGAAAAATAAGAATATCAAGTATTTAAACTGTGTGAAAAATAATACATAAGGGGAATTATTTGCCGTAAATGCTTTGAAGAAAAAAGGCAGACCAGTGACAGAGCCGTAATGTCGCTGAACCCTGGTAGTTCGAACCGGGCTCGAATCCCAGCAAACAGGCTGCTGCAGGGTCGTTTTCTAGGTTTTCCTATGTGTAACGAGAATACGGGGCAGTTTTCTTTAGAAAGTCCTTCACGAAGGCATCCCTCTTTTGTGTACTTTTCCATAGTAAAAGAAAAAGGCAATATAAGAAAAAAATTGTTTGTGAATGTGTGGAGATTATTTTAAAGAATAAAAGTTTTTGCTATGATTTTCATAAAAATTATAAGACAATAGAAGGAATTAACCTTTTTTATTAATATCGGAATAGGTAATTATTTTCTCACCTATTTTATATTTAAAAAAAATATTTCTTTCCTTCATCGTGCTTGCTAAAATTTCTAATAAGCTTGCCCTTGTTCTAAAATCGGTAGGAACTGAAGGTTTTCGATGTTTAACATTTGATCTGTTTAATCATGGTATTTTAATCTCATGAATGAACTCAGCCCTGGCCCGGGATGTATTCTTTCATAGGAGAGTAACAGCAACATTCGTAATATTAAGAATAAATAAATCAATTTTAGAAGCAAAAGATTTTGCTGTACTGTTTCTATTGTTTAAACACCTGGAAGAAATGTTAATATTTTCATCTAGCGATAAACCCTGTCCATTATTAATAAAAAAATTCGAGAGCATGTTTTTATTACTCTGCGATGCATAAGACGTTTTATTTATCTTCGATATTATTAAAAAATCGTTGTTCAATACAGCAAAAGTAAATAATTCAGAAAGCCATTTTATCTGGATTTCTTAGCAACATTTTTCAATAAGTGTTTCTTCGTACCATGAGTGTCATAAATAAAATAGGTTTCTAATATCTTATGATAATGGTCAGTTGCAAAATTCCTACCTTTAACTTTTATGTATGTTATCGTCTTCCATCTCTCTGCAAAAAAAAAAACAGCTGACCATTATTTTAGATTGAAAAGCGATCATATCTATTCCTTTTTCTTAAATTTTGATTGAACTGCCGTAGACTTTTTAACAAATTTGACGTTTTCCTCGTTATAACAATTTTACCATAAAGAATTACAGAAACAATCGCTGGATTTCACAAAATTGGAATACTTTTTGATTTAAGTTTTAATTGGTTTTATGAGTAAACAGAGTATATTTAATTTTATGAATTGGTAAGAGTAGGCTGCGCTATTACTTAAAAGGAGTAGGAAGTAAAAGCTTAAATTTTATTAGTATTATTTTTTAAATTTCAGTGGTAAACTTTGATTTGAAACATCGGGCAACAATCTGATGTTTTCAAACTATAAATACGTTATTTTTTCGTTTATTTTTTTAAAGTCTTGTTAGCAATATGAGGTGTATAGTATTCACTTCCTCGGCCACAATTGTCGTGAATGTTTGATTTTTAATAATTATTCCCTTCGTCCTTGGTGTAGATCCATAGTAAGAACTGCGACAAATCTCGTTCGCTCTTCTTTTCCTCCTTGCCTGCTGTTGTTCTTAATTGGTTTGAAATACACTAAATTATTTCCTTCATTAATGTGAGATATACGCATGTGCTATATTTAATACAATCATAATATGCTCTAAATTTATGCACAAAAAAACCACTCATATTATAAAGGACAATTTTAATACTACAGAACAAAATTTATTAGTTCAAGTACTCATTCCGGTAGACGATAAATATTTTTACTCTCATTCTATTTAAAATATTGCATGAAAGAAATGTACAAATTATGGATTTTCGACAGTGAATATACTTTTTTCATAGAATTACGCAACTAAATTACTATGAAATGATTCGTCTCAATGCTTGTGGCCGTTCTAAAATTGGAAAATATTTGTTTTAGAAATTAAATCTAATAAAGATCTCATTGCTGATCTACATTTAAATGATATCAGTTTTATGAATAATGGACATAATATTTCGTAGAGCTTTACGCATATAATATACAATTTTGTATTCTTTAATCATCAAGAAATTCCCTTAAAAAGATTTTTTTTTAAGGGAAGAATTTTAATTTGAGTGGCTGTGAAAGACGTAGATCAATGAAAGAACTATCGACACATTTATTACTTCTGCTAAAAATTATTTAAGTATTAGAACTAATTTAGTGGAGGCAAGAGTTTATAAACGTCTCGTACCGAACTATCTTTCATTTGGCTTTGAGAGTTAAGCATTTAAGAATTATTTAAGCATTAACGACACTGTCCTTTTCTTACTGAAAACTTACAGTTTCTTTTGCATATTTAATATTATTTATTCCTTTAATGATTTGTTTAACACTTTGCCTAAGAAATGATTTCCCAGGTTTAGAATGTAATTTTTTGCTGAGGCCATGACATGACGAAAGCTAAAAGATACAGCAGACGAAACGTCTAGTAAACGGATGTTGTAAAATGAAAAGAAAGATATGTGAAAATATTGTTCTAAAAACTGAAAAGAAAACCTATGCGAATCTGTATTATTGTAATGAGCAATCAATAACAAGTTTAAGAACTTTTTAGAGAAGCAAAATAATAATAATGATAATAAATCTGAAAGCATTCAGATTTTATATTACGCCCAAGGCGACGTTTTCTTAACGTTTTATGTGTTACCTTTATTTATTAAATATCATGTTCTTCGCACTTAAACCATAAAACTCAATTCAACAGCAATATTACAAAAAATTTAAAAAGAGCATATCTTTAGAATTTCCGATACACAGTCTCGCGCGCTGGATATAATTTTTTTTGTACAGCGTTGCCGTTGCTTGCTTTGAAATCGTTGAGATTGTTAATCAAAAATTCTTTAAAGTTTTACTAAATATCAAACAGATAATAAAACAAATTCCAAATTTGGGCTGCCAGATGCCCATATTCCAGTGAAGGACTTTGTTATTAAAAATTTGATGTCTCTAGGTACTGTTGTTTTTTTCAGAATGGGAGAAACATATATTCATGCAGATTCTTCATTATTTAGTTTCTCTAAATATAACGCAGGACTCTTATATTTGGTGACAGCGATTTGAAAAGTGATTCAGACTAAAATATACTATAAAAGTCAGTTATAATAAAAATTTTTATCGTGAAATTTTTTTATATTATTAAGTAATACTAAAAGTTTTTTATAGTGAACGCAAAATGCTAAAACAAAACTAATAGGCCTTTTGGATAACTTACCTGTTTGGGCTAATGATTGTCTAAATTTCAAATGAAATTAGTATATTTAAAGTTTTCAAATCTTTATATTAAAAAAAGACTAACGCAATTCAAATCTAGGTGTAAATTCTCAATCCAGAATAAACATAAAAACCGAAATTTGTTATTTCAGATTTATTGCGTATGCAATAATTTAACTAATAAATATTCTACTGCATTTAAGATTTTAAAAGCAACATGTTTGAAAATAAAATATCTGCTTAAAAGAAAACTTTTCAGTTTTGTAGTTCTGAAATCTATTCATGAAACGCTGATGAACTGAAACTTGCTGGACATTTACCCTACGGCACTCCCACGGTCAGTCAGAGAAAAGCTATTCTTTTGCAACATTCTTGACAGCTCACAGCTACTAATGTTTATGGAGCAATCTATCTCAATTAGGCGGAATCTTTGATCCAAAATTCTGGGAGGAAGACAACTAACAAAAGAAGTTGCTAGCATTTTTCGAAAGTTCAGTGTTATTTTCGCGACATTTTAGGGGGAGTAGGGTCAAAAGTTAGCGACAATTTTAAAGGTATTTGCAGAAAATAACTGGACAGGCTAAGGGTTAATGTTCTTGTTTTTACATTTTATGCTGTTTATTTTCACTTTATACATAATTCTGTTTAAGTCTCTAGTATGTCATTATTTGATAAGTTACAAAAATTTAATATTGTTTTCACTTCTGTCTATAATAATTCATTTTGTTTTATGCATAAATATATATGCTACTTTCCTGCCGAATTTTGTGGCAATCAAAGCAGTCTTTGTTGATTTGTTTGCATTTTACATCTTCGTGCTTAACTTTTAGAAGTGAGTGTATTTTAAGCGAGATGCGTGGTCATTAAAATGTTACAGAATCGCTCTTTTAATTTCTTACATATTTGAAAGTATTAGGAAGAGCCAGACTGAAAAATTAATATCATTATGTAAACAAAAAAATTATTAATGATGTGAAAGTGTTTAAAGGAACTCAGCTGATTAAATGAAGAAGCTTTAAGGAAAATGTTTGCAGATCCTATATTAAAATGTAACCAAGTGACCGTCGTGACATAAGTGATAAATTCTTTTTTCCTTTCGAAAAGTAATTCATATTCTCTGAAGAGAAATTTCAACACTTTTTCAATTTGGCCAATATACCCAAACGGCACGATACATTGTGTGGTTTGGCTTATTGAATTCCAAAGTTCTGTCTTAGAACCCCACGAACACTAACAAGCGAATAATTGCTTAAGTGTGTGTCATAAGAAGTCATAAGAAGGGTTACCTACCCTTTATTTTACAGAATATTTACAATCAGTTCCCACTTGGAACTAACACAAAGCCTCCACTTGGGCTTGAACTTAAATAACTATGAAATTAAACTAAACTACCTTAACTAAGCTATCTGAATGGTATAGCCGAAGCTACCAGAAATCTAAGTAGTTGGCTCCTAAATATTAATTTAACCGGCGAACTCAAACAAGGGCCTTAAGTATGGTCACACGCTAGTCAGGAAAATTAGACTCTCTCTCTGTAGAATTCGGTGGAGCATCGACTTAAATAGTACTCTTACTCATTTGCATTAGCTGCATTTCTGAAATTATATTCCGGCAGGAAATTGTAAGCTGAAATTAGAATAAGATAGGAAGGAATCGTAATTTAAAATAACTGTTAATAAACTAGGATAAACCTTACAACATATCAAACAATGCTAAATTACAAAAGAATTCAAAGCACATATGAGATCTTGAAGAATCGAAAAATGAATTTTACTGATAGGCGAAAAAAATAACTTAAATATTGAACTTATGGAAAAGTCGAGAAATTTTGTAATTCATAGTAAGTTTAAATAATTATTGGATATGTGTCAGCTAAACGTCACTGTCGGCTTAGTGTCTTGTTGACTAAACGTCTTGATAGTTAAGTGTCGCGTAAGAAAATATCCTGACGGCTAACTCTTTGTGTCGGGTAAATGTCCTGTCGGCTAAATGTTTTTGTCGGGTAAATCTCCTGTCGGCTAACTGTCCGTGTCGGCTAAGTGTCCTGTCGGCTAACTCTCTGTGTCGGCTAAATGTCCTGTCGGCTAAGTGTCCTTTCGACTAACTGTTCGTGTAGGCTAAATGTCTTATCGGCTAACTGTCGGTGTCGGCTAAATGACCTGTCGGCTAAGTGTCCGTGTCGGCTAAATGTTCTGCCGGCTAAGCGTTCGTGATGGCTAAGTGCCCGTGTCGGCTAAATGTCCTGTCGGCTAACTGGTGTCGGTTAAGTATCCCGTCGGCTAAGTGTCACGGACCCGAAGAACATGATATTTAATAAGTAAAGGTAACACACAAACCATTCAAAAAACGCTGCATAAATTTCCCCCTTCCCTTTTTATGTTTAGTGCAAATTTGTTTAATTTAATTGATTCTTATGAGTCGGAAGTTTTCTTGAGGAAAATTTTGCAATGACTACCTTGAAACTAAACATATTGTTTAGTTTGTGAATTGAATTACCTTCCGTAGTTTTCTTTAACTCCAGTAAAAAGATGGGGTGCTTTCAACATTGTTTTTCCTCGTTCGAACGAACTACTTTACCTTTAACACGGGGAAATTCCGTCATTCTAAGTCCTTAAATATGGCTTCTTTGATTTCCATTGGTTCAGCCACTTATTGTTATAAGTCACGAAAGATTGTTGAGAGGTTCTTGGCGCAACTCTTTTTCGCTAATGTATACTTGTTTGTAGAATCAAACGTAGAGGGCGAAATTGTAGAGGACCGCTGCTTGGAAATGTTGAATCGTAGAAATCACTTAAATACTAATTGCATTTTCTATACTGTGTCTCATTACGTAGATTGTTCTAATATTTAAATGAATTTTTATGGATATTTTTCGGTGATTCTTCAATGGTTAACCTTAAATACATTCATATATAGTATTAATAAAAGTAGGTTTTCCTGATAGATTTGTGAGAGGTGACCTCGACAGCGTTTCAGTTATATATTTGAAGCAAATATGGTATTACGGAGATTTTAGTTATTTAAAATCTGAAACTATTTTCCATACAACTAAAAACGAACATGAATAACACACCAGAAAATCTAAAACTCGGGGTAACTAATTTAGAATGTGATATAAAGCTTATAAAAAATTTAAAGATACAGTTTTTATTCTTTTCTTTGCACTTCTGTCAAAAAATAAATAGGGTTAATTAAAATTTTTTAATTAAGAACAATTGTTTGTGAATATATTTATATATGATCAGCTTTAGTTCAGAGTTTCTTTTCATTTATAGGTGAACATTAGAAAATTAAGAAACAAAGGAACCGATTACCCGATGACCATCTACAGTCGGTGCTAAAGGAAATTTTTAGTGATTTCTGTTCGAAATTAAAATTATTTCATAATCGAAACGCCATAAAATGTCAAGCTATAGTAAAAGATAAAGAAGTTTATTATTATTTACATAGAAACGCATGGTAATATAATTTAGGCATAAAAAAATTTAGTAGGTAAGAGGAAGGAACTATGTTGTTATTATTTATTCTCAGATTTTATCCTAGGTGGAAAATGTTTGCTAAGAACATAGAAAGTTTAAATTTTTATCTTTAGTTTGCATTAGAGCATTGTATTGGCTAAAGTAAAGCAAATTATAGACCATCATTTATCAGTTTCATGAGTCCACTAACGTACTGATACGAAACTAATAAATGAAGGCCCGTATTTCTTGGTCCCTATAGATCCTTCAACGCTTGACCTCACGTGAGTTAAAACTGTTGCTAAATTTTCTCATGTACTTTCAACCCAATTTTAAAAAATCACTTATTCCAACCTACTGCTAATTGTGCTAGTTTTTTTTTTGCTCCAGAGATGTCTGCAAATAGGAATTCCTTTTCATCCTATAGTTTTCAACTTCGAAACGGCATTATATCCTTTGAACAAATTTTTAGTTTCAGTATTTTTGCCTTTAGGCTCTAATAATATTCACACTGTAAAATATTCTTTTGAAGTCGTCGATATACTCAAAGATATTTCTCCTCAGTTCTCCATTATGGTGTAAAATTTTGATGTTAAGTCACTGTTTATTAATGTTCCAGTTGAAGTAGCACTAAAAAGTCTTGAAACTAGGCTTCGGGAATTCAGTTTCACACATAATGAAAGCGAGGCGTTAATATCATTTACTAAAGTCTCTTTGAGTCTAACCCACTTTTTTCCAAATTTAATATTAGCGCCTAACTGAAATATTAGGTATGGGTTATCCTCGAAGTCTTGTATTTGCTGACATCTGTACGCAATATTTTGAGGTCAAATTATTTGACAAACTCTGTTTTACTCTCTGGATTCGCTATGTAGGTAACATTTTCGTGCTTTTTAATTGTAATATAGATGATTTTTCTCTGGTTTTATCTATTATAAATTTGATTGATTCAGACATCCATTTCACTTTTGAAACTGATTCTGACGATACCTTTCTCTTCTTTGTTATTCTTATAAGCCGCAATGAATCTGATTTCAACATTCTGTTTACCAGAAACATTTTTCTGTTTGTTTGCGTGCACGTGATAAGTCGTGTACACCAACTTGGCAAAAAATGGCTTTATTATTGCGTAACTCACGCTCGTAAAGTTCGTTTCTCAGAATCGTTGGTTGCTGATAAACTCAAATATTTGAAATGAGTTGCCACTGACCTAGGATTTTCTCCCGTGGTCACTGATAAAGCGTTTAGAAATTTTTCAGCTTCCCATCAAAGAAGATATTCCGTTGTTAGAAATAACATTAACAATCTTGTCGTTTTTCTATTTAAACTTTCTGTCTATTAAAAAAGTTTTATGTCGTTTTCTCGCTAATCAACGGAATCCATGGCTCGATTCTTAAAGATTCCATATCTGACTTTAATTCTTGGGGACGTTATGGCCTGTTTTGTCAGTGTGGTTTGAGATATATCGGTCAAACTAAAGTAGCCTTAAAGTTTCACGTCAATGAAACCGATTCTTATAATGCAAAATGCTAAATTAACAATTCTTTGACAGATAATTGTAGGTGGAAATGTAATCAGAATTTTGACTTTAGTCTACAATCATTACCCAAAAATCTTCTTCCATTGCTGAAAAGGATTTTTTGTTGAAGCTTTTCACATTCACAAAGATTTATTTTGTTTAGTTAAGGACTTTAATTCCAATCCAGTCTTTCCCAACGCTTTAAAAATATTATTACTAAATTTTCGTGCCTATTTCTGCCCGCAGGTGGCACTACCTTCTTGTTTGATCTACTCCTTTCGGATATGAATACAGTTAAGGCTTTCCTTTCTCCTGGACGAAGAGGACCTATACCTGTTTGCCCTCAATCGAGGGTTAATTAAAACTTCACCACTATTCTTTGGCAAATTTTGAATGCCTATATCATTTTATACGTATTTGAGTCAACTTCAGTGAAGATATACAGAAGCTGTTAAGTCTACTTACAGGTATTGCTCCCATGCGCTTCATTTCACCTGGGTTCGATTCAAACTGAACTGTGTGGCTGCATATGAGTTTTCACATCTTTCCCCTTGTGTAACGGGAATACGAGCAAACTTCACTTAGAAAGTTCTTCACAAGGGCATCCAGATATCCCTCACGTGTTTGGTCATAATTGAATAAATCAAACAAAATTTATGAGTTTCGTCATGGTTTCTCTTGATTTTAAATCACATTTGCTAATACATTTGTCGAAAATGCACTAAACTCTCTTGACACTAGGCTTCGAAAATTCCTTTTCACTCATATTAAAACTGGAGAGTTGATTTCTGTTATTAAAATCTCTTTAAATCGAACTCATTTTGTTTTCCAATATGAATATTATCTCCGTATTGAAAGATTTGCCAGGTAGTTGTCTTAATCCTGTATTTGCTGACATTTACATGCACTATTTTGAGTCAAAACATCTGAGAATCTACCTTTTCGTCTCTGGATTCTCTACTCAGAAGACGCATTCGCGCTTTCTGAAGATAATAAGAAATATTTATCTCAGATTTTATATGTCATAAATTTGACTGATCCATCCATACAGTTCACTTTTAAAACAGAATCTGACAATACCCTTCCCTTACTTGACAGCTTTATCATGCTCAGTGAAACTGATTTCAGCAATTGATTTTGGTCTTTACCTGAAATCCTTTTCTGTTTGTTTGCTACCCGTGATACGTCATGTCAAGCGGCTAAGAAAATACATAGCTTCTTTCTACGGCTACGTATTTCAAGCTGCCAAAGTTTGTTTCTTGAGCCTTTGAACGCGATTTTCCCCAGTGATCATTGATAAAGCCGTTTTCATGTTGCTATCAAGTAAGACATTCCCGCTGTCAGAAATATCATTAAGAACCTTTCCGTGCGTCCTCCTATCTGTTGAAACATTGAAGCATTCTGAACAAACTCAATTTTCAAATCATTTTCTCGCTTATCAATGAAATCCAATGCTCGATTCTTAATGATTAAATGTCTGATTTTAATTCTTGGAGAATATATAGCATCTCTTGTCAGTGTGACTTGAGATATATCGGCGAAACTGAAAGAGCGTTAAAGTTTCGTTTCAAAGAAAACAAATCTTATGTTTGAAAAGGGGAAATTCGCAAGTCTTCGACAGCTAGTCGTATTTCGAAATGTAAGCTTAATTTTGAATTTGTTTCTGCAAAAAATATCCAGAAAGCTTCTTTATTGGTGAATGATATTTTCTTGAACATTTCACATTCAGAAAGATTAATCTTGTTAGTTGCTTTAATTTCAATCTACTCTTTCCTAACACTTTTAAAATTTTTAACTTAATTTTTCAATTTTCGTTATTATTTCTGCCGACGGATGGCGTTACCATCTCATTCACTTTACTCCATTTAGGAATAAATATAACTCTGGGTTTTCGTTCGTTGCACTTATCCACTTTTAAAGAATGATTATCTATCACTGAAAAAAAAGAAATTTGTCTTTCGGTCGTTCGACTGATTCTCACCCATGCCTTGCCTACCCGGGCAAATGTTTAAGAAAATTCAGGTAGTGCAAAATAAGTTTCTTTGCACCATCACTGATCCCCCATACTACATCCAAAATAAAAGTCTTCATTTCGATTTGAAACTTGAATCAATTCAAAATTTCATCAATAGGAATAATGAAAATTCCTTCGCAAGAGCTTTGATAAACAACCCAGCGAAATTAGCTTTTTTATGAAATCCTGAGCGAAGACAAGCTTCTACGCCCATTCACCGCCTACCGACTACAAACAAATCAGGCCAATCAATGAGTGTGCAGAGAGACTCCTATGATCTTCGGATTTTATTGTCTTTTTGTTTTCGTTAATTAATGCACCGCAACTGACTACAAGTACTTTTAAGACAGTTTATTCCTTTATTGTGATTTTTGACGTACTGGACTTTACATACCACCGCTCAGGCAGGCATTCTCCGGCCCCCAGCAGCCTGAAAAATAACAGCCATTTCATTGCTGTTCTGAAACGAACAGTTCTTCACCATGTAAATAGTGTACTTAGCAATTTCTGAATTTTTCATGTCATTGTCATGACATTAGATTCGCTGCTTTAGGCCACGTAACCAACTAAACAGTGCCTGACCACAGCACCTTGTACAGCTCTGTCTAGTCTTGGCATTTCCTTGCAGGAAGCGATGGGCTTCAAAGTTTTCCCCACCTTAGCTTCAATCTAATCTGGAGAATACTATTTATGGACTTCCTCAGACGTCAGGCTAAATTCGGGATTCACTTAAGAATTTGGAAAGAGTAGAGACAGGAATTCCCCGCTGCATGCCAGAATAACAACAATAGTATCAAGTTTGTTGCAGATTTGCTTGCTGCTATGAAGAGGGACCTGTACCTGATGCCTTCAAAATCGATAAAATTTTAACTGAATCTACGCTAAATACAATGTTGTTGCTTTTCCTAATTTAAAGAACAGACCAAGCGAGATTTGACATCCTATACGTTTTAATGACTTCCACCTATACGTAGTCCGTTGAAACGTTTGAGATTGTTACTTACGTTATCCATCATTTAGGCAAATGATAATTGACGACCCGTAATTTCGCATAGTGATCGATCGGATAAAGTTGGTGACTATCTTGTCATTAACAATAAGACAGTGAAATAATTCAATACGCTATAGTACGTAGAATTTATAGGAAGTCCATTTGATGAATCTGAAAAGGAATTTATTATATACTAAGTGTATTAGATGTGTCATCATTATTTGTATGTTTGTTGAGGTGTTAAAGCTCTGCCTGCAGGGGTCATCATTATCATGTTGATAAGCGTATACAAATATGTTTGCAAATCTTAAATTATTTCTTTCATTTACATTTAGTATATGTTGTTATTTTGGATTGTAATCACAGCTTTTCGAGAGCGGTATTTACAGGAACCTATATAAAAATTATACCGTTAATTTTATCTTTCTGAACATTTGTTGAAGACAGGGAGAAAATTTCAAATAAGTAATTAGATGTAGGTGTGATAGTTGTTTTAGTGAAGGCACAACTCACTAAATGTGAGCAAGTACGTAAGGAGCTGGTAAAGGGAAAACAGCTTGTTAAAATTATCAAGGATAAAATAACGTGAATTAAAAAAGTCCGTTTATTCATTATTAAAGGAAAATTCAATATCAATGCAGGTATCAAAAGTGATTACAAAATTAAATGTCCTAAGTTAAAAGATAGGTAGCATAAGATCTGAGATTAAAGTCTATTTAAAGAAATTCACATTTGAAGTTACGTGCATAGTTTACCCTATCCATGTTAGTTGCCTTGGTGTAGAAAATATTATTTAGATTACCGATAATTTTTTTAGGCTTTCTAATTTTCGTTCTTTGTAGAATTCCTCACTGCAAATATACCAGGGACACCCGTGATTTTACGCAGGGAATTATTTTGAAGTTTTTGTGATAAAGGTAATAAATAATAAAGTCGGATATTAAGTTTGAGCAGAAGACTGGTCATGCATAGGCCGATATAAGATGAAAGTATGAATTCGCTTGCCCTTGCAAGATCCAATGCTGAAGGTTGATACAATGCAAATTGCATCACACTAATATATCAGACGCAGAATCAATCAATACAAAAATCAACAGTGATTTTAAAACCGCCTTAGAAGCTTCGAGCAAAGTACAACCGACCATAATAAATTACCAGACAGCATTCTGAATAAAATTATGCTGAAAAACTGGAAGCTTTTAAGTGATTCAAACTTAAAGAGTGAATAATCTCCTAAGAGAAGTCAGCAAAGAAATTGTAGACTACCGTTCGGAAATGGAACTTGGTACTAAAATGACTATCGAACGACTACCGTCTGGAAAATTGCTTGTTCATTAAGAACCAAGTTCACGAACCAAATACTAGGTTCCCTATTGTACTGGAATCACAGACGGCGCATAGCGAGCAAAAATTTAATGAAGTTTTCGAAACTTCTGTTGTAGGCACCTTCACTTTGAACAATACTTATCACTCACTGCATGATAAAGACAGTAAAAATAATCTTGCTTTATTTGTAAGTGAAGAATCCACAGCATCAATCTCGCACCAAACGAAGTCTCTAATATCATTAATTAATTAGACGTCAAGAAGGCCAGAGGCTTCTATACTATTTCAAATAAAGCTATTAAGGAGGTACTTAGGAAAACCATCGTCCTAATTATGAACATTGTCAATGCTTGCCTGTGTTCTCCTTAATTTCCAAGGCAGTGGAGCTATGAAATGATTATTACTTACTTAAAATCCGGCAAAAATCCAAGACAACCTTCTAGTTATCCTCCAATTAACCTCCTTTCCTACCTACGGAAGAAATTCGGACTAGTTATTTATAGAAGACTGACGAAACTCTGGAAATATATACCATTATTATAATAACCAATTCAATTTCAGGGCAGGATTCAACAGCATCATGCAAATTTTGAATGTCGTAGAGACCGTAACTGACACATTCATTAAGAAACAATGTATAGCAACCTGCTTCCATGATAAGAAAAAGGCCTTGGACAGTGTGCGGTAAGAAGGCCTCACTTTTTAAAAATCAGCTTACTAATTGCAATGATCAAAATATTTAAATCCTGAAATGTGGAACGTTTCAGATAAAAAAAGGGATATTTTTTCAAGTGAAAGGATTATTCGTGCAGACATGCTATTGATAATTTAATATTCAGTCTAAACTTACAATATAGGGAAATTAATGCAGGTAAACGCATCTTCTTCCTGCTAGACGGTACAAGAAGAACCAACTGAATCTGATCCTCAGATTAATAATCTAAATCTCTCGGTTGTACATTCCATATAATATTCAAAAGTTGTTTTAGACGATCAGCTAAATTTCAAAGAGCACGGGATGTTACACTTATTATACGCCGTGAAACAAGTTAAAGCTGCTTAAACAATGTTACCCCGCCTTAAAAACGCTAAAGCTACTTAAACAATCAATACAAAAATCAAGACGGTTAAACAAATTTAACCCGCCTTGAACAAAGCCAAAGCTGCTTACATGGCGACTTACAGTCTCTCAGGAAGAAAATCGAACTTAGATTTATTCATCAAATGAACCTTATATGTGACTCTATTTCATCCTAGTTGATTTTGCGCCGTCCTCATATGGGCAACAGCGTTCAAGATAGGTAGAAAATCATAATACACTGCTCGACACTGAAAATGCTACACCAAGAAGGAGTGGTCAGAAAGTGATGAAATTCGGAAAAAAGACAGAGACAGCAAGCAGCAATAAGTGATCTTTATTTCAAAATGATAGTCAGAATACAGAGCGAGAACGGCGTCGGCTCAGTAGGATGTAGGACCACCGTGGACAAAGAAGCAGTAAGAAACACGTTTAGGCATAGAGTCAATAAGAGTGCGGATGGTGTCCTGAGGGATGGCTCTCGATTCCCTTTCAACCATTTGCCACAGTTCGTCTTCGGAACGACGCAAGGACAGAGTCTACAAGCAAGGTCCAATCACATCCTACACATGGTCGATTGGTGACAGGTCAGGAGAGTACGGTTGCCGGGGAAGCATCTGTATACCTTGCAGAGCATGTTGGCAGATGCGAGCACCGTGTGGTTGGGCGTTATACTGAAAAATTGCATTAGGCAGCCCCTGAAGGTAGAAGATTGCCACCGGCCGCAGTACATTTTCCACGCATCGTTGGGCCGTCATAGTGCCCTGAATGCGAACTAGAGGTGACTTGGAATCGTAGGCAATAGCGTCTCAAACCATTATGCCACGTTGTCGCGCAGTTGGGCGTTCCACAGTTACTGCCAGATTAGATCTGTCTCCACGTCCACGCCACACACGTATGCGGCGACTGTCGACGTTTCGCCATTCTGTCATCCACATTGCTCCAGTCCGGCACCATTCTAAACGTTGGCGTCTATGCTGTGGGGTCAACGGCAGTCTTCCTAACGGACGCCGGGAATGCAGGCTATGTTCAATTAATCGACGGGAAATGGCTCTGGTCGACACAGGAACATCCAGGGTATCTTGCACATGCTGCAGAATCGCGGTACAAGTGACTTGCGGGACCGCCGCAGCTTGTCGGCGAATGTGTCGATCCACGCGTGCTGACGTCACTCTGGCTGCACCTGCACCCCTCCTTCTTCCCACATTCCCTTGTTCCAACCATGTTCTCCATAGCCGATACACCGTGCTCGCATCCATGCGGGTATCAGTTTCGATTTGACGTAAGGACCAACCCGCCTTTCTCAGTCCGATCACCATAAGCCTCGTAAAATCGTCTATCTGCTGGAGGTGCCTTCGTTGACGGCGGCCTGGCATTCTCTCCTGTTAGACGTATCCCCTTGATAAGTACGAGTCGTTTTTAGGAACGGGAGGACGCATAGCAGCAGCTCCGGAGTTTGATCTTATATTCGCGGAATTTACCATCGAATACGTAAGAAAGCAGTTGTTTCGTATAGCAGAAGTTCTAAGAAGCACGTGGACACCTGTTTCATCCTTATACGGCTTCTAGTTCAAACATTATGATTTTTATAAATATCTAGCCTTTTTAACGCACTTTTGCGCCATTTGCGACACTTTTACAGCCTCATCGAGAAGCCGCCGGAAGCCGGAGAACTACGATCTTTATATCAAAAATGCAGAAGAGCATAAGGATTACTTTGATACAAGCCTGATGTCCGTGTGATGGCACGTTAATTAATTATTTAATTTTTAGTGAGTAAACTTGCAATATTTCACCGGTTTCATCAGAATTCGACCATTGGAGCCATTGTACTCCGCCCGACCCCCGACGGGCAGTAGAAAAAATCGCCAAGGCCAACGGCCAAATTCTTCTGTAGTGGGCGTTTTTTAATTACACCACTAATTATACTTCTGATTGCTGCATCGTTTTGAAACCAACGGCATGTACCTTACATCATCTTCGGATTCGGTAGTTTAAAAATTTGAAAGAAATCCGACAATTAGATCAAAAGTTACAAATTTTTCTCACATTTATTTGGACTTAAGCGAATTTCGAGTTTGTGTTTGTGTGTGAGAGTACATTATTCCAATTGGATTACCTGGATTACAAGCAGTGTTCAAGCATAGAGAAGCATAGCGGCCAAGGTAGGCCTTTTGTTTTAAATATTAATTAGGATCTCTGATTACGAACACTCAATTAATCTTCCTAATTAGTTCTTCTCGGACAAATTTGAGCGACGCTCTCCAAGTAGTCTTTTTACAAAAGTTATGCTTATTGAATAGCTGGATTTTCTGGACATCCTACGACCTACTCTTTTTCAAGTGTAAATTGGATTTTAATTTACTAGAGTCTTAATTAGCGTGTTTATTGTCTAAAATTATCATATTTCTGTAGTACATTTTATTACTATAACAATTACAATTCTATTCTCTGAATAATTGTAGCCTGAATAGCAGCTTATCTGGATTTTCAGGTGTTAATTGTTTTTTAATTATCTAGAGTACTAATTATTTATTGTCTAAAATTATCATATTTCTGTAGTACACTTTATTACCATAACCCATTACAATTGTATTCTCTGAATAGTTGTAGCCTGAATAGCAGTTTTATCTGGATTTTCAGATGTTAATAGTTTTTTAATTATCTAGAGTGTTAATTATTTTAGTAATTAATTACATGTGATTTAGATCTATCAATTTACTATTAGCTGTCATGTCCCCTGGTTTTCCTGTTCTGATTACCGTATTTATTCTGTACACCTTTACTGTTTTCATGCACACCGTTCTATTCAGCCATTGCCAAAATTAGTGTGTAATTCTACCCCAGGTTATTTCTGATTTTTAACACCGACTTTTTATTACCTGCTGTGTTTTTAATGAGCTAGTTTGATAAGTAGTTTAGCTCCTAGCAGTGTTATATGTTTTATTATTAAGCACTATTTTATTATCTGTTTCATTGCTATTACTGCCACTGCTTTATGTCTGTTAACTTAATAATGTTTCAAACAAGTTTCACATTTGCTACACTCACTGCTGTGTAAGCTGGTATCCCCACCTATCTAGCGTGCCACCACCTTACCTTCCCTTAAGAGCTTCTCTGATCATCAACAGTGCATAAGCACCTCCAATAGTGCATTCCTCCTACAGTGCACCACCAGTGCAATCATTACAATGTCAACTGATAAATCAGTAGATACGTCGGAGTACCATCGCAAATTTGAAGCGTCAACCCTAATCAATTCAGAAGACATCAGCTACAAAGATAAGGTCGGCACGCTGCAGGCGAGCGCAGCTGAAATTGCAGTTAGTTACAGCGGTAAAAAGCATCTGTTAACCAAAGGCCTACGCGAACAGCTGCTAGACATCCTCGACGCTTGCAAAGAATTAGCCATTAGAGGCCCTACGCACAGTCCACAGCCACCAACAGCAAACACAGCCACCAACACGGATCCCGGATTCCTCTGGGTATCCGCGCCAACAACAACACCTCCAACAGTCTCAAGATCCTATGCTGAGGTGTCTAAAACACCACCGAAACACACTCTCTTACTTTACCCTAAAGACACAAAGCTCACAAGGAAGGAACTTAAAGACCGACTCAGTGCTGAATTTCCCCTTCCCGCACTAGGGGTTAAGATCACCACGCTAATACTAATCCAAAAAGAGGGTCTGGCAGTAGACTGTGCTACTCCTGAAGATCTTCAGAAACTTACCAAAAATCTACAGAGTACGCAAGGGAAACAACTAGTTACGACTAAACTACCATCTACTAGACTTCCCAAAGTTGCCATCCATGACGTACACCCAGCAGTTTCCCAGGCAGACATTGAGAAAGCACTGGAGTCTGAATTTCACCTCAACAAGAATTTACCTAAAGTCCTCTACAGATTAAAAGACAAAGGAAATGGAGTCAAGTGGGTCCTGGAATGCACACCACCAGCCTACCATCAACTCACGCAGTCCCCAAGATTGTACCTCGGTTGGCGAGCACATCGAATCGCAGAATTTTATAACACCCGAAGATGTTACCGCTGCCAGGAATTCGGGCACACCCAACAGAACTGTAAGAACAAGATCTATTGCGCGTTCTGTTCTGGCAGCCACAACATTAAAGACTGCAACGCCCGCCAACCGACCTGCATCAATTGTGCAGACTGGAACTATAGGAGCCACAATAAGACAACCTGCACGCATCCAGCCTACGACGTCACCTGCCCTACATACGGAAGGTACATTGCACGAATCAAGCGTAGCACACAGTACGAATAATGGTACTCCTGACATCCCAAACAATGAAATACACAGTATGACTAATGGTGCTTTCAATTCCAACACCACAGAGGAATCTCGCACAATAAGCAAGGGTGCCATTAATGAATTCCATAACATTAACCATGGACCAATCCGATGTCTTCAAATAAACTTACAGCGATCGAAAGCGGCTGCCGCTCAAACAACCCAATATGCAGTAGAAAACAATATTGATATCATCTTTGCTCAGGAACCATACTGCAAAGAAAGCTCCATCGCACTCTTCCCTCTATCATGGCCAAAATACCATTGGAGAGATCCTACCCAAGGTACCTCACCCAGAGCGGGTATTATTTTCTGCCACACAAAGTGGACCCCGATAGTGCTGTCCGCCAATAGGGACCACTGTGCCATTATCTTAGAATTCTACAACAAGTACCTTGTTCTCTCCTCCATCTACTCACCGCCTACAGAAGGCATCTCCAACACTGCCTCCTACATAGACATCCTACTACAGCATAAACAGGCCTCAAAATTAATCATATGTGGAGACTTCAATGCCCACAACATATCTTGGGGATACCCCTCTAATGACTCCAAGGGCATCGATTTAGAAGATTACATCTCGAGCAAAAACCTCTGCTTCCTGAATCAAGCCAACTCGCCTCCCACTTTCGACAGTGGCTACGGTATAGGCTGGCCGGATTTAACTCTTTCCACCCCGGCGGCCACCAATCTCATACACAACTGGACAGTACAAGATGATATCAGTGCGTCCGACCACAAGTATATTACCTTTACCATCAACATCTCTATGGAAATTTCCATCATCAGGCGTTATAAATTGCAAAAAAATAAAATAGCTCCACTAAAAATTAAGCTACATTTGCTACTGGCCTCAAAACTTAATGAGCTTCATGATTGTACCCACAATAATGCTTTGGATACATACACAGATCACCTGCTACGAGACATCCAAACTACTTGCGAGGAGATTCTCCCGACTAGGAGCACAAAACGCATTACGACGCTTAATTGGTGGACGAAGGAGTTACGTACTATGCGACAACGCTGCCGCGCACTTCGCCGGAAAATACGTAGCAGCCCACCAGAGGAGAAAGAAACAAGACTGCTGCAATTCCAACAAGCAAGAACAATATACAAGAGGAATATTCTGTCTGCTAAATGCAGAAGCTGGCAGAAATACTGTACAACCAGCTCTGAACCCTACGGAACTCTGCACAAGATAGCGACAAGCAAAGTCTTCACCCCCTCTCAAATTTACTTTCAGCTCAGCTCCTCTGCCACAGAAAATTCTACATTCTCTACCTTCAGCACTATCATAGATGCTATCTTTCCTACAGACGATGCTTCCAGCGACACAGATTCCCAATCTCGAATTCGGAACGACTCTGCAATTCCAGCAATATCAGACGACGTGCCCTTCACTGATAAGGAATTAAGGACCACCTTCCATTGTCTTCCTAAGAAACGAGCTCCAGGACCAGACGGTCTTGACTACAGTATTATCAAGATAGCATTTCTCTCTCACTCAGCTTTCTTTTTGACTTACTTTAACAAACTTCTAGCGTTTCACACTTTCCAAAAGCTTTTAAATCCGGACAAGTTGTCTTTTTTGCTAAGAAAAATAAAGATCCAACAGTCCCCTCCTCTCTACGGCCCATCTGTTTACTTTCTGCGCGAGGGAAGACTTACGAGAGGCTACTCGTCAGTAGATTAAAACACCACATAGAAAACACAAATTGCTTAAGTCCATGCCAATTTGGATTCAGAGCAGGGAAATCCACTACCCATGCACTAGCAGAACTGCAAGCGGCAATTCAAAACAACAGAGAGCGGAAACAGCACTCAGCTCTCATCTCCCTAGATCTTAAGGGAGCCTTCGACTCTCTATGGTGGCCTGCTATCAAGCAGGCTCTAAGGGATGCTCACTGCCCTGCTAATCTATATAAGACCTTCTGCAATTATCTTGCAGACAGAGAACTTCTCATATCTACCAATAATGGCATCATACGACAACCACAAGTCAGAGGCTGCCCTCAAGGTTCATGTGTAGGCCCAGTACTCACATTTAACCACGTGATCAGGCATCCCTGGCCGTCATATGCAAAACTAGTTGCTTATGCAGATGACGCCACCTTTGTCATTAGTGGGAATACTCGCAACGAAATTGAGCAACGTGGCATGGAAGTATGCTCCATCTTCGCAAATGTATGCCACAATATTAAATTAACCCTCTCCGAGGCCAAATGCACGGCGCTGCTCATTCCTAAAAAGGGGAAGAATCCAGTCAGGAAGCCATGTATTCCTATCAATGGGAAAAACATAAAATTTCGCAATGAAATGAAACTACTAGGCCTTGTATGGGATAAAGGACTTACCTGGCTACCTCATATAGCATATCTTAAAACAAAAACTCAAGCCATTGCAAACAAAATACGTCAACTGCAGGGTGCTACTTGGGGAAGTAACCCTCACTTCCAGAAATTACTGTACAAAACAGTAATTGAAAAAATGGTTACCTACGCCGCCGCCATCTGGGCATCACCAATGGGAGGACGCAAAGTTAAACAGCTACTCTCAGTACAACGGCCATTTGCCCTCACCATAACCAGAGCCTTCCGAACAACTTCTACAGATGCGCTAAACGTTTTGGCCGACCTGCTTCCACTCCACATCTACGTTGAGCATGAGGCAGTGCTATCAAAGTTACTCCATCTGCAACAGGAAATTACCTACCATGGCTCCCCATTCGCACCTACAGAGTTTGAGCTACGATGTACTGTATCCCACACCCATCCCCATCCCTCAGACAGAGAAAAAGGCATTAAAGTCATACTGACACAGCACAGCGGTTTAGAGCTGATCTCAGCCATCTTCACAGATGGCTCAAAATCTGATGCAGGTGTAGGAAGTGCCCTAGTCCATCTCACTAACTCTGAACAGATACTGGAAGGGACACCTCGCGGAACATAACAGCGTCTTCCAGGCAGAGGCCTTAGCATTGGAGCAAGCAGTCCGCTATGCCATTACACGGAATCTTCGAAATATACAAATAATCTCAGACAGCCAATCTGTGCTACATGCAATCCGTAATCATTCACATTTTTCACAACCAGTAAGGTCCATACAACAATTACTTCGCAACAGCACGCATCTGAATATCACGCTCAATTGGACCAAGGCACATGCAGGATATGCCGGGAATGAGCTTGCTGATTCTCTAGCCAAAGAAGCAGCTTCTAATATAGAGGCTACCCAATGCTACTTTCCGGCACCAAGATCCTACCTTAAGCGCCGTATTCTGAACATTTCTCTACAAAAATGGCAAATGGAATGGGACAACAGCGACAAAGGGCGTCGCACGTACGATTTTCTCCCAAAAGTCTGCATAAATAGACTTTGCTCTGCTGCTCAGCTTACTAGATATATCAGTGGACATGGCCCATTCCCTGAGTATTTCTTCACCCGAGC
>KK118475.1:193598-207689 GCA_000611955.2 Stegodyphus mimosarum
AAGAAATGGCTAAATCTGGCAGAAAAGATAGAGTTACTGGAGAAGACATTTTAAAACCTAGGTGTATAATTGATTATAACAAAAACATGGGTGGTGTAGACATTGGAGACGGAGTTATGACACACCATTCAAGTTTTAGAAAATCGGTGAAATGGTACAAAAAATTATTCTTTGGGCTTATGGATATAACCATATTGAATTCCCACATTCTGTATGACAAAAAACACGGCACTAAAACGCCGCTTCTCCAATTTAAGATGAAATTAATTGAGCAAATTTTAGAGAACTATGAAAATTATTGAGACGAAAAGCAGTTTACAGTAAGATCTGTACCAGCGGCTATCCGATTATCTGGTAGGCATTTTCCTACACTTAATCTGAACAAAAAGGGGAAAAAAAGCCGCAGAAAGTGCATTGTTTGTTCACAAACCGTGCTGAAAGAAAGAAAAAAGCAACAAACATTTTATGCTTGCAAATCATGCAACGTAGGACTTTGCATTTCTCCCTGCTTCGAGATTTTCCACACTCAGTCTTCATTTTAAATTTTATTATTTCTTTTTGTAAATAGCCTTTGCGTATATCTTTTATTAATGTGAAAGTATATTAATGTGTTTTGTCAATTAAAATTTTGGAATAATTGGAATAGCAATTTCAAAAATTATTTCTCAAGGTAAGCAAACTTTTTTTATATATTTTCTTATAAATTGAAGGAAAAACATTATTAAAGTCTAGTTTTAATGCTATAAAACAGATTACGTAATAATCTAAAATACTACCAAAAATTACTGTGGTAGGACTTAAACTTAATTATCCGCGATTTTTTTTCTAAACTTAGGCCTAGTGGAGCAAAACCCCCGTCCTGTAGCATAATTCCTTTCACTTCCGCTTTGTCCTGAGCACGCGTCTTAGACAAAGGTGCCCCGTCGTCAAAAGTTTAATCCAGATTAGGCAGATTCTAATCTCAATCTTCAGTGGGGAAAACAATTCCTGTTATAATAGTAATGTTTCGGGGATTATATATATATGTGTGTGTGTGGTATGTTATTGGCAAATTTTTCTGTTTAAAGTGGTACCATGATTAATTTACATCTCAGCACAGCCAATGTGCACTATGCGGATAGGCTAGAATTTTCTTAAACACGCATAGAAAAACTGGAAAAGTCAGGGAATTTCTTTCTCCTGTTTGAGTGGCAACTCTGTCAAAGTCATAGAACAAAAACATTCAATTAAATTATGTTATGTTTCTTCAATTGTATTTACCATCAAAAAATGGCAAAACTTTTCAGATGACCAAATATTTTATTGAATAAAACTGTGTATTTAACCCTCTGAGTGGCATAACCTCTTGCGTGTGCATATGAAGAAATGTATTTAAAACAGCTTTTATCTGCTAAATTTGTCAGTTATTTTGGTCTGTTTTCATAAACTTTCATTCATTAAAGTAAATAACAAAATATTTTAAATAATAAGGTAATATATACTAAATAATACAAAAAAACTCATGATCAGATAAAGTCAGTCATGCCACTTAGAGCATTATTTATGAAATTGTAGATGAATGGGGAGCTCTGCTGTTGTTCCTTATGCTGTCAAGTCCGTGAAATTCCTCGTGGCAAGGAGTGCAAGATTACGCCAGTCGTTGGCAACAGCCTTGTGCACCTTACTGGTAACAGTGTGATTTGGCTCAGTTCCGCCCCTCATTTTGATGGAAAGCATCCCAGGAAGACGGCTCTGAGGTTCTCCCCTTCCACCAAACCACACGAGAGGACTTTCAGCTCGCCGCATGTTTAGAGTGCCGCCATGCCACACTGACACTATGCATTTACAAACATCCATGCGTTTTCTGGAATTCGACCCCAGGCCCTTTGGCACGGCAGTCAGCAACACTAACCACTATACCGGTTGGGCAGCCATGGGAAGCTGTAGTTTTCATGCTTGATTGGGATTTTTTAGATGTTCTCATTTATGAAATTACTGCTTATATCGTACTTTCTTCAGAGCAGTAAATAAAATACACGGTCAAAAAACTTTTTGTGAGGGAGAAACCAAAAAGATAGTGAATTTAAATTCAAATAATGCACACCAGAATTCTTGTAGATGCTTTCATACACATTCCAGTCACATTAATGTCACCACCTTTTGGCATGAACCTGAAATAACTAATCAGAAAAGGCAGGTAGCGGAACTAAGAATGAAGGGTCTATAAAGAGTGTCCGAAAGAAGCGAAAAACATTCCACTTGTTGCAGAAATGGAGCGATTTATCCAATGTCGAGAAGGGCATAATCATTGGTTTTGGAGCCAAAGGTGAAAACATTTCTGAAGCAGGTAATTTTGTAAAGTATTCACATGCCACTGTGGTAAAAGTATACTGTGCATTGCAGAAAGGCACTATTCAAAATCACTAACGTGGCAAATGTGGTACACCATGGGCTATAGATTATAGAGATAAACAATAACTACGGAGGTACGTTTAAATGAATAGACGTGCAGTTGTTGATCAACTGATGGCCCAGATGAACCAAGGAGCTACCAGCAGTTTGCCCTCAGGAATTCCGCAAATGTTGCTATTGTTGCGTGCGTATAGGTTCGTTATATATTGAGTGCACAAGTCGTTAAAAAGTTAGCAAAAATTTATTCTTTCCACAAGAAATAAACTAAAATGCTGAAATATTTCTTCACAGATCTTATCACAATATCTCAAACGTTTAGCAAAAACTCGTTCAAAACAGATAAAATAATTCTATCTCGCAGCGAAATCGCTACAATCAATACAGCATTAAGTAAACAAACAGCAGTTTGCTTTTTACAGCTACAAGTATAACAACAACAACAACTGAGATGAGGTGTTTCAACTCGGCTTTTATAAGCTTTTTAATTATCAGTAGAACAATCACGATTTTTCTGGATGGCAACAGTAATTACGAGATATTTATTTATTTATTAAGCATTAAATGCATGCGCTCTTTTATTTTTTTTTTCGACGTAGCTTTCTCTTCAAAAATCGTCTGCGTTGCACGGGGAAATAAAAAGGAATTTTAATTACAATTCCAAATAAATGTGAAATTCGTAACATTGCCCCCTTCCCAAGGACTGCACGTCCCGGGCAGTACAATCCTTGGACAGGAAGCCAAACTTACAACTAAGGCCTCAGTGTTATAATAAACATTACTTTATAATAACAAAATAAACAATAATTCTAAGAAGTGACTTTCAGCAAATTAAATTCTATCCAACCCTAAATACAATTCAAATACTAATACTTAACAAATACTAAATACTAATAGGACCATGGTCTTATACTATGTACATTACTATTTACAATTATATACACTACGTACTATGGCCATAGTAATGAACTAACCTGTCGTAATGAACGACTTTAGGTTTAGATTTCGATGACTTACGGATCCGAACCACGACGTCTTTCAGCCTCTTTAGGACTGTGTGAGGACCATCCCAAGGTGACTGCAGTTTCGGAGAAAGTCCTTTGCGACGAGTCAGATTCCATAACCACACCTTGTCTCCTTCGTTGAAACGATGTCCAGTAGCTGTCGTGTTGTAGCTGGTCTTCATCTTCTCCGTCGCCAAGTTGACTCGCTCTCGTGCAAAGTTGTGCATCACTTCAAACCGGGTCTGGAGATCTTGAATGTATTCCTCAGGCGATAAAGGCCCATCCGGAGGGCGACCAAACAAAAGATCACATGTCAGACGAAGGTCATGGCCAAAGAGCATCTGAGATGGGGAATAGCCGGTAGTCTCGTGGACAACACTGCGGTAAGCCACTAAAAATAGTGGCAACTTCTTGTCCCAGTCCTGTTGGTTTCTGGAAACCACTAATGAGAGATTATTGAGGATGGTTCAATTAAACCTCTCTACCATACCGTCCGACTGGGGATGTAAAGGCGTCGTTTGGGTTTGTTCAATGCCGAGTAGCTTGCAGAGTTCCTTAACTACAGCCGAGGTAAAATTCCTTCCCTGATCGGAATGTAACTGAAGAGGCACTTCGGACCTGGAAATCCAGTGCTGTATCATCATCTCTGCTACTGTGACAGCCTCTTGATCAGGAACAGGATACGCTTCAGGCGACTTGGTGAAGTAATCGATGACAAGGAGGATGTATTTGTTGCCATCAGCAGTTCGTGGTAGAGGTCCTAAGATGTCAAAGGCGATACGTTCAAAATGTGCTCCTACATTGTAACGTTGCAGCTTTCCCCGGCTGAGTTTCTTCGGTCTTTTCCGACTTGCGCAGGCATCGCAAGATCGGCACCACTTTTGCACGGCATCCTTTGCATTATTCCAGTAGAAACGCCCGCGAACTCTCTGCAAGGTCTTCATTATTCCGAAGTGACCTCCTGCAGGGCTGCTCTGTAGTTCTTTAAGGACGTCCGGGATCTTGGGAGTACCAGCTGCCATTGGAATGTCTTTCCATCATCTGATTCGAATTTCCGGTACAAGACGCCGTTTCGAATATGGAGTGAGTCCCAGAGAGCCCAGTATTGTTTTGTCGTGGGACTATAGCTCGAAATGTTGTGCCAGGTAGGTTTTCTCTTTGAGGTATCCATTAACTCAATTATGGGTTTAATATCACGGTCTTCCAGCTGGTCTTTCCTGATTTCCTTGTCACTCCATGGGTCTGGATCAGCCGATGTTGATGTTCTAATTTGCCGTGCGACTGGATTAACCAGTTGGTATTTAGCTTCGACCCTGGAACAATATCTGCAGTTTTCTGGGCAAGGTCTTCTAGACAAGGCGTCAGCGTTTACGTGCGACTGTCCCTTGCGATGACGGATAGTGATGTCATATTCCTCGAGTCTCTGTATCCACCTGGCTATCTGACCATCAGGATTCTTGAAATTCAAAAGCCAGGCCAATGATGCATGATCCGTGCGGAGCAGGAATTTTCTGCCGTATAGATAATGATGGAAATGTTCTACGGCTTTGACTATGGCGAGCAACTCTACACAGTAATTCCTCTCCGGTTTAGATAGGCACTTGCTCCAGTAAGCCACTACATGTTCTTGGCTCTCTATTTCTTGGGACAGAACAGCGCCGACACTTTCATTACTCGCATCCGTGTCGAGAATAACTGGTCTGTCGAGCTGAGGATACGTCAGGATTGGAGAGATGTTAAGGCTTCCTTCAGATTCTTAAATGCATCCTCACATTCTTTTGTCCACACGAACTTTTGCTTGCTCTCTGTCAGCTTGTGAAGGGGTCTTGCGATGGATGAAAAATCCTTCACGAATCTCCTATAGTAGGTGCAAAGCCCTAGAAAGCTTCTCAGCTGGTGGACATTTTCGGGACGTCTCCAGTCTTTAACTGCTGACACTTTTTCAGGATCCGTGCGCACACCTTCAGCAGATATCACATGTCAGAGGTAAGTCACTTCCTGCCTGAATAATTTGCATTTAGCGGGACTCAACTTCAGATTGGCTTCTTTCAGTTTCTGAAGCACCTTTCTAAGACTTTCTAGATGTTTTTCGAAACTCTTCCCGACGATGATGATGTCAACCAGGTATATCAGACAGGCTTTGTAGTAAAGACCTTTTAAAACAGTCTCCATTAGACGTTCGAATGTAGCTGGCGCATTACATAGTCCAAACGGCATCACCTTGAACTGCCAAAGTCCTTGCCCTGTAGTTAATGCCGTCTATTCTCGGTCATCAGGATATATTTCTACCTGCCAATATCCACTCTTTAAAACAAGTGTCGAGAACCTCTTGCTTCCAGAAAGAGTATCCAGAATGTCGTCAATTCTAGGAAGAGGGTAACTGTCTTTCTTCGTAACCTCGTTCAACCGCCGATAATCAACGCAAAATCTAGTTGACCCGTCTTTCTTCTTCACCAGGACGATGGGAGATGCCCACGGACTTGCTGAAGGCTCGATGACATTGCTTTCTTGCATGTCCTTTAAAAGTGTTCGCACCTCTTCCTGTTTCGAAATCGGCAGACGTCTTGGATGTTGCTTGATTGGTGGATGATCACCAGTATCGATTCTATGCTGAGTTAAAGTGGTTCGACCCACGTCAGAAGACGAGCGGAAGAAAACATCTTGAAGATCTTTAAAGACACGTTTGGCAGCATTCTTTTCCTCATCGTTTAATTGCGCATTCTGCAATAACTCCTATATCATGTTGTCTGAAGACACGGTTTTTGAGATGTTACTTTTTCTTTCAAGGCTGGTTACTCGAGTACATTCTGCAGCCACTTCACCTTTCTTAATAACTCTCGCCTTGTCAGTTACATTGGCAACTCTCACCGGGATAACGGTCCCCGACAGGTCGACGAGTCCTGAGGAATTTGCTTCCGTTGTGAACACGGTTAACTAATTTTATATTAACTCTCCGAGGTGTATCAAGTGTGGCAAAGAGCATTTTATCTATATCTGTGATTTACGTATTGAGGAAATACCAACCTGTTTTAGATGTAAATAGAGTCAACTTTCTTTATATAAAAGCTGCGAATTTTTACTGAAAACTCGCCGAAGAAAATCTGAGGTAAAATCAACACCAGTGCTGACTAAAATCCCGCTAAGAAGGATTCTAAACCCAGGCACGCATCCTCAAATGTTAAAATTACTGCGCATGCGTCAGCTACTCCTGGTAAGACAACGGACTCTAGGAATAATTTATTTTCTCGAACACAGTTAATGTCGCTGGACTTTTCTGTATATTACTGAAGTTTGCTAAACTCTTTAAAAAGAGGAATTCTCAAGAAGAAAAATTACAACTTGCATTGTAATTTATTGATATGCTAGAAAATCTGCAACTTTCTTTTCAGGTTTTTCAGAACGATGAATGGACTAACTGTGCCGGGCAAGATAATGGCACCACCTCTGAGATTGTAGTTTTGAGATTGTAGAGATCAATGGCGTCTCTACAATCTCAAAACAACTATCCTCTACTGCCAGTAGTATTTTGGCGCCATTTTCCTGAACTTCATGATGTATATTTTTTAAATTAAGTAATTTTAAGCTACGTTCAGCGCTCTAGAGCATTTTTATTTTATTGAGACAGCGAAAAGCTAGTTTGATATAGTACTAGCTAATTAAATAAATAAAATAATTCCTATGCTCACACGTTTAACTTCTGAATGAGAAGGTGTTTGTTCCCCTCGCTCTCATCATTACGTGATTAAATTTTGTATTTGTATCCGGTTCACAAATATAGTAAAATGGGAACAGAGTGCTTGTCTAATGCATTTTCTACTGACTGAGTTTCAAGTACTGCGTGATTATTCTGAGTTTTCAGATCATTCTACATAGTTGACTTTGCTATTTTCGATGATTTGACAACTGACTTGATTGAGTATGTAACATGAGTTTCGTTCAGTTTATTTTGCCGCGCTCACGCACCCTACCAAGAGCCTTTGTTTCACTAAGAAGATCTTACATACTGGATTATCTCAGCTAGGGACCCTGTTCTGCTAAAACATTTTTCTCACTTACTGAAAATTAATATTACGGCTAAACGGGCATAGTTCGATCGACTTTAAAACCCCCACTTCCAGTGTGAAATGCGTTGCTAATCCAGTAGAAATTCATCACCGTTTTCTTCATAATCGTTCCGGAGTGTTTGCCGATAAAGCTGAAGATGATCTTGATGTGCATGAGTTACACTTTTATTTCACTACTTATATGGACGATCGATTAAACCAAAAAGGAAAAAGAAGTTAAGAGCTGCAAAATTTCTAAAAGTCTGGACAATAATTTTTCTTCCAAAATCTTACAAACTAATGTAGTTGCCGTCAGTAGCCACGCTAATGTTGCTTCATCTGTTGAAGCAACCGAGAAGACGGCTAATGCAAATGCGTCCCAGACGAGAACTTCAATCCAGCCAATCGGCAAGGTAGATGAGGTCGCGGGCCCGAGCCAATGGAAGTTGATGCTCATAATTTTGCTTGCGCAGTTCGATCAATGGACATTTCTCTTTTCCAAAATAAACTGGAAGGGCTTGATAGAGTTGCTCCAAAGGAAAGGCTCTTTGAATTCATGGTTCAAAAGAAAGGAGATGATCATTTGGAATATTCTCGAAAACTCCGATATTCACCGTAAGATTACTGTATTCTTTGAAAAACACGGACTTTCAGAACACTCTTATTTTCTTCCTGAGGAGAAGAATCTCGAAGTAGCTATTCGAAATGTCCCGATGGATGCTGATCCGACATTTATTCAGAACAAATTGATCGAAAAAGATTTCTAAGTGCCCATGGTTGAGTAGCTAATGAGAAGGCGGAGCGCCGAAAAGGAAAAAAATGCCTCTTCTTAGTGCCAAGAACGCACAAAACGAATCAGGCTATAACTTAATGCATTTAATGTACATTCTCATGAAAGCTGAGCGATACTGAAGCGGTCTGAGACGACTCAGTGCTTTCGTTATCTGCGCTATCCTCATGCGCAGGCGGCGTGTCATCAACCTCCCCGTTGCTATAAATGCATTGGGAATCATGAAAGTAGGGACAGTCGTTTGCCACATGACTCAGAATCTAAAAAATTTAACTGCTTGTGAAAACATTCGAGAATTTGGAGAGGTTCCGAGGCCTTTCTCAACCGAAGGCTAGTGACAGGTCCATTGTTAATAAATCATACCCTAGCGCAATGACTTCCGATATCTTTACGTATAAAATACAAAACGATGCTACCGAAACACAGAAGATCATGAAAAATCTTTCACACATCATTGCCTTCCTTTATAACTCTAGTTACTTTGCCGGCGAGTCAAAAATAGTGAAGCTGAAAACCAAATTATAAAAAAACCAAAACTGAAATTAATCATAAGTAATAGACACCTGCGCACAATGGCCCTCGTGATGTAATGATATGGAACGCACAGATCATCACTAAGGAAACTGGTGAGTTATAGGACCTTTCTTCATAATTATAATGACCTTACCACAGAAACACATGCCACCCCCGCACAATCACTAAGTGTTGCAAATTACCGTTGCTACAGCTGTGACAGGGAAGTGGAGCTACCATATACGTGAAACGTATACGTAACATGTACGTGAAAAAGTGTACGTACCATACATACCTCATATACTTACCGTGGCTGGGAGGAAGTCAGAGTTGTTGTGCAAATCACAAATTACGATAAAATGAGTTTCTGTGCTATTTAACAACCCCGATTTAAAATTCAAGACAAACGTCTCCTCAATCTATTAAGTAACACGCAACCCACCATTATTGGTGGGGATCTGAACGCAAAGCACATCAGCTGGGGCTAGAGAAAATTTAACAAGAATAACGAGATGCTTTTCAACTTTCTATTTAGCAACACGTTTTATATTTATCCCTTAGATGAATTCACTTTAAAATCCACTACCGGTACACAGAACCTGGAAATCCTAGATATTTTCATCTCTTCTACCAACACTCTGTCCGTCGTGGAAGTTATAGATGACTTCTTCTCAGATCAGTGGCGTGCGGTCCATATGTGCAGGGTGTGCACTGCACACCCTGGCAAAATTATGAGAGACAAACCTATCTTTATATGTTATATAATAAATAATATTTATAATATATTTAAATATTATGTTGATTTGCTTGCTTGTATTCCCGCAGTGCGTGCGGTACTAGGTGCTGCACTACGTAGCGCGTTGAAAAGCAAACGAACATAGGAATTTTCGATGTGTACGCACTAATAGAAAATCACCCTTTATATGTATGGGCTACTGGAGAAGCATAGCATACTATACCACTGAGGCAAGTGCAGCTACTTTTCCTGCACTTGGTATTTTATATTAGCTGAGAAATATTAGCGCCAGCCTGTCTCCGACAGAGGAGAATGTTGACGAATAGCGCATGCGCACTAGAAGCAGCGCTGAACTATCGTCTGTGAGAAACTGTTTTTTATACTTTTTTATTTCCTTTTAGATTTATTGCAGTTTGAATAGAACATGTAGCTTCTTAAATTGATATACATATTTGTGCATGCTGAGTTGCGATTCAGATGTGAGACTGTAAGAAAGGAACCTAGCGCCAGAGTGTCGTTAGGAAATAAATATATTGAATGTAATGTAGAGTGCGTTGTTTCTTATATATGTGTGGTATTATTTTACTGTGATTATAGCTATCGACTAGAAATAGATTCAATACACTTGGCATTCAGAATCATCCGAAGGTACGGTTTATTAAGCGTTGTGTTAGGGTGGGGACATACGTGCTGAAGCACTTTTGGTTTTTTAACTGATTAACTGGCCATACGATTTTGCAGACGGTTAATGTTTAAATTTATATATTGTAAGATTTTGTTTTTATGGAAATATAAAATAAGTATTTCATCAATATAAAGGGAAACGTTTTAGTGTGGTATAGTAATTTCGGTGATGTATTATATTTATAGAAATAATTTGCTGAAAAACAAGTTTCTTTTGTTAGACGAAAAAGAAACGAATTTTAACAGAACAGTCCAAATTTTACCATTCATTGTGTCTTACAGACAGTATATAAGTTATATCTGTAACACCATATCCATGGTTTTGTTTTAAAAAATTGTCAAGATGTTTTTCGCAGAATATATGATTTCCAAATGTTAAAAACAATTAATAAATATAATTTAATGCACTGACCGAACAAGAAACAGTTCGTTTTATTGTGCCAGCGTGCAGTGAAATCCTCCGCACGTGGAATAGACGTTCGGTTTGTCGGCACATATGAGCATCCTGATGATTCATCCCGATGTCATCAGGCTGACAATGAGGCACCGCAACGGCGAGCGCCGTGTGGTGCCGCCGATACGACACCATACAACACAAGACATGATTTTTACTTCAGTGCTAGTAGAATTCTCATAAGTTTAGCTGTTTTTATAGTTATACCTCGACTACTCGTATGTAAATATTTTATTTATTGTATTCTTTAAATTTATATTCATAATAAATAACCCATTTCAGAATGGAGAAATCAGATGTCTCAATAATTCAAGATTTATTGGAAAATCCATTTTTATGACGAGACGTAACTACAAAAAACGAAATAGTTAAATTAAGTAGACAGATGCCGGATATTATTCTATCGCAAAACGTTAAGATTAAAGGACAACAGTGTGCCCGACATTTTCAAAAATCTATGCATGAAAAATTTAAATGGTTAACCGGTTGTAGTGAATTGAATAAGTTGTACTGTTGGCCATGTTTACTTTTTGTTGTAATCGAAAAGGATAAGAATATTTGGACAAAACAAGGCTACAGTGATTTAAATCATGTCCACGAAGCTGCAAAGAAACATGAAAAAACACAGTCTCATATAAATGTCGTAATACTATTAAAAACATTTGGTACCACCAGGATAGATTTAATGTTAGATCAACAAAAGGCTTCATAAATTGTTCAACACAATGAAAAAGTAACAAGAAATAAAAATATTCTCAAGAGATTAATTGATGTAGTTTGTTACTTAGCAAAACAAGAAGATGCATTTCGTGGAGGCAATGAGAATATAAATTCCCTAATCGAGGAAATTATATAGAATTAATAACTTTAATTAGTAAATGTGATGACCTTTTAGCAACCCATCGAAGAACTGCAACTGTATTTTCTGGAACCTCTAACAGAATACAAAATGATATTATTGCATCGATAAAAAATATCGTACATTCAGAAATTAGAAATGAGGTAAAAGAAACGCCATTCGTTGCTATTATGATAGATGAAACATCTGACATATCTCACAAATCACAATTATCGGTTGTGCTACGATATGTTAATAATTGTAGTGCACCAGTGGAAAGATTTTTGTGTTTTAAAGATGTTAGTGGTGATCGTTCAGCGGAAGCTTTGTGTAATGTTGTGCAAGAAACGATTTTGAGTTGGGGGTGTGAGAATAAACTGATTGCTCAAACATACGATGGGGCGGCAGTCATGGCAGGAGAATTGAATGGGACGCAGAAAAAAGTAAAAGACATTTTCCCAGAAGCTATGTTTGTGCCTTGTTGCGCACATGTACTTAATTTAGTTCTGACGCAATCTGTATTGTTTATAAAAGATTGTAAATTATTTTTGCAACAATTTCTGGCATAGCCTCGTTTTTTTCGGTGTCTACAAAAAGAAACCATGTTTTGAAAGAAATTATTAAAAGAAAATTTCCAAAATTAGCTACAACACGTTGGAATTATTCATCTCGTTTGGTAAATACCATAAAAAGCGAAAGGCAAGGCCTCTCTGATTTATTTGAAAATATTATTGAGAATCCAGAAGGCTGGGATAACGATACAATTAATATCACAAAGAGTTATCACATGTTTTTTGAAGACTTTAACGGTAATTTTCTCCTAAATATTTTTGCCAAAGTGTTTATCTATACTGATGTTCTATTTGACATTTTACAAAAAACTAACTTAGATATAGCATATTCTAGTCAAAAAGTAGAGGAAGTAAAAGATGCAATTCAAAATATGCGAACTTCTGTTGCATTTGATGAAGTTTATGAAAAGACTATTTATGTAGTGGGTCCCCTAAATTTAAAAAAAACTTCGTGTAAATTTACAAAACTCAAGTGTAGACCAAGATCAACATTTTAAAAATTTATATTGTGAAATAATGGACACTATTTATTGTCAATTAGATGTCCGTTTTAAAAAATTAAATTCGCGCAAATTTTTTGAACTATTGAATTTCAGTTTTTTTAAGAAATATCAAAGTAAATTTCCGGATGAATGCCTTAATTCGTTAAAGAAGGCTTATGCAAAACATTTCGATTTTGTAAAGCTAACCAATGAATTATGCGTTCTTTAACTTAGTGAGTCCTACCACGGAATAAATTTATCGAAACTTATTCAGCATATAATGCTGAATGATTTGACAGATGCCCTAAGCGAAGTAAATATGTCAGGACTGAGTGCTTCCTGCATGTGTTTAGCGAACATGGTGAAGCACTTACAAGGGTCCTTATCCTCAAGTCCTGAACTGGAACAGGGAGCTGGAAAATTCGCTTTGTTCTGGTGTAGATACTGTGCTGGAGAATAACTGCACTTGAAAGGTATTTAAAATCCTCTTTTATTAAATCACTATTATTTACACACTTCCCAACTCGGGAGAGATACAGAAAGTAAAAGACCACACTTGGGCCTAACTTAACAAATCAAATAAATTTAAACTAAACCTAAATAGAAATTTAATTAAACTTTGCTCACAGACCAAATCGCGGAGTTTGGCCTCTAACTAAATGGTGCGTAGCAAGCAATACTAAAACTAGCGCACTTCAATTTATTTCAATATGCTATCACGTAGTAAGCACTATGGCTTATAATTTTAGCTGCTATCTAGTCAGGCGAACGTCGAACAAAATGACCGTGATCTGAGACTAAAAGCTCTCTCACACTAAGAATTTTCTACCTCTGGTTTAAATAGTACTTGGCTGTACTTCAAATTAGCATAGGCTGAAAACGCGCGCTTCTTCTGACAGGAAGTTGAAACAGAGAAGAGATAGAAAGATTTAAATTAAAATAAAACTTGGTTAGTTTAACTAAAACCTTACCTACTTCCCGCCAGAATTGCGGTAGTTAAACTACTGTGGTCTAAACGGACCATGTTGAAACTCGCAATTCTAAACAAATAGTCAAAATTTCACTCTTCTAAACTTAGTCCAACTCTTACAAGGCAATATCTGTTTGTGAAAACCTTTTACAGAAGAAATTTGCTTGAACAACAGTCTTCAACATTTTTCTTTCATAAGTCTTAAACCTTCCAGCAAAATCTGGCAGGAAAGGAATTTTAGTACAACATAATAACAGTAAATTTCTAGGTACAATTCTTTATTCTTACCCGTGTAAATTCGCTCACACACATTATCATTCAAGCACAATTAAATTCTTCCCCCAATGCTCTCTCACCAATGCTGGATGAAAAGCAAACCGCCATTGCGTGTTTTCTGTGTTCGGGGCTGTTCAAATCTTCCACCTACGATCGACTAACATTAGTTAGAACTTGACATACGAGACCTGAAAAGACGCCCTATAACCAGCTAAACCTGAGGTTCTCTCTAGCTTTGTGTCTAACACTTTAAGTGTATTTGGTGGAGAGCCTATTTAACACTTGCATTCTAAAATTACTCAAACTTTAACTTTTCATGCATACAATTCGCAGTTTGCACA
>KK118476.1:6102-45533 GCA_000611955.2 Stegodyphus mimosarum
GAAAGACACCTACTTCGTGTTTTCCAAAACCTTAGAACGCAGAGAAAATGAAAAGAGGTGATTGATAGCTAATTTGGTAGTGCGGGGGTCAAGCTATCTCCACAGTGTGGCAGTGATAAGATCAGACAAAAGGAAATTTCACTTACAAACACGGGAAAAAGGAATGCACTTTTGTACCTGCTAGAGAAATGGAAAAAATGCTGATTTGAAAGCTTGCTTTTATGCGTATCCACGTCTTTGTTAATTTCAGAAGGAGACTAGGGAACACAAGAGAAACTTTTTCCCAGGGTTAGGATATAAGTAACAGGTTTTCGAAATAAGTCGTCACTGTTGGTGAAAGGAGCGAATACATAAGGTCAGTTTTAGATGCAAACATTTATCTTCGGCAGTTAAAAAGGCAGTTTCAGCTTATCATATTATACTAGTTCAATTACAGCATGACATGGTTTACGCATGCAGTGATATATTTGCTAATTTTTTTTATTAAAAGATAATATTGTATTTAAATAACTTTCAAAAGCTTTTTACTCGTATTTTACATAAGTATATTCAGCTGGGTGGCATCATCAAAGTTCCTAAAAACATAAATTTTATTTTTAAAATTTTAAATTTCTAGTGAAATTTTAAAAGTTTTTGACTTAAGATTTACATAACTATAACCAAGCACTCGTTTTTATAGACACACATCAAAAGTACGCAATAATAGATTTGAAAAATAAAAATTAACTCTTGATAGCTCCATGGGAAAAAAATGTCCTAGAGGGGCAGCGGTATAAAATATATACCGGCTCTCAAAATTCAGAATTTCACTCTAGATTTTTTCAGGCTTAATTTTGTGTTCTTAGGGTCCATAAGATACAATTCATGCAAAATTTTACCACAAATTAAATTCTTTTGTATACCGCCCCTCAAAGGGTTTTAAAGGGCCCTGTCTTGCTGGAATATCAAGTTTTCTGCACCATCTTTCATCTGTGGAAATAACCTCAAGTCCAAAATATTCCGATACGACACAAAAACCACAGAGGTCTTCAAGAAAAAAGACACTACACACGCTTGTTTGTAAACACACACAAAAAAAGGGGGACAGTTCTACATCTCCCGTTCTACTGGACCGATTGATGAAATTCAAATTGCGTTTTTCATGTCTGGAAAGCGTGACTTAGGATAGATATTAGATTTATATATAGCATTATTCCAACATAGGTGTTTTGACACAAAATGGGTCTTTTTCTGAAATAACTTACCAATGTTTTTCCATATTTCGATTCTACGATTCAAATTATGCCTAAATTTTCAATTTTGTAAAATTTGTTGCGAAATGTATGGAGAAATTCAAAAATTTAATCCGGCGAATTTTTTTCAGTTTGCGCCAAGAATAATTTATTTGGCGAGCTTCTTAATACGTGGAAACCTATTTTCCTATTCCTTCCATTGTAATGGAGCGGAAAAAAAGTCACATCTTTCTTCTTTCAAATGATTTCAGCAAACTGCGTAAACCACATGAGATGTTATTATCGTTTTCAACAAATATGCCAAATTTCAAAACGCGCCGATATGTAAATTTACGTGTATCTTCGAAAATTTTAAATAAAAAGCTGTAATGTTTTGTAGGTATGTTTAGAAATAAATCTACTTTAAGACGATTATAAACATTTTATAGGTTGTAATTCAAAATTTTTTCCGAAAAATTTATAAAAATTATTTAAAAGTACAAATTTTAAAAATAAATCATAAAAAATGGGTGAATTTTGTTTGGAGTGAACCTAAATTTCGAAATGTGAAAGAAGGAATCAATTAGTCTTATAAAAAACTAGATATTAATTAATACATATCAAATTGAAGTAACGTTAAGGAGCTAAAACTTTGAGAGCTAATTTTTAAGAAAAGACTCGTGCGATTTTTACAAAATTTAGAAGTTTGGCATAATTTGAGTGGTAGAATGGAAAGATGAAAAAATTATTGGCATGTCATTTCAGAAAAAGTCCGATTTTATGTCAAAATACATATATTAGAATAATGCTATATATAATACATATCCTAAGTCGCGTCCTCAAGACATGGAAAACGCAATTTGAATTTCGTCAATTGGCCCAGTTGAAAGGAAGATATAAAACTGCCCCTTTTCTGTGCAGTGTGGATGAGACAGATAAATTCCGTTTCTGTTCAAAGAGAGACAGACAGTTTTCCGTGACCCATATTTGAATATTGTGATAGATTAGTATTCCGAAAATTAATGCAAATGTTCATTACTGTATACTAGATGGGTGAGAATATCGGTGGCTTGCAATGGTCCATGAATGCAATTATAAGATTTGTATAGCATGATATAATGAATTGGCTCTAAATAATACAACATGTGCAAATGGTATGTAGGAGCTACAGAATACTAAGTTGGTGGTTATCTCAATTTGTCTATTTTTGTGTGTTATGCGGAAAACTCTATATTTACTGTTTCTTTAGATGCGCTTGAGTAAATAAGGATTTACAGACGTTATACTTAATCGTCATTTAGTTGAACAATATTCATCGGATGTAAATGGCTATATACATTACTACTTTTCTTCGTGAAATATTTTACCTTTTATAAATGCTTCTTTTTATTACTATTTATGAAAAGAACAATACCTAGAAGACACAAAGTTAGGTTCAGGAATAGTAGCCTGAACTGAAGTCTTCTTGGCACATTTTGCGAAAATAATCTAATTTTTATCTAAGCTCGGTTGCTATTGAGTACATCAGTTAATTTTTCTTGTGATAGGCAATTTAGCAATTTATTTTTGTATTTTTTAATTTTCTTCACGGATTAAGAAGAAGCAATCTCCATTGCCGTATTCTTGAAACTATTTGATCTGTTAGAATCTATAAAACCGTAAGGTCAATAGAATCTGCTTTGCTTTGGGAGCATAAATATGACCTAAATTCTTAACAGAAGTACAGAGAATTATCGATGTGTCTGAAGTAACTCAAGAACAGACCTTGAAATGCACTAACAGAATCAATCACCATTTGTCGCGGTGTAATTAAAGTAACATTCAAGTTTAAGTTAAAACGTAGGCTAGTAGTCAAACACTATACAATTAAATTACTAAATGGGCAGTCAAATTTAAATTGAAACGTAGTCCAGTAATCAAAGACTACACAATTAAGTTACTGAAATGGCAGTCAAATTTAAATTAAAACGTAGGCTAGAGCTCAAAGGTTGCACAATTAGATTACTAAAACGATAGTCAAATTTAAATTAGTAAAACACAGACTAATAGTCTCGATTAAGTTACTAAAATGACAGCCAAATTTAAATTAAAGCGGAGGCCAGTAGTTAAAGAATACAACAATTAAATTGCTAAAATGACAGTCAAATTTAAATCAAAACGTGGACGAGTAGTCAAAGACTACACAATTAAGTAACTAAAATGAGAGTCAAATTTAAATTAAAAGGTAGAGCAGTAGTCAAAGAGTACACAGTTAAAATACTGAAATGACAGTAAAATTTAAATTAAAAGGTAGGCTAGTAGCCACAGACTGCACAATATGACAGCCAAATTTAAATTAAAAGTTAGGCGAGTATACAAAGACTGCACAATTATCTTCCTAAAATGACAGTGAAATTTAAATTAAAACGTAAACCAGTTATCAGACTACACAATTAAGTTACTAAAATGGCAGTCACATTTAAATTAAAATGTAGGCTGGTAGTTAAGGACTACATTTAAGGTCCTAAAATGGCTGTCAAATTTAAATTAAAATATAGGCTGGTGGTCAAAGGTTACACAATTGAATTACTAAAATGATAGTCAAATTTAAATTAGTAAAACGTAGGCTAGTAGTCATAAATAAGATACAAAAATGACAGTCAAATTTTAATTAGAGGGTCGGCCAACAGTCAAAAAATCCAAATTTAAATCAAAACGTAGGCTATTACATAAAAATTACAAACAGGCAAATTACATAACAGTCAAATTTAGATTAAAAGGAGGGCAATAGTCAAAGATTACACAGTTAAAATACTATAATGAGAGTCAATGTTAAATTAAAAGGTGGACTAATAGCCCAGACTACACACTATTACAGTCAAATTAAAATTAAAATGTAGGCTAGTAGTCAAAGCCTGCACAATTATCTTACTAAAATAACAGTGAAATTTAAATTAAATCGTAGGCTATTATAAAAATGCACAATTAAATTTAAATCAAAATTGGCTCAACAATCTAATAGAGGCAACAGTTTAAACAGTGGCAGCAGAAAACGCAGAGCCGAGTAATTACGAACTTATCAGGGTTGGCAGAACTAAAGCAGCGTGGCATCGAGGCACAGAAAGACACTCTATATCTTAAGCCAAAAATCTGAGCTTAAATACTCTCTAACTTATCTACAGTTTTGGTGAGGAAACGAAAGGAAAAGCTTTAGTAAATGCTGAAAATGCAAGGTGTTCCCGGACCCATTTAGATGTTCAATAAGTCATAAAATAGTGAAGATATAAACAAATTTATGGCATTTATTGATGGAATAACTTATATATTTTACTTTTCAGGTTTGAATATCTTTACTTTAGTAAATATCGTCTGCGCGTGGGGTTAATTTCAGATAATTTCATTTTCCAGTCTAAATATCTGTACTTTCCTAAATATCGTCTGCTTATTAATTGCATTTTTCTTTCTTTTGTTTTTGGTAACTATTGCGCATATGGGGATCTGAAAACCCCCACGAATACCGTGAGGCACAAAGGGATTCCCCAAAGGTTAATGTGTGGTGTGGACTAATGCACGACCCAGTAATTAGGCCTTTCTTGTTTACAGAAAAGACGATCTCATCAGTCGTATACTTAGACATGTTGGAAAACTTCGTATTTCCGCAACTAGAAAAGCTTCAGCCACATGTCTTTTTGCAACAAGATGATGCACTACCTCATTGGCGTACCATCGATCGTAGTTCTTTGAATGACCCTTTTACAGGAAGATGGGTTGAGCGAGGAGGTCCAGTTGCTTCGCCACCCAGATCACCCGATATAACGCCTCACTGGATTTTTTCCTTTGGGGATTTGTAAAGGACAACGTTTACAGGAGGAGAATGTCGAACATGGATGACCTAAAAGCCAGAATTACAACCGCAATAGCCTCTGTTAATGCCGACATGCTTGCCGGTACCTGGCGTATCGACTTGATATTCTTCGTGCGAAGAAGGGGGCACGCGTGGAAGTTCATTGACAAGGGCCATGAAACTTTTTGAGTCTATCTAACCATTCGTGTTATTAATTTTAATCTATCTTTATTATTTTATGAGTTATTAAACATCAAAATGGGTCCGGGACTTTATAAACACCCTGTATAAATATCTGTTTAATGTAAATAATAAATATTACAAGTATATTAACCATTTCCTAATCCTGTGGCAATTAACCTTTCATTACTTCTAAAAAGTGTGATATTTTAATTGGCTTGTTTCTTCGTAGATATTTAAAATGTCTCTTGAAATAATACTTGATTATTAAAATATATAATGCAGAGGGCTTAAGCTGTCATAAAATGCATTCAAGAAAGGAATAAATGCAGCTTGTAATAAATATTCAGTTTGGTTTCAAATACTTCAAAAAAGCATTTTCCCTCAAAATTAATTTTTGACTGTCTGGCGAGAATTCTTCTTTCACAATCAATCGATATGAACGTCACCGTTTATTTTAACTTCTTTTTCATCATAACATCGACGATTTTCATTATTTTGTCATTTGTCCCCTGCTGCCAAAAGAAAGTAAATAAATAAAATTTTATTCCCTTAATCAAAAATCGCTTTGCTTTTGAGAAGAATTTTTTACATTGCTCGAGATGAACATTTGGGAGTGGAAACGATGGATATATGACAATATTATTGAAATATGCTCAACTATTTTAAAAATTTTAGATGCATGCTTCTAATCGTTAGATTCGCGTGTTCAGAATAAACAGCAAACAAAATGTTAATCATTGTATTTTGTAGAATTTAAAACTATTTCAGAATTAATAATTAGCAATCGTTTTTACCTTTCTGAGAAATCCTTTTAATTTATGAAAACTATATTTTCGGTGTCATATTGGAATTTGAAATCATTGGTAGTATTTATTTAAATAGAAATAAAGTCAAAAAAATAATAATAAAAAAAATTGAAAGGTGTCAGATTTTAAATTACGTCTAAAGGAGCTTTTTTTTAACAATTTGTGCGTTGCCTTTATTTATTAAATATCCTGATCGTCGAACTTAAACCACAAAACTAAGTTCAAAAGCAATATCGCAAAATACTTTTAAATTTAGCATATCTTTAGAGCTTCCGATACACAGTCTCGAGCGTTACAGATAAAAATGTTTTATGTGTACAATGTTGCCATCGCTCGCTTTGAAATACTTGAGTCTGTTAATGAAAAATTTCTTAAAGTTTTACAAAATATGAAATCGATAATAAAACATATTCCAAATTTCAAATTTGGACTTCCAGATGCCCATATTCGCAGTAGGATTACGTCATTCAAAACTGGATGGCTCTAGGTACCGCGGTTTTATCACAATGCGAGAAACATACATGCACTTATGCAGATTCTTCCTAATTTAATTTCTTCAAATAAAATACAGGACGATAATATTTGCTGGCAACAGCTTAAAAAGTGAAACGGGCATTCAAAGTGATTCGACGCAAAATCGCGAAACGAAAACAATAGTCCCTCAGGGACAAAGCCCCTTGGAGTAAAAAATCTGAAAGCTTTCAGATTTCATTAGGTCCAAAGGGGTGTTTTTGTTACGTTTTATGTGCTTTCTTTATTTATTAAATATCATGTTTTTCGCATGCAAACCACAAAATTCAGTTTAACAGCAATATCGCATGAGCATATCTTTAGAATTTCCGATACGCACAGTTTTGATATTGCTCGCTTTGAAATTGTTGAATTTGTTTGTGGGGTTTTACTATTTAAATCTAAAGTTTTAACTTAGAACCCCACGAACCCTTTATTTTTCAGTATATTTACAATGAGTTCCTACTTGGAACTTTACACAAAGCCGCCACTCGGCTTTGAACTTAAAATAATAATAATTTCAACTAAAACTAGCTTAAACTAGCTATTTAAAAGGTATAGCCGAAGCTATCGGAATATAACTAGTTGACCCTAAGTATTGGGCGAAGCCAAGCAAGGGCCTAAGGTATGGCCGAGTGTAGTAACAGCTAAGAGAGACGTAGCCAAAAGGCAAACGCGCGCTAATCAGATCATCAGACTCTCTCTCTCGAAGTCGGTGAAGTGACGACTTAAACAGTACTCTTTCTCATTTGCATTCACTGCGTTTCTGAATTGACATTTTGGCAGGAAATTGTTAGCTGAAATTAGAATAAGATAGGAAACATACGAAACTTAAAATAACTGTTAATAAACTCAGGAAAAACCTTACATGTTAACCAAAAATTCGTTAAAGTGTTGCAAAATATGAAATCGATAATAAAACAAATTTCAAATTTCAAAGTCGCGTTTCCAAATGCCCATTTTCATTAGCAGATTACATTACTCAAAAATGGACGGCTCTCGGTACCTTTGCTTTATCACAATGCGAGAAACATACAGACATTTATGCAGATTCTTCATTATTTAATTTATTTAAATGTAATATAGGGCTTTAATATTTGTTAGTGAAAGTTAAAAAGTGAAACGACATTCAAAGTGAACCAAGGCAAAGTACCAAAACGAAATTAATAGCCTTTCTGGGCTAATGCCCTTTGGACTAAAAAATGTAATAATAAAAATTCTGATAATCTTCAGATTTTAGCTTTCGTCCAAAAGGGTTTTTAAAGCTTTTATGCTCTCACTGAGCTCGTAGTCTACATGTCTGATCTTAAACTTATTCCTGCGAACCGTTCTTTTTAAGCTTTTTACATTTATTATTAATACTCGTTTTCCTTGCACTTACGCCACATACAGTTCAGCAACAAAATCACAAAATTTTTTTAACCTGTATAGCAGCATATGTTTAGAATTACGGTTGCAGTGTTAAGTTTTGAAGTATATATTTTAATTTTTTGTTTAGTCTGTTGTCAGTCCATAATTTGAACATCCAATTTTCTTTGTAAGTTGACAAAAAAAATTGTCATTTTATTTTTAACTCTTTATATATTTATTTATTAAACATCACGTTCTTTGCACTTACGCCACATGAAACTCAATTCAACAGCAAAATAACAAAATATTTAAGAAAGTTATATACGGCGCTTAGTACCAAACGTTAATAGTAAAGTACCAATAATGAATCAGTTTATTATATCACTGTAGTATTGTGGAAATGGCTAATTATGATTTTTTTGTTACAGGAACAGATGGAAGTTGGGAAGAGTGGTGGACATATGAGGGCATTTCAGGTAAGAGTTGAAATTAACTTATATTTGGCTTATGATTGTTTGATTTTGTCATGAGAACATAGCTTCATATTACGTCCATAGGGTCATCAATATGTAATAAGAGTTTTCAGTATATTTCGATTATAGAAATTGAGACATATGTTTACCTAGCAAAGCCATATGAATATGTAAACATATCAAAATATTTTAAAATTCAGAAAATTATTTTCCTTTGATACAGTGGACGTTTGAAACTGGAGTAAGCTTTCTTACCTTGAAAATGTAAATGCCTGAATGTATCATATGTATGATGTTTTTAGTTACAGAAAGTAATGGAACTGCATACGTGTTTCAGTATTATTCAGTGAATGGTTGGGAAAAAAATAACTTTCGTTTTCTAAAGGTTTATCAAAAAACATCAAATTAATGCAAAATTGAAGACTGCAAAACTTTTTTATTGTAAAGCAAGTAAGATAAGGCTAATTATTTTTATCTATCTTTTCTTTTCGTAAACAGAAGTATCAAAATACACTCTTTTAATTAATTAAAATATATCGAACACTTTTTTTCGAAACATTCAGTAATGAGTTTATTTAGTATTTGCGAGAGCGACTAATACTGAAGAATAAGCAATATTATCCCCAATACAGACTTATACCAAACCCAGATTTATACAAAAGGATTTTCAGACTTATTAAATCTTATGGACTTGTACAAAAGAATGTCCCGTCGTATATCAATAGCTAATAAAATGAAAAAGGTAAGCATGGCTGTAGAGATAGTATAAGTTTACAGTATCCAGAAACTAAAGGTCTCAAAGTTTCTGATCTTGCTATTGTTAGTAATAATGGAAAATACCTGTATTTACCGGGATTAATATTAAATTGCTTTATAATAGTAATTACAGTAATGAATGCAAATTTCTTTTTCAGCTTTTTTATTACAATACAAACTGAATTACATGAACGTCCATTATACGTTGTAATAAATTGAATTCATAGAGAATAACATAATATAATAAGTGTTATCTTATAATTAATCACTTATAATCCTTTATAAATAAATATTGCTTATTTTGAATACTTTTAATTGATAATTATTAACTAATATTTATGCAATACATGTTAAAGATAAAGTAAATAAAAGGATTTTACATAGGATTTTAGTTCGTTTTTTCTAGTAAATGCTTTCGAATGAAACTCAGATTACGGAACATTACATTATCTTATTACTATCGACTTTTATTGCAAAATAAGTCTAACATACCTTACTCTTTTCACACATTTATAGGTTTTCTATTCTAGTGTTTCGGCTTAGTTCTACACTCTGACAATACATTAATATTGACACACTGATAATCATTAATATAATAACACTCTGACAGTAATTAGTATATCATAAGTAGTTTAATCTGTGAAGGTATAAAAACACCGACCCGATTCCTACAATCCAAAAAGGCTGCCTGTACTTTCCAGAAGGGTAGGGGTTTTTGCCATCCGAGTGGGGCGCGATGGCCAGCCATACTTTGTTTCTTCGCTCGATTTCCGCTCTCGTTCTTGTTCGCTTGGTGTGTTCATCTCTGCAAATATGTGATTTCTGCCTAGATTTGTTGCGGTGTCTCAAATGAACGAACCGTATGGTGCCTAGATTTGTTGTGCGGAACAAACAATTATGCTTTGTTATAAATTTTAGCGGTTATAAGTTAAATTGGTACTTACGCATTAACACAGCCACACTGGCGCAATGGCGATATTTTGCAAATAAAAAGGAATGATGACATAAATTATCATTAAATTCAACTGCAAAAATTTACTTATTGCACACATAAATAGTAGTATATATTTTCTACATTCTAATTAGGTATTTACCCCAAAAATTAATAAACAAATCTACTTATAAGGTGGTTTTTATTTCTTTTGTTCTAGTGAATTTTCGTGTCGACAACATATTCAAAGCGATTGTTCCATTTTAGAGATTTTTCGGTAAAATACTGTGTGCCCGCAGAAATTTCACAGCTGTTGTTTCCATTACTAGCGAGTTCCACAAACACCTATTTTAAAACTGATTTTAAACATAGAAACATACCGCAAGTTGTCTATAAAAACCATTAGAACTTGAAATACAAGGAAGAGAACTCTGTGAACATGAACATTGATCATCGTGAGCACAAATTTTTCTCTTCGCTCTTTCTAAGATAAGAAAAACAGTTTGCAATGCTCTTATATTAATAAACCAGTAATTATAGTAATTATGATTTTGATATTTACTTGAAATTCTTTCTGAAATTCTTTCTTCGGTATTCCTTACCATAATACCAGAATGCAAATTTGCTTGACATGTGTTTCAGATGAGGGTCTGAATCGTAGACACAGAGAGGTAGAGTTTCTGGTATTCCAGCTGCTCTGTTTGATTCTGCAAGTCTTTCTCAGACAATTTCATTAAACGTACGCACCAGTAAAAGTAGTTTAATATTTACCTTGTTTAAAGCCTGTTTTACGACTTAGTCGCTGAGAAATTGGCAATTATAAATTTGAAAAAGTTAAGAGTTTTACTTATTTGGGAACAGAGATAATTAATAAAAATGTGTTGGCCCCAGAAGTATATAAAAGAACCATTGCTGGAAACAGTTGTTTTATGCCCTGAAGGGTTATCTAAAATCAATCTTTCTTAAATTAAGAATTAAATAGCTTCTTTACAAAAGTCTTATAAGATCTGTCTTGACTTAATGCATCTAAGACTTGGGCATTGACTTTACGTAATGAGGAAGCTCTGGGAATTCTTGAACGAAAGAGCTTACGTTCCATTCAAAGTGTGGTCCAGGTGAATGGATCATGGAGAAGAAGATATAATTTAGAACTCTATAAAATATACAAATAACCTGATACAGTAAAATTCGTTAAATTACAGAGACTTAAATGGGCTGCCCATCTGGCTAGAAGGAATGAAGATCGTTCTTGCAAGAAAATCGTTTAGCAAAGCCCATGGTAAATAGACCTCGGAGCAGACCCCCGCTAAGAGGGATTGATTATGTCGAAAACGATCTTAATATTGTAAAGGATAAAAACTGGAAAATAGTTTGCTTAAATGTAGAGATGCCTGGAGAAGACTTCTGCAGAAGGCCAGGGCCCACCAAGGGCTGTCGAGCCACTGAAGAAAAAGAAAAGTAGTTTAGCTAGCTGTAGTATTTGACTACTTTTATCAATGTTTAAATACCTGTGATTGATTAATCTGCATCGCCACAAGTAGTGGTTTATTTGTAGGTCAAATCGTAACTTTAGGTTAAAATTTCAGTTTAATAAAAAGGTTGTATAAACCTTCATAAGTCTTTGTCACAATATTTTCAAACCCAGCGATACCTCGTTAATCGTCTAGTATGGTTATAGGACATAGTTTCAAATTTCAGCTCAATTACCTCCTTTTCAAATTAAATAAAAGTACGAAAAATTTCAACAAAATTGTAAAACCAAACATTACAATAGCATAGACAATGAAGTTAACGAGCAATCGAATATAAAAATTTCCTGGTAAAATAAAACTCAATTGTATCCTTATACATTTAATAAAATTACGAAAGGTTTCAACAAAACTGTAGAAACGTTATAATAAAGCAGTCAATAAAGTTAATGAGGAATCGAATGTAATAATTTTACGGTGAAATAAGACTCAATAACATCCTCATAAATTTAAAAAAGGTACAAAACTTTACAAATTTTATAATAGTGTTGTCAATGAAGTTAATGCGCAATTGAATGTAATAATTGTTCTCTGAAATAAGACTCAATTACACCCTTATAAATTTAATAAAGGTACGAAACGTTTGAACAAAATTGTACGAACTTTATTATAGTATACGGTAAAATAAGACTCAGTGTCAACCTTATAAATTTAAAAGGTACGAAACCTTTCAACAAAACTGTACAAACTTTATAATAGAGTAGTCAATAGAGTTAATGAGAACTCGAATGTAATAATTTTATGGTAAAATAAGTCTAAATTACACACTATAATTTTAATAAAGGCAGAAAATGTTTCAACAAAATTTTATAATCGTGTAGTCAAGGAAGATAATGAGCACTGGTATGTATTAATTTTACGGTAAAATAAGTTTCAATTAGACACCTACAAATTTAATAAAGGTACGAAACGTTTCAACAAAACTGTAGAAACTTTACAATAGACTAGTCAATAAAGTTAATGAGCACTCAAATATATAATTTTACGGTAAAATAAGTCTCAGTTACACACCTATTAATTTAATAAAGGTATGAAACATTTCAACAAAACTGTACAAACTTTATAATAGAATAGTCAATAAAGTTAATGATGATTCGAATGTAATAATTTTATGGTAAAATAAGACTACACATGCAATACGTGAAGAAATATTACAGAAGGAAAAGTTTTTTGATAATCTGATTGATTGTTTAATAATTTATGTTTAATAATACTTTTGATTTTGGGATAATCTAAGAAGAATCTGAATGTTTGATAATCGAAGAAGACAAACTTTAACGCATCCCAGCAAGAATATGATGGAATATATCCATAAATTTAACAACACAAATATCTAGAAACCTTATGAAATCATCTGATCTTCAAAATTTCCATTGCAAATTTATTGTCAAGAAATTTTAGAGAAACTTTGTAACTTTCCAGTATGTATTGTTAAATGGGATAGTTTTATCCCATACAAAATAAATTCCTTTTGGGATGTTAGATGCTACCACAGCTAGACTTAAGGTAATAATTTCCATTCGTAATAAATAGAGATATTAGCGGCAAATGTACGCGAAGAAATCATAAAATGTTGTCTTGTATCTCTGAAATATTACGACATTCCAAAGTATGCTTGCGTAATAATTTTCTCAAAGTTTACGGTGGAATAGAATTTATTGCGTCACCAAAGGACAAGCGGAAGATTTTTAAGGTATCATCTACTGTTTAATACATTATAAATTGCTTAGTGTTTTTAAAATTAAATCGTATTAAAAATCGCACCGTTTTAGAAAAACGTCTCATCATATTTTTATTATATATGCAAGTTATTATCTCAAATCCTCTTCAGCTCCCATAAGGGAGATATATTTAAAACAGTAAAGGGTAAATTTTTCGGAAAGTGTAATCTATATTTTAAACTGAACAAACACTGTTATTTCTTTTGTTTTTAAGGATTTGGGGAATTTCTGTCGGAATTTTTCCTTTCCATGAGCTTGAAAATGTGTAGCAAGTGAAAAATGAGTTCTCTTTTCCCACACAATTATTTCCAGCTTGGTGCTTCAAATAAAAATTATTTTCCAAAAGCATTTATATTCGCGAATTTTTAAACAGCAGGTGATGTAATTTCCACGCAAAGTGAGGCTTTCTTCTAAATCTACGAAGTTGCAAGAGATTTAACTGGCAATTGAGGTTGAAGAAAAAAATTGAAATACTTCAAATATTCTCGTCAGATGGCGCACTGTGTGTTGCCTTTCAGATAAGTAATAAATAATTATAGATTAATGCGTTTCGCTACGCTTGACGTTTTGAAATGGCACGCGCGAGACAGAATGAATGATTTAAGCGAATTTCTTCATATGACGTTATTTTATTAGAGGCGCGGTTTAAAAACGTTTCCAAACTGGGTTCTGATTTTAGAAGTTAAAACTTTTACAATTTATGAACACTGATGTAATTTGTTATAAACGATGTCAAAGAATGTTGTGCCCATATTAACTACGCTGTGCCAGTTATATAAATATAATTTGAGATTGGTTTAGTTTAAACAAATATTACGCTTAAGTAAATTACAGAGATAAATCACTTTACTGGTATATTACTTAGTTTTAAAAGTCATTTAGTAGAAGATCAGAATAGAACGTCAGCAATAACGCACATATATATTTATGGATGGCTTTCGAATTTGTGTTCGGTGCAAAGAAAATACTTTTAAATGCACGTGAAGTTCCAAGAGTATTTAAAATTATGCAAATCAAGTAAAAAAGTAAATAAATCGTTTAAAAACAAAATCTGAAAGGATAAGATTTTAACGATCGCTCAAAAGGGCTCTTAAAGTTTAATATTACTTATTAACAGGGATTATCAATAGAGAAGGGGCCCAGCTGGAATGGCAAAACCCTTATAGGATATAAGAGAAATATGCATTTAGATTGACATTGGAACGTTATATATCTTCTGTATATTTACAAAAAAATGAAAATTAAAAAATTAAAAATACATAAAAGTATTTCTATAAAATTAGTTTACATTTTAATTAGATATATCATAAATTAAATGCATTTCTATTCAAATCAATCAGTTTAAAAAGAAAAAAAAATAATAATTCAATTAATTAATTAATAATAACAATTTTAAGAACTGCATCTACTGCTTTTAAATAGTTTAGTTTGCTAATTAATAACAGACAAATTAAAAATGAGAGAGTTAAAATATCTTATAATTTTCAGAACGGTAACAGACTCAAATGAAAAGTGAAACAACTCACTAGAATACTAGGGAAATAAAATCCCGTTTAGGGTACTAATACAACTTTCTGGCCAAAAAAACGTAATAAATGCCTTCGAACTGCGAAAGATCAGAATTAATGTTGGTCTTATTTCTATATAATGCTCATTACAAGTGTATTTACGTAACGAAAAAAGAAATCTTTCAGATGATATTTAAATTTGGAAATCAGGTTTTTTTTTTAAGCATTCAGAGTAAAGTAAAGCCGTAGCAGTATCATTCTTAGCCAAAGCCAGCATTCTCTCTACACATTCGTCTCTCCTCTCGCTTTGAATGTATCCAACATGTAATCCATTGGTTATTTTCTTCCTTAAAGTATATTAAGAAGATGTGAAATGTATAAAGGCAGTTATTTAAGAACGGACGTGCAGATTGCGCCAGTTTAAATGAGTTTCTCAAAAATAGAGATGTGTTGAAAGGGCATGCTAGAAATAGGTTTATATGTACCAGCTACATTACATTATGCGTCATTCACATCAGCATTTCTATTACATTTATAAAACTTGGGGTGGACATTTTAAGGAAAAATAACTTAATGTCTCTGTTGAAACTTAAAGAATCATTATTTTCATTTTAAAAATAATGCAGTAGACGTTTGGTCAGACATTTCTGCAACAATTGTTTCTCTACAAGTTGTATTTTGCATTTTCATACCCAAATATTACTTTACAGAATAACATTATTTAGCTATGCATCGATTATTTCTTGAACTATTATTTTACCCCATCAATCGATTGTAAATCTCTTAAGTCTTAAATAAAGGCACAACATTGCTTTCATGGATAATATGGATTTACTATTGATTTATTGGACAATGGAAACGTACACTAGAACTACCTGTTTAAACAGAAGCATAGTTTCGAGGAAAACATATTAATGCAAACTAGCTAGTATTCACATTAAACATGGAAAAAATTAAAACATACTTGCGCACAAGTTGTGAATGTGGGTCCAACTACCAATTTTTTTCGTTCGGTTGCTGGTTGGCCATACATGCCCTTTGAAAGAAAAAAAAGCTAAGAGTTTGTGTAATCTTTTCTTGGATATTGTTCGGAGAACAGCCTTGACGTCAAAAAGGGAGAAACAGCTTATTGTGGTATGGCAGGCAATGGTTGTCATTCGATGACCTACTTCCTCTAGGCAGACAGCCGTAAAACTTTTCCCTTTCTAAGGGATTATCTGTAGTATTACTTATTATCTGTAGTATTTATCATTAATATTTATTATTGTAGTATAGTAATTAAAGGGAGAAAAAGCTTATTGTGGTATGGCAGGCAATGGTTGTCGTTCGATGACGTTCCTCTAAGTAGACAGCCGTATAATACTTTTCCTTTGCTAAGGGATTATCTGTAGTATTTATTATTAATATTTATTACTGTAGTATAGTAATTATTGTAGTATTTATTCTGTAGTATTTGATTATCTGTAGTATATACTTCCGTTGGCATGATGAAATGTCTCCCACACCCTTAAAGAAGCCAAGTTGGCGCAACCAAGGCCGTTCCCCGAACAATATTCCATTTCTTTGAACTGTATGTCTGGAAATATTTTTCCTCCAACGGCATGCTTGGATCTTGGATCGTATCTTTTCTTCTGGTCTCAACTACTAAGAGTTCTTACCAGTCTACTGAAAATTAATACCATATAGACATTTGCTTGATTTAAAAATAAAAGATATACACTTGTACATCAGCACACGAGGCGAAAAAGCTGTTATGAAAGTTCATGAGTTTATTAAAGTCCGTAGCAATAACTCGTGAAGCGATGCGTTGGCATGGAGGCGGTCGGAGAAGAAGTCATGTGGTCTTGAGAGGGCACCTGATTGGTCGAGTTCGAAAATAGCCAAATTCAGGTAAAGTTCTTAATTAAACTAATATTTAGGTTAGTATTAAAATTTTTTGTTTGCATTTTCCTTTATTCCATAGTCCATAACAATGAAGAAAAATACAGAGAGCACTATATATACACAATTATAAATATGAAGAATGAAAACTTGAACTTGTAGGCGTGGCTCAGCGGAAACAATGAGGTGAGCAGTTGGACCAACGGCCTGCCCTTAGCCGATTTCCGCGTTATCCCACTTCTGACTAAGGCCATAAGTGGTGGTCACCTAGGTGGCCCACATTTGCCTCCTGTGAAAGGACGGACAATTACAATCATGCCATTTCCGGGATTCGAAAACCGAACCCTTAGGTATACCCCTAACCACTATGCCGTCTGGGCGGCGTCTGAAAATATAATTTTGCGCTAACGCTTTACACGTGGCCCTAAACTTTGTGCTTGAATTCTTAACGTCCTTCTCTTGTTGCTTTTTCTCTTGTTAAATTGTTGTTACTTCTTTGCCAGTTGCAATACGTTTATTTTTTGGTAATTGTTTGCGGTTTCGGAATTAATTTTTAGCTTCGCTGTACATGAAATAGAGAGGTGGAAGTTACAAATTAACACAAAAATATTACTGAACTTTTCCAGTGCCTTACGAAGTTTTACTCAAAGTTAACAGAAAAGGCTTTTCTCTGCACAAAATGCAAGCGACTTGGACAGCAAAAATATTTTAAGTCTCGCTTATTTATAATCGATACAAAATTCAGCCAAGCCTCAAAGGACAGTGCAAGGAACTTTCGTTAAAATGTAGATTTTTAATGTATTGCCCTCTTACTGAGAATAACAAATCGTTTTTATATACAATGTGTACTAAACTCAAGATTTATTGTTTTACACGCATTCATCATTCAAAACCCTTCAGTGTGACAAATCATTTTCCATATTCATCATTCAAACTCCAGCTGTGTGACAAGTCTTCATACACAAATCGCGTTCTCACATGCCACATTGCTTTTTTTTAAAAGTGTCCAAATTTATGGAGCAGTATGTTCATATAATATTTCGTTAAATTTGCTTAAAACACGTATTTTCTGAATTTTTACATCTTATGTGCTGCTATATGAAATAAATACCACCAATTCTCTTTTACATTTTAAATGTTGTTGGTGTGATTAATCTCGTTTGTCTGAAATCAGCGCAAGTCCACGCAATCTATTATGGCAAGAAGCTAAGATTGCGCCTGTCGTGGACTTTTTCTCAAAATCCGTCCCCGATTTTGAAGAACAGAACCCCAGAAGAACGGGTTCCAGTGTGTTTCTCCCCCTCTTCCACTACCAACAACAACCTCTCGAAAGGACTCAATATAGGCGAGGTTTCGAGACCGCCACATATTTTGAGTGCCCCCGCCCTATGTCATGTATGATATTTATGAACATCCATGCCTTCTCCGGGATTCGAACGCCGGAGAGGGCAGCAAAAAAAAAAAAACTCATTGGTCCATTTTTGAAATCCTACCCTCAGTGGTGATACTGATATTCACTTTTGAATTATGTCAATCGAAATACTTGTTACCAACCGGAAGAGGTAGTCAGAGTCACTAACCAGTGCAACTGATCGTTCGGAAACACTCATCAATATACCTGCATAGCTTACACTAACAAAATATTTTGACATAGTATCCGTAAACGACATCAGAGACAAAAAAGAAAAGCATAGCTTTTACTTCAAAATTACTGAATATAACCGTAGAATACAGAAAGTAAACTATTGAAAGGTGTTCTGTGATCTGGTCCAATATGATGCATTGACTGAAGTAAATGATTACGGACAGCATAATTCACAAGCGCATATCAGTATAGCCACTGAGGGAGGAGTTTAAAAAATGGACCAATCAGCTTCTATTTCTCTTGTGACGCTGAAGCTTTGAAACTGTGCATATGAGCACATGTTGTTGTTTGCGTTTTATTTTGCATTTGTTTCGCAGTTATAAACGTATGGCGTATAAATGCTGCTATCATTTTAGTAGAAAATCTCGTAGTGCTTTCACTTTATACCTTTATTTATTCGTCAAAATTTCACTTTCGCCAAACTTATCACGCACTGATATCCGGATTAACGTTCATGGTATATCGTCGCTCCTTATATGGAGAAAATAACTCAAGCTATATTATGCATTCACTGACATTCGTCTATTAAGATAATCGATGTGTATAATTATTTTATTGAGTTGAGAATAATTGTAGATATATCTGATCTAACTCGCACTGAAAATTTTCACAAGAAACCCACTACGCTTTAATTATTTTGTACGTGAAATTGCATTGCAAAAGGTTTCAACCATCTTGCTTAAACAGTGGCAAAGATTGTATGAAATGACAGAATACTGGAAGCTCATTGGTCCATTCTAGAAGCCGCTCCTTCGGTGGCGATACAGATGTGTACTTGTGAAATATGCTTCCGGTTGAGGTGCATAGCTTAAATATATACGATACTACTAAATTCTATAAACGAACACTTTGAATAACTTTAAATACTACCATGTTCGATTTGCACGTAGCTGACTGAAATGTATAGCTTTAATGCAATTCGAAAATTAAAATAAAGAACAAGACTAATGGGAAATGATGAGAGATAAACATTTTCTGGCCTCTAATCTATATACGGATTTTTTCTCAAACAATTCAGTGCACATTTACCCCACAAGAGTTTTTTTTTTCCTACCTTTATGAAGGGAGTTTTTTAAGCTTTCGCTCTGGTTTGATTTTTAAAGCAATAAGGTAAAAGATACCATTAGTGGGTTAAATTCAGGTCCATCGTCTAAACGCAAGAAAAGGAAAAAGAAAATGAGAAAAAAAGCAAAGGAAAAGAAATCTCTTTTACAAGAAGGCAGAGCCTAGCGTTGCCTAAATAGAAAGAGGAAGTTCAATAAGAGGAAAATGGCTCTTTTCTACCAAAGGAAATCGGCAAATGTAACAAAAGTGGCACCGTTCTTTAAGCACTGCTATAGAAAATTCTGATAAATAAAGAGTTCTTTTTTGTGCCTCTACAGAATTGAAAGAATAACCTCTTTTTTTGCTATCAAAAGGACTTTAACAAATTTAAATTTTTATGCTATCGAATTATTATTAACTTTTAATATTTGCTGGCGAATCTGGCAATAAATTGTATTTTCCGTTCATATTTTCTGGAAAATGAAAACAAATGCAAATCATATTATGAAACTTAAGTGCTGTACTTGTAACATTAATCTGAAGTGCTAAGATAATTTCATCTTGTGCTATGAGTTATTTAGACGAATGTGAAAAACTTTTAATGCAATTTAATACGGATTTTAGTTTCTACTCAAAAAACATATTTAACTTGGCTAGCTAAACTGAATTTCCTTTGTTGACTAGATCTCTACTTCAACTGTGGAGCGACAGTTCGCTAAGTTCAAACTGTATCAATAACAAGGTTTAACAGCGTAAAAAGGACCTTTTATTGAAGTCGAGAAATAATTTGCAGTCAGCAGCCCTGTCGACTGTTAATTATGTGCATTTATATTACATAGCACATACCCTGTCTCCACTTTATATACTGCATTATTCTGTTTATTAGTAGTACAACACCTTAATAATGTCTCATTGCTGAAAAATTGTACTTCTTCAAGAGCCTTGTTTGCTTATTATTATTTATTAGTAACACAATAATGCTGTCTGTACTGTCATCCCAGTCCCTGGCTAGCGTTTGGCTTGAAGTAGATCAACTCCGATGAGTAGATGGAAATCCCGTATGGAGAATAACCTTGGCCCGGAGCCTGCTCAGCGGCGAGTAGTTATAGTAGTAGTCGGCAGTCCTGGTGTTTACAAAAAACTGAGCCAGTACTTTTGGCTGTAATTCAGAACAGAAATGTAAATTTAAAACTAAGCCTAAGTAAATAAACAGCCAAAGTTTAATAGACATGATTTATATGAATTGGCTGTTAGCCCTACCATCGACGTACACAAACCTGCAAGTAATATGCACGGCAGTAAAATAGCAAACTTAAATATCAGCGGAACAACTTCGCCGAAAGGCAGAACACGCTCTGTCTGAAGTAACTTAGACACCAGCTTAAATATTATCTTTCTACGCTACTTTGTATAACGCGCAAATCGCAAATGTTATTCTGGCAAGAAAGCGTGGGTTGAAAGTAAGAGCGATGGGAAAGGTTGCTTCAAAATAAAATTAACTTTTAAATAAATTTAATAAATACCCACAAGTCTTTGCAATAATCAGGGACGTCTGAGCTTAAGTTAGCTCTTCAGCTCATATGTTCATTGTTTTTAGCATAATACGAGGGTTGGAACTTTAATAGTGGCAACTATTTATTTACAAGGAATACAAAAGTGATTCATGTCACCATGTTTTACAGTCCTTCAATATAGTCGCCAGCATTGTATACAACCCGTTTCCAACGATGTGGAAGTCGCAGAATATCTGTAGCAGCGCCTGATTTGTTGATAGTTTGCATGGACCGGTCTACTGCCGCAAGAATCTTAGGAACAGTTTGGAAGCGAGTGCCACGAAGTGGTTCCTTCATCTTAGGAATTAAGTCATAGTCACAAGGGCTTAGATTTGGGGAGTATGGTGGATGGTAAAGCACTTCCCAGCCCCATCGCTTGAACAAATCAGTCACAGCTTGCGCTGCGTGCGGCCGAGCATTGTCATGCAAAATGAGAGGGGCGTTTTGCAGAAAGTGTGGCCGGCAACAGCTTGCAGGTCTGACACTCGGACGACCTGGCCGCAGCATGTCTGCCACGTTTTGGCGTCCTTCATTGAATGCTTTCACCCATCTTGCTACGGTTCTGTAAAGCAATGCAGATTTCCCGCAAGCTTCTTGAAGCCCTTGATGACACTGTCGTGTTGTACGACCTCTGGCACATTCAATTTTTATCCAACATCGTTGTTCTTGTTTTGAAAACATCCTGACAACACTTACTTTAGACCGCGAGCTAATACAAGGATCCGTTCTTCGCGTCACTCCGCATGCGCATGACGTAGGCAGGACGAGTCTTTTTGCGGAGATGTAAAGTAGGTATCTAGTTCACGTCTGGTATACGCGATATTCTTTGGTTTTGTTGCGTAGCGTGTTTTCAGCTGTGTTGCCACTATTAAAGTTCCAACCCTCGTAGTATAGATCAGGAGCAAAAGACAACTGGCCAGCCACGTCTCGTTAAAAAGGTAATAATGTACACCGATTCGAAAAAAAAGGTTCTCTATCTCCTATTTTTTGGTCGATTGACGAAACTCAACTTGCGTTTTGCATTTACATGCCTAGAATGCGCTATTTAGGATATATAAATTAGGTTTGCGTATAGCATATCCGAAGCACTTTTTTTACCTCAGCAAGAAGATGAATTATGTCCCAGTCCGAAAAGACCCAGGACAGGTTCTTTGCGCTTAGCGATATTAGCTACAAACATCAACATTAATGTGAACAATTGAATCAGCCTTCTATAACAGCAACTCATATTTTCTAATGCATAAAGATGACATCCTTAACTAAGGTAAAAGAAGACGCCAAATAAATATTAATTTCGAAGTTAAACAACAAAAATCAGCGTTATGTTTGCAAATAAAAAATTCAAATAGTTTAATCGAATTCATGGAAACTAGTCCTGTGAAACTTTGCAAACATAACGCTGATTTTTGTTGTTTGACTTCGAAATTAATGACACCCTTATTCAAATATGGTCACGTGTCAACAGCGAATGCGCGGACATTCTTCGTGAAACAACGCAAAATACCAAAACGAAATTAATAAAAAAAATTAAATTAATAAAATGTCCTTGATCCCACGAAATTTCTGTTTTGGACACGCAGCTTCTTTAAAGCCAGCTTTCCATAAGCTAAAGATGTTTTGTCACAAATTTCCTCTGTTAGAAATAATAAATAATTTATTAAATTTCAGTGTTGATACAAGACAGTAATTTTTTGTCAGTTATACTTTTCTCAGCTTTGTATTCGTATCAAATTCTTGAAAAACATTAACTTTCTTTTAATGAGAATACCTTTCATCTGACATTTTAACAGAGGTCGGAATTAAAGAAAAGCACAAAATTGTGATAAAAACATATTTAATAAATGACAGAGAAATACAGTTTCTCTTCAGCAAACCTCTCAAGACACCAGATTCTCTTATCAGTTTTATTCCTCCCTTTTATCCACCAGAAGGGTTTTAATTTCGTATAGAAGCATGAGTTGTACCTTAAGTATATCTTAGACCTTCGTTTCTTCCTCTTGTAAATACATTCACTTCCAAAAGTTAAGCACGGAGAGGAAAATGCTAATTTCCGGAAGCCAATCAGAATTGAAGAGGATGCAATTCGCTGCAAAAGTAGATGGAAGTATGCAAATATGTTAGGTAACAGCCAATCTCGCTTTCATGTCAAGAAATATGCAAAAAAGGCAGTCTTATAAGAAGCCAGCTTTATGAAGGGTTACAGAAGCTGATTGTAAGTGCTGATAGAAGGTGTTTAAAACTATGCTCATACTAATATATTTCTATAGAGCCCACTAGCGGGCGAGCGGTTAAAGCCGCTAAGCACTGGTAGCTTGGTCCGGGGTTCGAATCCCGCCGAACGAGTTGCTGCAGGAGCGTTTTTATGGTTTTCCCCATGTGTAACCTGGATACGAGCTAGTTTCCCTGAAAAGACCTCCACGGGGCATCCCTCTCTTTCCGTGTAGTGCCTAAGGGCGGAGCACGTAAGAAGAAAAAAAATATATTTTTATATAAATTACTTAAAAGAAAATAATTTCCTTCACACTAATTTTGAGATAAAGTAAATGAATATTATTTCTATTTGTGCAAAATAATAAATTACTTATATATTCTTAGAAATTATTATATTTCTAATGTAATGAATTCTTTTACTATGAAATATAAATAATAAATTACTTATATATTACTTATATAAAGTCCGTACTCTATTATACTCGCAGTCGAAAGAAATATAAAGAAAATTATTTCTAATTACTGCAGTTTGAGCAAAAAATACGATTCGTTTTTCAGTAAAATATAAAAGATGAACTAGTTAGATCGACATACTTTTAACATAAATTATTTGCAAACAAACTATAATTTTATAAATGCTATTTTTTGAGCTAAATATATGTAAATAGGTTTCTTAACTGCAAAATTTGATGTATAAATTGATAACATTGATGCATGTCTAATATAAGTAAGTTAATTATCTTGATACATTTTAATATAAATTATATACGTTGATGTAGTTTTAATGTAAATAATTTTTGTTGGTGTATTTATACATTTTATTCTGTCATTAATTCATCGGATGTTGTTCTTAAACTACAAATCTGAAAAAAAAATATGTACTAATATATGTAAACCAGAGGAATAATTTTACATTCTGCTGTTAAATAAGATTTGTATACACACACTTCTTCTCTTGCAATGTTTCATAATGTACAGAGACTTAAATACATTTTCTTGCAACCTGTCCTTATGAATAATTTATTGAGCATTAAAGTTACTCTGTTCACCTTCTGAGACATCCGTAGGAACTTAATGCGTTTATCCCAGTAGGAAGACTTTGAATTTAGAAATCTCAGAGATAGAATGTAGAAGTTGCAATTCCACCCCTTTGTCAGCCGAAGCTCGAGATGGAACACTAACTTATTTACAATGTCTGTAGAGAATTGTTTTTATTAAGCATATCAAATTCTTACTGTTTCAGCTCCAGTCTGTAGAAAGAATTTTGCAAAAAGTGTGTGGCAGATATATACGAAGCAGTGTAGAACTATACTGGAGGGAAATTCAGTAAAATTCATTCTATTAGAGCAGTGCATGGCTGAATGATTAATACTACACGGTCTTCAGTACGTAAATGATATGCAACCTGTTTTAATAAGTACCAGTTGGATATTCTGCCGTTAAAGTTAACAGTTTTTACCATTTCGAGTTTTATAAGCGCCTTAATTGAGTTTAAAAAGCAGCAGATCTTTTATATTAATTATTAGTGTTCCTTTGTTTTTGATTACTGGAAATTTGTACGTAACAGCTGACTGATTTATTAATTGGTGAGTTGAACAAGTGATAACTGTTGCACTTATCCCTGCGAGAAATCACATCTTGGCTGTATCATTTTTCAGTGTTACTGTTAGATTCACAAGCTGCCATTAAGTCCATCAGTTATACTCAGGCTCCAATATCGTATGAGATTTGCCAATGTCATGAGTTGCTGATTTCTTGAGGTCTCATCATGACTGTGTTGCTTTCCAGAGGATGTCAGGTCATTGCAATTTGCATGGTAATGGTCAGGCAGATGATTTTCTTACCTAAAAGGGTGCCATGCTGCTACAGTTTGCGAAAACGAGAAACCCTTTTCCTCATCACTGGACACTTGATAAGCCAATTTACGCAGTAGATGTACCAGTTTATCCACTCCTGTACAAACTGAAGCCAAATGTGGAAACATTTTTCTTTCAGATGTAAACTGCGAAAAAAAAATCGGGACAGTTCTATTTCTCCCGTTCTACTGAGCCAATTGACGAAATTCAAATTCTGTTTTTTGTATCTGGAAAGCGCCACTTAGGATATGTATTAGGTTTATATATAGCGTTGTTCTAATATAGGTATTTTGACACAAAATCGGACGTTTTCTGAAATGACATGCCAATTATTTTCCAGATTTCGATTCTACGACTCAAAGTACCAAATTTTGTATAAATCCCACGTATAGTTTTTAAAAACTTAGCTCTCAAAATTTTAGCTCCTCAGTGTTAATTGAATTTGATATATATTTATTAATATCTCTTTTTTTATTAAACTTACTCTATTCCTTCTTTAACATTTCGAAATTTGTGTTTATTCCAAATAAAATGCGCCCATGTTTTATGATTTATTTTTAAATTAAGTAATTTTTATAAATTTTTCGAAAATCATTTTGAATTATAATCTATAAACATTTTGCCATCATCTTAAAGTAGATGTATTTATAAGCATACCTCCAAAAAATTAGAGTTTTTTATTCAAAATTCCCTAAGATATACGCGAATTTATATATTTGCGCGCTTATAAATTTTGAATATTTCTTAAAAGCGATAATAATCCAAATGCAGCTTACGCACTTTATTAAAATTATTTGAAAGTATGAACGGTAACTTTTTTCTCTCGTCTGCAACGAAAAAAAGAAAAGGAAAATAGGTTGCTATAAATTAAGAAGTTCGCCAAGGGAATTATTCTTTCCTCAATTTGAACAAATTTCGTCAAGTTAAATGCTTGAATTTCTCCGTAAATGTCTCATCAAATTTTATAAAATTTAATATTTAGGCATAATTTGAGTCGTAGAATCGAAATATGGAAAACGATTGGCATGTCATTTCAGAAAACGTCCGATTTTGTATCAAAATATGTATGTTAAAATGATGCTGTATATAAATCTAATATATAGCCTAAGTCGCGCTTTCGAGGCTTGAAAAAACCCAATATGAATTTCGTCAATCGGGGCAGTAGAAAGGGAGATATAGAACTGCCCTTTTTTTTGGCAGTGCAGTGTATCTGATAAACCAAAACAGGAGGCAATGGCCGCTTTTCGACTACTTACCGGGGATGATTGCCTACTGTTTACCGAGCATGGTTTCCTGATTGCTATAATTTATTAAGTAGGCGTAGCAGGAAGAATTCCTATGTAAAATTGAAGCTAAATGGGGAAACAATTGTCTTCCAGATGTACCCGGTAAACCAAAACAGGAGGCAGTAGCTGCTTATCGACTACTTACTGAGCATAATTGCCTGGCTATTTACCGGCCATGATTACGTGATTGCCTATAATTTATGCAGTAGACGTAGCAGGAAGTCTTAAAACCAAAACGGAGACAATGCCTGCTTTTCCGCTTTCTGATTGTCTATAATTTATGCAGTAAATACACTTAGCAGGAAGAATTCCTGTGCAAAGTTTAAAAAAACAAATGTGGAAAAACGTGTCTTTGAGATGTACCTGATAAACCAAAACAGGAGGCAGTGGCTGGTTTTCAAATACTTACCGGGCATGATTACCCGATTGTTTAAAATTTATGCAGTAGACTTAGCAGGGAGAATTCCTGTATAAAATCGAAGTCAAATGTGGGAAAAATTGTCTTTCAGATATATCTGATAAACCAAAACAGAAAGCAATGGCTGTTTCCCACTACTTATTGGGCATGACTGCTTGGCTGCTCATCTGTGTCCTATTGGCGTTTTCACTGATGCTGCCTGGCCCATGGCCCATGTGTGATGAAAACCAGCTTATGGACTAATATCACACTCATTTCTTGAGAGCTGTCTAGGGAGATGCTGATGCTTCCAGACATTGAAGTCTTGTTTTTTTTTGTTTGTTTGTTTCTACTACTTGCTTTTATTCTCGTCCATGTCTCCCGTCATTGGAAATACAGTCCCTTCCAAAACATAAGCACGAAGATGTAAAATGCACAAAAATCAACAAATACTGCTTTGATTGACACAACATTCGGCAAGAAAGTAGCATATATATTTATGCATAAAACAAAATCGATAATTATATACAGAAATGAAAACAATATTAAATTTTTGTAAGTTACCAGATAATGACATATTGGAGACTTAAACAGAATTATGTATAAAGTGAAAATAAACATCGTAAAATAAAAAAGAACATTAATAGGCCATGTGATCCCCCCTCATCTGTATACAAAGTTTACACCTTGTGACCATGCTTTCAATTAGGCGGTCAACCATCGCAGAATTAAGCAATCGCCATTGTTCTTGTAGAGCAGTTTCCAGCTCAATACGATAGGCTGGAAATGGTAAACATGAAGCTACAGCACGGCCGAGAGCATCCCAAAGATTTTCAATGGGATTAAGGTCGAGCGAATATGCTGGCTACGCAATACGCGCAATCCCTTCACTCTCCAGGTAGTAATCGACGATGTCAGCTGTATGGGGACGTGCGTTCATTAAAACAAACATAGGGCCAACTGTTGCAGCCTACAATCTCACAATGGGTTATAGGACTTCATCTCGATACCAGACAACCGTCAAAGACCCCCGTTTAAAGATGTGCAGGTAGGTGCGGTATTCTAATGAAATCCCTGCCCACACCATAATGCTTCCGCCTCGGAATGCGTGATGTTCGGTGATGTTTTGGGACTGATTGCGTGTTTGTTGTTCACGCCATATCCTTATACGCTTGTCATCTGGCTCCAGAGCAAATCTTGACGCATCAGTAAACATGTCATTGCCCCAGTCAGACACATTCCAATTGACATGTTCCCGACACCACTGTAATCGTGCCCCTCTTGATTGGGCGGATAGAGGAACACAAACTCGAGGTACCCGGGCGTACAGTCCACTCATGTGTAATCTTCGTCGTACAGTAGCTGCAGATATCACCTTACCAATGGACGCTGTAACCATAGATGTCACGTGTGTGGAGATCGCTCTGCGATTCCGCTTGGCTACAAGAACAATATATCGATCTTCCGCGGTGGTTGTAACCATTGGCTACGAGCCTTCAGACAACTGTCTATGTGGTTTGGAATTGTTTCCATAAATGTGAAATTACAGCATAATGAACGCCGAAGAAAAGAGCAACATCTGTGATCGACTGTCCTGCTTCAATGCGCCCCACAGCACGTCAGCGCTCAGAATCTTCTGGAAGTCATAGAAACACGTATGTCTTGAAAACAAATTGTACGAAAGTTTCAAACACCTTCTATCAGCACTTACAATCAACTTCTGTAACCCTTCATAAAGCTGGCCTCTTATAAGACTGCCTTTTTTGCATATTTCTTGGCATGAAAGCGGGACTGGCTGTTACCTAACATATTTGCATACTTCCATCTACCTTTGCAGCGAATTGCATCCTCTTCAATTCTGATTGGCTTCCGGAAATTGGCATTTTCCTCTCCATGCTTTTGGAAGTGAGTGTAAAAAAATCTTCGTTGAATTTCTTATTTCGCTCATGGAAGGTATACTTATAACTGGCCTGTTTTACCTACAGTGTATGTACAAAAATTGTGAGTGATTGGTCTAAGATTTTAAAAGATTCTTTTTGTCGTGTAATCTTCCTAACCTACATTATACTAAGAAAGCATGTAGCTCTCGTGATCTGTACATACGCGAAGATTTGTCCTCAGTCTTTCCCCCCCATGGGGATAAATGGTAATTAATCAGCAGCATATTATTAAGCGTTACTTGATAACGGAAGATAGAAAGTCTTTTCAAGCATTTTAACTGAATATATTTTCAACGTTGTTAGTATTATAACTGCTGTTGTTTTTTTTTACTAATTAAATGACACATTTGTTTATTAACAATAATTTAGCAAGATATATATTTCACTTAAATTGAATATTTTTCTATGTGATGACCTCTTTCTATAAATTATTTATTATTGGAAATATTATAGCCTTAAGCGCGAACGCTTGAAACTTTCAGAGATCACTGAATAAAAGATTTGTTTAAGAAGCTTTAAATTCTACAGAAAAAAAAACCCGATTCCCCACGGACAAGACTTTTTAAAAGATTCGCATTAAGTGATTGGAATGATTTAAATTTCAGTAGTGTGCAGATCTTACAGCAGTTTTTCTACCAGTGTGCATGAAAAAGGTTTTCGATCAAATATTTTTATATTGCTTCTTTATATATCGTTAATATTTGGTGACATTTAGAAATATTAGATATTACATGTTACTGTTTTATAAATTATTTATAAGGATAGGTTGTGAGAAAGTATTGTTTTTGTTGCCTTGGCTGCTATCAGAGAAAGCCTTCGAAATTCATTGTGGCAAGGAGGCAAGATTATGTCTATTGTTGGCAAAAGCCTTAGGCGCCGTGCAAGTGACAGTATGACTTTGCCCAGTTGCACCCCCAATTTTGAGACGGCAATTTTGAAAGAATTCGTGTATGCAAAATTAGCTCAAAATATTTGACTTAGAAAAATTCTTCTTTTTAGTTTTTTATATTACAAATGTATACCAAAAGTATTTCATTACAAGCAATTAAACCGTTATATTTTATAAAAAAAGAAATAAAATTCACTTATATTTAGCTCAAATTACATTATATAGGAAATAATTTAAAAAAATTTTTTATACTAAAAACATATCCATTTAAATATTTACATTATAAATATAAATAATTTATACGAACGTATGCGTAACTTATTACTTTGTACTAACACATAAAATGTTTATTTACTTTATCTCAAAATTAGTATTTAGATTTTTAAATAATTATTTTCTTTTTAAATAATTTGCATGAAAATATAACAGTACAAAGAATTTACATTAAACTGAAGCAATGCGAATAATTCAATTTGTAAATTTTGCAGCAAAAGGAATCGCATTTGCTTAGTTTTAGCTCAAGTTAAAGCAGTTAAAATATTATTTTCTTTTAAAACATTAAAACACTGCTAGACATACCACAATCATTACATGCAAATCCTTCCTGCGTAATCCCATCTACACTGCATAATCCCCCCTACTACAAAATTAGCTCTCAAAATTTTAGTTCCTCATTTTTTTGTATTTGGTATATTTATTAATATCTCTTTTATAATAAACTTACTTGATCCCTTCTTTCACATTTCGATGTTTAAATTCAGTCCCAAAAAATTGCAAATATTTTCTGATTTATTTTTTTAATTTGTATTCCTTAGTAATTTTTATAGATTTTTCGAGAACTTCTTTGAATTATATCCTATAAGATTTTTACCATCACCTTAAATAGTCGATGCATTTCTAAGTAAGGTTTGGTATAAATGCAAGGGTTACCTATTATTTAGCCTCAATAGTAGGTTCAGCCCCCTTGCACTCTCTACCTAGATTAACAGCGCCTTCTTGGGCTCAGGCTTACCCAGAAAAAATTAGAGGTTTTTATCCAAAATTTTCCAAGATATACGTTAATTCCCACATTTACACGTTTTCAAATTTGGCATGTTTATTATAAGCGATAATAACGCCAAACGTGGTTTACGGACTTTGTTAAAATTATTTGAAACCTTTTGAAGATGCACCTTTTTTCAGCTCGTGCACAGTAAAAGGAAAAGTAACATAGGTTATTATAAATGCAGAATTCCGCCAATGAATTCTTGTTGATACAAACTGAAAAAACTCCACCAAGATAATTTTTTAAATTTTTCGGTAAGTTTTTCATCAAATTGCACGAAATTTAATATTTAGGAATAACTTCAGTCGTAGAATCCAAATATGGAAAAAAGTAATGTGTCATTTCATATAAAGCCCGATTTGGTGTGAAAATACCTGTGTTAGAAATTAGTTATATAAAAATTGAATATATAGCCTGAGTCCTGCTTTCGAGACATGAAAAGCGAAAATTAAATTTCGTAAATCGGCTCAGTTAGAATGGTAGATACAGAACTGACGCTTTTTTGTATAGTATATACACTGGTGTGCAAACATTAAGGACGAAGTCGAAAAATTAGCATATCAGAACGAAGAGGCAGAGCGGACAGAAAGACCATTCAGGGGATTAAGTAAGGTGATGTACCGTAGCACATGCGCAGATATGCAGGTAGACGTAATGGGGGAGTGTCTGAGTAGTATAAAGCATGTTGTCGGTGTAAGATCAGTATTTCTGGCAAAGAGATTGCACGCCGTATAGCACTTAAAATCACACCGAGTTGCTGCCTCAGCCAGAAATGGCGAATAATCAATCTGGTAGACGACATCTGGATGCTTTTACTCGAGGTCGAATCATTGGGAAGTTGGAGGAAGGCCGCAGTGTGACACGTGTGGCTGCAGAGTTCGGAATTGCTCACAGCATCGTTTCACGACTTTGGAGACAATTTCAAACTACAGGAACAGTTATCCGGGGGTTTAGTAGTGGTCGTCCACGAGGAACCAGACCCGCAGATGACCGGTATATTCCCTTACAGGCCAGAAGAAACAGGCGGCAGACAGAGGGAGAAATCGCTAGACACACGACACAGACGACTGGGCGACCGATAACGCGTTTTACCGTGGCCAGAAGACTACACGGTGGTGGTCTGTTTGCACGACGCCCTATACGGTGTGTACCTCTAACGCCTGCCCATCGGAGAAGACATTCTCTGTGGTGCCGGGAACACCGGAATTGGAGAGACAATGAATGGGCACGAGTAATCTTTACGGATGAGAGCAGATTTAGTCTGAGTTGCGATTCTAGACACATACACATCTGGACAGAGCGGGGAACACGCAATAACCCCTTCAACATCATCAAAAGGGACTGTTTTGAAGGTCGCGGAGTTTTCGTTCGAGCAGACATAATGCTTGGTAGCCGGACCGACCTACATATCTCCCAAGCAGGTTCGTCATCTGGGACTCCTATTGTAACGAGGTTCTTCTTCCTTACATGCGTCTTTTCACAAGGACTATGGGTCCTCAGTTCCTCTTCATGGACCACAACGCTCCACATCATCGCACAGTTACTGTCGAAGAGCTGTTGGACAGTGAAGATATTGAACACATGGATTGGTCGGCTAGGTCTCTGGATCTAAATCCCGTCAAGCATGTACGGAACTTACTAGGGAGACCCGTGGCAGCACGTAACTTATCGCCAGTAACGATTCCGAAACTGCGATTGGTGCTCAACAGCTCAACATCAGTGTCTCAACAACTCATTAACAACCACATATCCAGCATGCACAAATGATGTGAAACCTGCCTAGCAGTCAGGGAGATCATATCCCCTATTAAAGACCAGATGTTTCTTGCTGGACACCCATCACAGGGATGTTTCGGCCTTCAGTCGCATTGCGCTCCATGCTACTTTTTCAATAAAGTTTCTTTTTATCCCTCTGATTTCTCTTTTATTAAGTGTTGCTTACATTACTCATGTCCTTACGTATTGGGGATCTTACGGTATTAAATATGTTGATTTGGAAAGCTTTTGTACAAAGTTATATTGATAAAACCGTCTCGTCCTTAATTTTTGCACACCAGTGTAGTGTAGTTCCAGCTGTGTGCATACGTAATCCATTAAGTACGTTCTTGCAAAGCATTTTCATTAATTCAAACTTGTCTTATATTTAAGACAATATAAAGGAATTTATGCTAGAATTATATTCGTCTTACTGTATGCAAAATAGTTAAACTTTGTGTTGCGAGGTTGCAATAGAATGAAATTCTTGTGGTGTTTTACATGAAGCATTGTCACAGACTGCAAATGCAGTGAAAATATAACATAGGTAATGTAATTAAAATGAAAAAAAAGTGGTAAATGTATTTAAAATGTCCACTCGACTTTGGGTTCAAGTACATTTTTTAAATCTATGTAGGATTTTACAAGAAATACCTATAGTACAATTTTCACGTGCAATCTGCTGTGGTGAAACACATATATTTTACTGTAAATTATTTGAATTTTCGTTACTAGGAATATAATAGTTCAGTGCATGTATGTTCTTGGGATTTGGAGTTCAAAGGTTTCGCTATATGTGTTTGAAAATTAAAAGGAATAAATTTTTGAAAATTTAGCTGTCTCAAGCACACTCAGACATGTACAACACATCATGTAACACAAAATATCATTATAACTTCCAACAGTTAACTATCACGCCGTATTTTGTGTGGAAAGTATGTAGATGGTGTTATAACTTTCCGCAATAACATACAGAATCATTGCATTGACATAAGCCACCTTTATTCTAGCCTTTTTCAGCCACGTAGGTTTACATTTTATTAAGTTAAAAAATTGCATCTTAGCCTAGCATTAGAAGTTATATCCGACATCGTCGTATTTCTTTATTAACACTGAAAAAACCTTCATCTCATCAATACGTTATACTTATCGTGAAATAAATTGGTCACGAAGGTAGGTAAAGGAGAAAAATTCCTTACTGAAGAATAAAAACAGTATAATATAAAATATGTAATTATTTAATAAGATTTCTTCTTCGCTTGTTTGTGCTTTCGATTTTTCTTTATTCAGCGTCGTGCGTAAAAGAAAAAGTAATTTGCTTATCGAAAAATTTCTATTTTTGGTTTTCTTTGCTTAGGTGTGTTTTGTTTATTATAAACAGAATTACTTTCTTCGAGTTTTTTGCTTTGTCGTGTTTACAAATATTGTCTTGCTATGAGTTCGCAATTCTCACGTTAATTTACTAAAACTGCGTATGCTGTTTCTGTTCGTTTTTATTTCCTGAATACATGTTGATGATTCAATAGAATGATAATCAATTAAAGTGCCTCCAAGAAACAACCAGCGCCGGAGCGGAAAAGGCACTAAACACTGGTCGTTTGGTCCGAGGTTCGCAACCCGCGAAAGCTGGCTCCATGAGCATTTTCGTGGTTTCCTCCATGTCTGACATGGATTCCAGCCAGATTTCCTTAGCGATTCCTCCACGAAAACATCTCTCACCATACGATGATATTCCTGGAGTGCTTTGCAGTTGTCAAATAAAACAAACCAAACCAAACTAAAACACGGCCAAAGTACAGGGTGTTTATAAAGTCCCGAACCCATTTTGATGTTTAATAACTCATAAAATAATAAAGATAGATTAAAATTAATAACATAAATGGTTAGACAGACTCAAAAAGTTTCATGGCCCTTGTGAATGAACTTCCGCGTGTTCCCCCTTCTTCGCACGGAGAATATCAAGTCGATATTCAATTTCACGCCAGGTATCGGCAAGCATGTCGGCATCCACAGAGGCTATCGCGGTTGTCATTCTGGCTTTTAGGTCATCCGTGTTCGACACTCTCCTCCTGTAAACGCTGTCCTTTACAAATCCCCAAAGAAAAAAGTCCAGCGGCGTTATATCGGGAGATCTGGGTGGCCAAGGAATTAGACCTCCTCACCCAATCCATCTTCCTGTAAAATGGTCATTCAAAGAACTACGAACGATAGTACGTCAATGAGGTTGTGCACCATCTTGTTGCAAAAAGACGTGTGGCTGAAGCTCTTCTAGTTGTGCAAATACGAAGTTTTACAACGTGTCCTAAGTATACGACTGATGAGACCGTCTTTTCTGTAAAAAGGAAAGGCCCAATGACTCTGTCGTGCATTAATCTATACCACACATTAACCTTCGGGGAATCCCTTTGTGCCTCACTGTATTCATGGGGGTTTTCAGATTCCCATATGCACACATTATGGCGATTAACAATGCTAGAAAGATGAAAGGATGCTTCGTCGGAGAACATTACAGAAAAGTACAGATATTTAGATTGGAGAATAAAATTATCTGGAATTTACCACACGCGCAGACGATATTTACAAAAGTAAAGATATTCAATGTGGAAAGGAAAATATATAAGTTATTCCATCAATAAATGCCGTAAGGTTGTTTATATCTTCATTATTTTATGAGTTATTAAACATCAAAATGGATCCAGGACTTTATAAACACCCTGTATAATTCATAGAGTTTCTATTGGTAACATTCATATTTTGTGTAAAGTGATAGTTTTGCTTATACCCTCGCCTTGCAGAAGCCTTATTTAGATATATAGCCATATATATAATTACTAAAATAATTGAAATTATTAAAATTGCGTTTGGTCAAGTTTCAGTCACTTAACTGATTATTTCAGAGCATGAGAGAGTTATCTGCATAAGTAGAATAATGCTTTTGAGGAGGATGTTTTAAGAAACCAAGAACGCATTCCTGTCACGCAAGAGAGAGCTACTAGCATACCCATGCAATCTGCTTCGGTCGCATCCAGACGCGGTGGAAGATTCTAGCCAAATTATATTTACTTTGTTGACTTGATCGTTACTTCAACGCTGAAGCGACTACCGCTAAGTTTAAATTGTATCAATGACAAGACGTAGACAGGGTGAAAAGATCATTTTATTGAACTCAAAAAGGAATTTACTTCTGGCACTCCTGATGCTTACAAACTTAGCTAATACTTTTCGCTGCAGCTCAAAATAGAAATGTAAAATTAAAGTTTAAGCCGAAGCAGCACGGAAATAATTAACGCGAGTTGGCTCTTATTCCTACCACCGACGTACACAAACCGGCAATTAATACGCGCGGCAGTAAAACAGCAAGCTTAAATAAGCAAAACAATGTGGCCAAACAGGAGAACACGCTCTGTCTGAAGTAACTCAGAAACGAGCCTTAATATTAACTTATAAGGTCTTTCTCTCGTCTTCTTCTTCTTGTTGCTGTTACCAACGCTCCCTTGTCTGACGCAGTCAGCTCAAGCCCACGAAATTCCTCGTGGCAAGGAGGGCAAATTTACGCCTGTCGTTGGCAACAGCCTTGAGCACCTAACATATGGCAGTGCGATTTGGCTCAATTCCGCCTCCAATTTTCATGGAAAGCACCCCGGGGGGGACGGGTCCGAGGGTCTCCCATCCCTCTCCCCTTCCACCAAACCACACGAGAGGACTTTCGGCTAGCCACATATTTAAAGTGCCGCCATGCCGCACCGACACTATACATTTACAAACATCCATGCCTTCTCCGGGATTCGAACCCAGGCCCTTCGGTACATGCGAAGGAGGACGTGGGTACCATCTCTCTACGAATACTGTTAATCGGTATAGCGCCACGTCCACCTTTATCTAAATAACCCTGTGCTAGTACATTAAGACATAAACATACATACAAATTTGGTACCTAATACAGTGTTAAGCTAATTATGTTAGACACTAGATAATACATTGCCATGTTGCAAGGTGTATAATAGCCAAATATATAAATAGCCAAATAAAATAAGTAGCCAAATAAATGTGAAATCCGTAACAGTACATTTACTAATATCTCTTTTTCTTTGTTAAATTTACTTAACTCCTTATTCCAGAAATCGAAATTGAGGCGTAATCCAGATATAATTCGTACATTCTTTAGGATTTATTTTTAAACTTTGTATTTTTATAAATTTTTCGAAAACCTCCTTACATTATAAATTTGTTATCATTATCTTAAAGTAGATGTATTTCTAGGCACGCATGCAAAAAATTAGAGCTTTTTATTTAAAAATTTTCTCAGATATACATGAATTTACATATTGGCACGTTTTCAAATTTGGCTTACTTATTATAAGCGATAATAACGAAAATGTGGTTTACGCACTCTGTTAAAATTATTTGAAAGAATGAACGATAGACCTTTTTTCCTCTCCTGCATCAATGAAAAAAAAAGAAAGTAAATAGGTTGCTATAAATTAAGAATTTCGCCAAGTGAATTAATTATTCTTGACGCAAACTGAAAAAAAAATTCGCGAAGATAATTTTTTTAATTTCTCTGTAAATTTCACACCAATTTTTATAAAATTTAATACTTAGGCATAATTGGATACGTAAAATCGAAGCATGGAAAAACATTGGCATGCTATTTCGGAAAAAGTCCGATTTTGTGTCAAAATACCTACATTAGAACAATGCTATATATAAATCTAATATATATATATATATATTATTATATATTAGACATCGAGTTTCGAGACATGAAATTGCAGTTTGAATTTCGTCAATTGGCACAGTAGAACGGGAGATATACAAGGTCCTCCCTTTTTTTGCGCAGTGTAGAAAGACGCCGGAACTCAAAAAATGGCTACAACTGTAACTCAAATGGAACGCAGAATGTTCTCTCGAATACCGTCATGCTTCTGACATGGGAATTCTAATACTACGAAATTAAACTTAATATTAAACAACGCAATATTAAATAGTTATGTAATGTTTTATATAATACAAAATTTGCAGAAATGTTTGTAAAACAGTTGAAAGTTTCCACATTACCTGCAAAATTTACCTTATACCTTACCAGCATTTTTGAACATAAATCACGTGAGAAACTTCCATTTTAAAAATTTAATGTAGAAACTTAGAGTTCCTGCAATGATATACTAAAGTTTTGTAATGTAATTCTTATTCAGAGACATACTTACTTACAAACTTATATTTGAAAACTAACAAAATATTAAAAAAATGCCACGAGCAGATACTTCTGTCATAGAATATTCTACACCTAATGAAGAGGGATTAATTCGAAACTTCATTTCCATTTTCCTGTGATCGAAATTCTTTCGATTTTTCCATTAAGTCTAATTTGAAGAAAATCACAGTATAACTTCCAGAGCATGCAAATGAATTGTTGGGTCAGCAATTTTTTTTCTCCTTTCTCTAATAAGAATTCCAATATAATTTATTAAAGCTGATGTACTTCAATCATTATTGCCACCAAAAAGAGATTTTTATGGATTAATCATTACTTATGAATTGCTTTCCCTAGTTTTCAAGTTTGTTCTAAACTATTCTAATTAAGGATAATTTGATTTCGTTCGTTTGTTTCTGATGCCAAATGGAAAAACAAAGCAGGAAATGTCAGACTATAGCTAAGAAAATGCATCTTGTTTTTATTAATTTATAAATGATATGAATTTTATTCAGAGAAATGATTTTTTTTGTGCTTTGGGTCTTATGTAGACAGTTTTAAAATGCAGCGAAAAATGAATCAATGTTCTTTTAAATAAGAAAACTTCTTTGTATTTGCAAGTAGTTTACACTAGAAGGAAATGTGATAAGACCATTTTTAGTGAGATAGGCTACTTTTTCAATATAAAAAAACTTACGTACAAATTTATGAACTAGAAATAAGCATTTCTATCAATTATATTAATTATAATTTTAATTATAAAGTGAGAATACCGATCATCAAATGTGTGCATTTAACCCATTATTTACATGTTTTCTGTCTTCAACACGACGCACAGTTTTAGTTATTTGTACAAAGTAAAGGAAGTATTAAAATCGCGAAAAATTTCGTGTAACATATTTCAACGATAATATCTACTTTGATCGTTATCGAATGTAATTTAACGATGTTTTTGGGTGAGATCTGTGAAGGTAGAATAAAAGACACTTTTTACAAAACGGATTGTAAAATGGATTTAAAATGATTTCAGAAGTGACTTTTTTCTTGATGTCTATACGTACGTATGACCAAAACGACTAGCTTCGGAAGTTGAAATTTTGCATGTGGGCTGCATATACATGCTGTATATGGAGGGTTGAAATTTTGTATATGGCACATAACATGTAGTTTTGCACCTCCCTTTTTGGTTATAATCAGAGGCACCAAACTTATATACTTACATTTCGTGCACCCGCTCTATATATACACTCACGTTGAATTGCATATACACCCGCTCTGTTACTCGTCTCGGTGAGTTGAGTTTTTTTCTTATATGTGGGTAAACTTTGCATTTTTTTCTTTAAAGGTGAATGAATTATGTTGTTCTTATGTTCCGGTTAAGATTTTTATGCCTTTAATTAATCTGCATGCAATGGTTGTAGAATTATCAACAAATTAAAAGTTTAAGTTTCGCTAGGCTCGACGAGACCAGCTGTTGTAGAAGCTGGAGATAAAAGTATAAATTTAAGTCTGTGCAAATATCAGTGTCTTTTCGCGGAGTGGAAGAACAGGAAACATTCAATTTATTCATAGAAAAATCTGTCTTCCTGCCCGCTGGGCGAATTGCTTGTTTTGGGGTAGAAATTGTAATTTTAATTCCAAAAATTGATTCTGTAATTGTCTTAACTGTATTTGGTGGAATTAAGTTTCTGGAATGAGAACGCGAATAATTTGTTGTACTAGGAGACTTATCTTAATTACTTAGCTTAGAATTGCTGCAGATGTTATATTGAAATGCGTAAACCAAGACTGATAGAACACTTTTTGAACTTTATGTTTTAACCACTTTTTTTTCTGAACTCCTTTTAGACTCTTTTTTTATCATTTAGTAAAACCACTGGAAGGTTTTGGTCTGTAATTCTGAAGATTTTAGTAACTTAATGATTATTCGCTCT